>OY754979.1:12082333-12682333 GCA_963576475.1 Molanna angustata | reverse complement strand
AAGAACATTCTGTGTAAAAAAAGAGAAAGAAGCTGTAATAACAAGTGCTTAACGACCACATCAGCACAACACACATATCGTCCTTATAACATAAACACAACAACAGAAATAGAATAAATGAAAATTATAGTGGAAACGTACATTGGAGACATAAAAAGACAAAGTGTATAGATACAACAAAGACAAAATTGGAAAAAAATAAAAAAGATACAGAACATGAAACACAGGGGCGAGAGAGTAAAGACAATACAAAGTTAAAAATAATGAATTCAGTAGTATGTTAAACTCAACTTTAACTAGCGAAAAAAAAGAAGCAACAGTTGATATAGGAACCCATTAATAAATATATTCAATTCGTGTTGAAAAGAAGCACCGAAAGTCGCGTTTATTGACATACGGGAATCCTTTCCAACTAACCAAAGTGACGTGAAGTACAATAGTAGGTATGTATGTATGTAGTGCATAAGAAGAAAAAGAAAAGACAACAATAAGAAATATAATTTAAGAGGGCATATAAACCTAAAAACCCCAATTAGAATATAAATTTCCCAAATATGTTGAACAGTGTGTTTCTAAAAAATATATCATAAGTATTTCAACATTTCTCTAGTGAATATTCGTCACACAATTTAAAAATTCAGCATAAATTCCCCTAAAAAAAATATTACCAACATCCTTTTTTGCAGCATTTTATTTCAATTACACCACACCTATGTGTCGTAGAGAAATACTTACATCTTTTATGTGCTTAAAAAATGCATAAAATCGAAGTAAATGTTCGTGATAGTCTCTTCATTTCTAGTCAGATTTGTTCTTAAATTGCAAAAAATCCACAAATTTGTGATTTCCGATAATTTAAATCACGTTTAATCTGTTATACTTTTTACGCACGTGATAGTTACCCTTACTAACACGTAAATTCATAATGCATAAGGCGGTTTTAATATGTCATATTTTTAGGCACTGTATTTAGCGTTGCATGGTTTATCACTGCTATACAGAGTTTGGAAAAAATAAAGGTACATAAAATACAAAATTAAAAACAAATAACGAATATGTTAATACAGCGGATCGGCAAAAAAAAAATACCCATACAACACGAAACGAGACGGAATGAATGGTGTCGTTAATCTGAACAAAGAAACAGACAAAAAAAGAAAAGATAAAAAAAAGTATAGTGGCCATTTAACCGACAGTAAAATAATAAGAGAAATAAAACGTCTAAGATCGGATATGACTAAAGATAATATAATATTATTATAACAGCGCGATCGTAACCCGGCAATCAGAATATCAAACAAGGAAATCCATGACAGTATATGCATAAATGATGGTCTATTATGGCAGCTCTGTCCAAACCATCGATAAACATTGGGTAGTGTGTAGCTACCTAATGGGAGAATACCATACTACATTGCACGTTCAAATCTGGTTCTGAAGTGAATCAAACCAGCTTAGACTGAGCCGTTCTGAAACGATTGATAAATATTGAAATTAACCAATCGAAAACGTGAAGACGTCAAATTATTGAGTGAGATTTAGAAAAAATAAAACCATTATGTAAGAGGCCATTTACTATAGATATGAGATGGAAGCACACGTGGACTTCCTCCTCCCAGGATAGTCCACCTTCACAAACAGGTACTATAAACTCAAGATGAAGAAGAAGAAATGCGAGGACAAGTTCATATTATTAAATCTTCATGTTGATTCATTTCTGCGATGTAATCCGATAAAGCAGATTTTCGTAATGTTCACTTAGATTAACCAAATTATTGCGTAGTAAAAACCAAAATAGATGGTGCCGTACATATTAAATTTGACTAACGAATTGTGAATTAAGGTTTTTTTCGTTTAAACAAATGTCACCAAACAAACCAAAAATGAAAACAACAATGAGAACATATGCCACTAAACGAGCGAAATAATATTTTACATACCAACATAAAGACGAAATTTTAAATACATACTTAAGTCATTTACGGACATATAAATTGTAATATTGATATGTACGAGAACAAAACTTTATGAACTTGTACAGTTTGTATCACGTGGATCTAATTCTTAGCATAGAATAAGAAGAATAACACAAAATACCAAATAAGTTTACATTGTATAAAAGGGTCGGCAAAATATTAGATATGGGCCAAATCATATTTTAATCGTGGCTCGGCGGACCAATAATACAAAACTCAGAGATATTTTATTACAAAGGTAATTATACTCGTAGAGCACAGATAGTGTTGTTTTTTTTTTATTAAAATTGAAAATATGTATAAACATTCTTACGTACCATTTATAGACTAAAATTCCCGTATATAAATTAATTTGAAAATGAGATTCTTTTTCCAAAAGGAGATCGCACAACGAATTACACCATATCAGAGCAAAATATTAATATTTTTGTATATATTTATATGTTATTAGTGACAAAATCAATTTTGTCGAGGGGCTGTAATTTACCAACTGCTGATCTAGAACAGAAAAATGTAGACTTGAAAATAGACAGATACTATCACAAGTAAAAACGTAGTAAAAAATAATGAATAGCCAGAATAGCATACAAACATACTTACCAATAGTGTATATCTGGAACTGTTAGCGGTTATTAATAATCAAAATTTTTGTTATTTTCTGAGAACAATAGATAAAAAATGGTAAAAAGCTAAAAATCTTCCAAATAGATTAATAATTAGATATTAAATATTTCAACTGGTTTGGAGTCTCTGTGGAAGTATACGATGGTTGCCAAAGCGCGACGAATTGATTACGTATAATAGATAAAAAAAATCATATCCTATATTGATTTATCGAGACTTGGTTGTAAATATTAGAGGCAAAAGAAGTTCAGGAACACAACAGGTGCACAAGACTTTCCTCAAAATTGAAATGATTTAGGCTGGTATTACGAGAAATATCATTAAAAACGTTGAGCAATCCTATACATTTCCAGAAACTTATGACAGAAACACAACAGGTGCACAAGACTTCCCTCAATTGAAAAGATTTAGACTGGTATTACGAGGAATATCATTAAAAACTAACTAATGAGTAATGACGTATCAAAAATAGTACTTCAAATTATAAAACAATTATTACCTTATCCATTCTAGAAAATATTTCCTATCTAAATGTCAAATATAGATATTTTTACGAATATCAACAGGATTCTACTGACCATCCTTAGAGTGAAAATATTTTCTTTATAAATTGTAAAAAAAATATACAGTAAATATAATTACATATGTAATCTAAAACGATAATTTTCATTTATACAGATACTTTCGAATTCGTGAATGCTATGTCTTCTTAGATTCAAAAACCATATAAATATTTATTCTGAGGTAAATTAGAAGGGTCCGGTTCAAATTCATTGAAATATTATCATTCGACAGATGGAGACTATAGGTATAGGGAACGAATAAGTTAAGAAATATTTGATAATTCGAAATATTATTTTATAACACCTAAGTCGTAAATGTATGAAAAGAAAGGGATTGCTTAAAATTTCCAAAGATATCTCTTGCAATACCGATCTTAGAATAACTAATAACCAAACCAAATTTTAAAATAAAATTACTCCATTGCACGTGTTCGATCAGAACCTGTAATAAATTAAATTAATTGAAAATATTTAGATATCAATTATCGTGAATTATGAATACTTAATTAGGGAAGTCGTTAATTAGTCATCTATAACAAGAGATACAAGAAAATTATTTCAGTACCTAAATTAATAAACTGACTTACGACCAAGTATTTAATTGCATAATTTACAGTGTAAAGATTTCGAGATAAAATAAACCAACTAAAAATGCTCGACGAAAGGTCGAAAATAAAATTACATATTCAAAAACATTATCAACAATATATATTCAACAAGTTTGAACAGCAACAAAAAACGGGCAAATCGCCCATGGTGTTTTTTTTTTACGCGAATCAAAATTAGTTTTTTTGCGCAAGTCAAGAGAGTACACTCTCGATAAAACAAATTTATGTGATTACTATCATTAGTTTTATGTTGTATATCGCCTATACATATTGTTTAATACTTCCGTGCCAGGGTACAGTGGATGAAAATCCAATATAATATTATGTTCTGCCGAGTTCCTAATCCCGAGTATTTAATAAAGTCAGTTGAGAAATAAAATCACAAAAACTTCTTGATTACTCCATACCACAACACCGCAAGCCGCTGGATCGACCTCTACGTCTCCTTCCTGTATTCGCAGAGTATAGTATACCTACATAAATACTTGAAAATTTAATATATATTTTTGGTTGGTTGTATACCAACGTTTATACGGTTGTATACTATCACGTGGTCAGGGTGACCCTAAATATTCCCACACCACCCAGAGCTAGAGGCCGTCCACAGGCCACCTGCTCGACGAGTATTGAGAGAGAGCTGAGGAAGGACCAGCTGACCAGTGAGATGACACACGACAGAAAGACGTGGAGACTGCGTAACAGGAGGGCCGACCCCAGATGAACTGGGAAGAGGACCAGTCAAAGAAGAAGAAGAAGAAGTATACCAACAACCAACATCTATAAAATCCGAGAATGACTAGAGGATTGAAAAATGGACAGGAGTGACGAGCTTGGAAGAGTTTGCCAACGTCAGGGAGACGTGATATGGCACATCCAAAAAGAACCACCACCTAAGAGACCTAACAGCAAGTTTCCATAAAATTAAACGATCGATATGAATCCGAAGAACGGCCATGCGAGACAGATCTCGAAGACTTAATCGATCCACGTAGGTACCTACGTGATCAACGAAAAAGATAACGATCAAGAAAGGAAAAAAACAACACGGTATCAAATTGTATGTTTATATGACGCAATCGAGTATTACAGACGAATTCTTCACATGTAATGTGTGATATGGTTTGAATAATGGATGCAAACACCCGAGCCGATCTAATACACACTCAAACGCTGAATTCTAAACGTTTTGAGATGCGCCCGAAGCGTTGGTCTTTTAAATTGAGCTCCGGAATAAAAATTTAGCGAAGATCGAGTACAGTCCACATTTTCGCGTAATTAAAATTAACGAGATTGCTTCGCAACAACTAGAAATAAAAACGAAGATTGAATAAGATGGCGGACGTCACCCTTCTGAGCGTATAAAAACGGGATCGTAAGAATACAAAAACATAATAAAAACGAGAAAAAACTCATTTAAATTAAAACAAAAGTAATTTGAGAATACGGCGAACCGTGTATTTTTATATTATTTTTCGAAACGTTTATTTTTCCCTTTACAAAAGTATAATTAAAAAATAAACTGAAATAATACACATTTTTAACTTATTGTAAACGAAATTGTATACAGGTGGGCTAACTAACAATCGAAAAATGTTTTCAACAATTTCGGGTTCATGTCAGCCAAACAAAATGGTACCAAACAGCAAACAAAAATTCACGAGTGTAAGTATTTAAATAGTAAAAATCATATGACAAAGTAAAAAGATTCAAAATAAAAATTGATTCTTAAATGATTTGTGTCATATCAAAAGGAAAGTAAAAATGTATGATAGTATTTATTGTTCATGGATAAAGATTGTTTTTCAAACCAAGGATAAAAGTGAACTGAATATACTAGAGATGTGCGAGATCGGTCTTGTATTACTGAAATTCAATACTCATGCATTGACACTAGACATTATAATATCTGTTTGCTTGTTTTGATACTACATAATTATATTATTGTTTTTTTTTCATGTTGTTTGATGTCTTCTGTTGTGGTAGTGTTTTCCTTTTGTTTTTATTTTGTGTCTTATTGTTATTAATAGGTACGTGTCTTTTTTGGGTGTTCATATAGTCATCCGATGTTGATTTGTATTTTTTTTTTATTATTTGTTTCTATTTTTGTTTATACAAGATGTAAGAAATTGTATTTATTTTACATCTAAATAAAATATATACTATACAATACAAATATAAAAAATTAAAAAAAATTTAATTTTTTAATTTTTTAAATTGTTGTTGTAAATTGTGGTTGTTTTAAATTGTTGTCCAGATATGTTGCACACTTGTGAGCGTAACACCAATCAAAAATTCATTTGAAATACGTAAGAAAAAGTTATGTAATTAGGCAAAACAAACAGTTACTTTAAATAAATTTGAAAAAAGTGTGAAATAAATCAAATTAATAAAAAGAGATAGAGGAAGAGCCAGTGATAAGATATATACTTTCACTCAAAAAAATATTATGACAACAGAACTGGCTACCTACGTTTTAGCCAAATCTTTTTTATCAGTAATAAAGTTTTATCTATTTATGACTGTACTGTTTGGCTGTATGCATAAAATATTTGGTTGCAAAAAAACAAATGTTTTGTAGTCACTATAGGTCGGTTAATTTTAACATGAAATTTTACTATTAACAAAAAAAAATTCAGTGTTTGATTAGTTTTTTTTTTTTGTTTATGTAAATATTAGATATCCTTCGTGGCGTGTCCTGTCGGGTCCCGCCGACCGACGCTAAAGATCACTTTGGAGAAATTATCCCTGTCCTGTGCGGTGCGGAAGAAGTCCTCCACAAGCCTCAATCAAATGGTAAATTATCTTGACTATTTCACAAACTATTTTAGAATATTGACAAAAGTAATTCAAATGGAAAAGAGATTGAAGTTCTTACGTAGTATATTATGTCAAACAGTTATCGTAAATAAATAACAACATAATTGGTCCTCTAATAGAGTGTTATGTTATTCATGTATAACCTGTTATTAAGACTGTATGTTTACAAAATAAAATAATCTATTCAATGGGAAAATAATTTTATAATAAATTTAACTAATTTAATGAGAATAATCCATTGTAGTCGCTATCTCAAAACGCAAAAATTGTAAATATAATCGTATAAACCAAAAACCAAAGATGATGCATGTAGGTACATTTTTTAATACCGTACAAATTTTACACATATCCAACCCTATAGTCTTGTACCCTCTGAATAAAAACATAGAGCGACGTCGCCACCCTCCCTACACCCACAGCTAGAGCCACCTTCTCCCCTTCCCGCCACTGCTACTTCATTCTCCAGCTCTACCCCACCACCACCCGTTCGGTATTTTCATTAGAGGCTGAATGCACCATCTAGTATATATACTTACTAGTACACTCTCGGTGTACCAATCCAACGCTTTGTATTAAACCCTGTCGCCGAGCATCGCGCCACTGAAGCGTTTTCCAAACTAAATATACCACCAACACCCCAAATTTACTTCTTAACAGCACTGATGAGTCTTCATTTATTTATTGTTTGTTTTAATGTAAAAATGTTTAATTACAAAAAAAAATCTTCATACATTCCTTATAATGAGCGTATTGCAAATTGGTGGTAGGCAGGATTCGATCCCGCGTTGTATATCTAGCGCAAAACTAAATAATAATAATAATAAATTTGGATAATTTATATAGCGCCGTTTTTGTGAATATCTCACCTCAAGGGCGCTGAAAAAATGATTACGTTGTATCATTTCGGCTCTGGTAAGATTTGCGAAAAAGGTGCGTTTTGAGTTTTTTCCTGAACGAAGATATATTTTCGGTTTGTCTGAGGGTGTGTGGGAGCTTATTCCATGCATTTGGTCCTGCCACAGCAAATGCACGATCACGGAAATTAGTTGTGTGCACCCTGTTTATTTCAACTAATTTCCCAACCATGGATGAAGAGGCAGAACGAAACGCTCTGCTCTTTAATAATAATCATAAAGACTCCTTGCACTCTGTGCAAGTGCCGAGATTATTGCCATTTCTGTATTTGACGACATTAAAAAAATATTGCCTTTTAAAAATTGTGCCCGTTCCCTCTTCCCGTGTGTCGGGCACGATAAAATGTTTGATCTAGTGGCAATACATATTAAATAGAGCTGTTCACCAATGTTACACACATGTAAGTGTGGACAGCTACATTTAAAATGTATTGCCACTAGATCACGTGACTTTTTATCGTGCCCGACACACGACAAGTGGGAACGTGCAGTCAATGCTTCAATTTGTTCAAAAACTCCTTTATGACCGCTAAAAATCGCTTTTAATGTATAAAATTTTACAAACAAAAATTATCTTCACAACACACGCTATTGTGACTATGACTCATTATTATGTCCTTAACAATACTAATACGTCCTATTTTTTTTTTCGAAAATATCAAAATAAGTTCTCGTGCTATAGGCGAATGAAGGACAAAGTAGGATTCAAACTCATTTTCATAACCGCTCTTCAATAAACCCATTGAATATTATTATTATAACCGTGCAGCTAGTTGGATTATTTCAGTCGGCATAATATATTATGTATCCAAAAGCATTCATAGCGCAGATATGAAAATCGTGTTATTTTGGATTATACGCGAGTTTGCAAAGTTTGAGAAACCTCACGACTGTATCAACTGTTGAATATTATACTCTGTCGAGTGTTACAATGAGTGATTAAAAAATAATTCTACACCATTTCATTGCTGTTTCCCCGAAGGGGTAGACATAGACGATTGAATGCCATGGGCGGGTATTATCAGTCTATGCGACAAGTGTTACATGAAAAATAACAACAAAACTGTTTAATAATTTTCTATAGGTATAATATTTAATAAAGGAATCATAAATTAATCCGTAATCCTTTCAATTATCGCAGAAAAAAAATTTCAGAACAAGAAACCCAACACGAGACATCACACAAATACATAGTTTCCGGCAAATTATTTTACAGATTTTGCAATGAAATTTGCAAACAATTTTGTTTTTTTTTTTCGACGGCTGCGTCAACTGCCTGTGTTGCCAGTTACTCAACAGTACAGCCAGTTTATTAATTTCAAACCCAAAATCCAGCGTGGGCACTTCTTTTTCTGTGTTATGTAGGGGGTTGTTGGGCTAATTCACTTACAAACTCATGTTCAATTCAGAGAATGCATCTTACAATAAATTGTGCACTGGTTCACAGGGTAAATTTTCCTTCTAAACACGTGTTTAAAGCGAGGCAAACATATAACAGTGAAAGCACCAAACTGACTTTATTATACTAGACGATGGGGGCAAGTCTGGTCCAACCGGCGAAATCAAGTGATGAAGAAACCTTTTGGTAACAGGCTATTTAAATAATACTAAGGCAAAATTAATACCAAAACTATTCAATAAACTACCTTAACATATACTGGGTATTGTGATGAAGGATAAGAAAAAGATAAAAATTTCTTTAAAACAATTTTTCACTTAGCATACCTAATTTTCATTGCTTTCGATATTTTCATTTTTGTTCTGATTTACCTGTTTTTCATTAACTTTATTTTGAATTGTTTAAATTGATTTAATTTATATATTTTTTTTTCTTTTCGACTAACATAATTTTAATTGTTCTGTTTGCACTTTATTTTCACTGTATAATGGTTAAATTTTGATGTTTGTATACGTATAGATTGATGGTTGAATAACTATTTATTTGCAGTGTACCAGAGGAGCTTGCACTGACAAACTGTTAATACAGTAGGTATAGTGTAAAAAATATATAACCTAATGTAAATTTTATAAACTAATAAATAATTTAAAAAAAGATTAATTTCATCCAAATGAAATAACACATACAACAGACGAGTCCAAAGTTGTTACAAAACTCACAAAATAAATTGTAGATAGGTACCTAAATAGTAAGGGATGGAACGAATTGAGGATATCGGTGGTTGGTGAGTATAAATAATACTCTCTGTAGAATACATATATAGACTGGATGTATATTTATATACATATATACACGTGTACCAGTATATAAGAGAAGCCTTCGTATATAATCCGATACAGTGGATGTTGGAGTCCAAGGGGTTTGAGAGAGAGTGTGGAATGGGCGGGTGAAATAGGTCCGGGAGGAAAAACGCTCACAGGACTGGTCAATTCTAAATTAAAAAAAACATTGAAAAAGGGAAAATGTACACCCTTTTAATTAGAATCTTTAGGTACAAAGATACGAACGCACGTAACAACATATTTTGAATTTAGTTGTTAAAAATAATTGGTGGTCTAAACTATGAGGAATAAAGACATTTAAAAAAAATAATTTGCAGTTCAGCCCTTCTAGACAACATGTCATTTAGCTCATGAAAAGAAACAAGAAAAGATAACTCAATGTATGGAAGTGACAGTTTTTATTAATTTTAAAATCGATGAATTTGTTGCTTCTTATAAATACCAATTAAAAACAATCTTGATGAGTGTTGTTATGGTGATCGAGTAGGCCAGCCGATGACAGGCTTTTGTAGTACCGCAGGAGCTTTGTTTACCCTTTATCATATAAATTCTAAAATCTTATAACACTATTAGGTATATTTATTTATTCTAATCGTTGTTTTTTGTTAGATAAAAATGAAAATGAACAGAAAACTGAACAAAATGCCATTTTCATAGTAAAATCATGATGAAATTCCATGATATTATCGGCCATCGTGGCTCAGTTGATATCTGACTCCTTCCAAAGGTCCCGTAAAAAAATATGAGGTAAACTAATAAAAACATTATTTTTATTTATCTGATATTGTTCATTAATTTGAATTTTAAGCTTCACTGGAAATAAAAATATTTACATAATAAAAAAAAGACAAGGGATAAAAAAAAACCTTTGGTTCTTTATATAATTCGGAAATCGACTAATCTCATTAAAACAATTGCCTACAAAAAATAAGATGAGACTATAAGGACACAGCGGAAGGGACAAAAATTTTACCGTCGGCAAAAAATTAAATTACGTCACGAAAATCAGATAATGTACAAGTAGGTATATTATGTATATATAATCGTAAAACCCTTGACGTGACACGCAGATAAAGACACAGAAATTAAGAAAGATCCCGAGATGTAACGAACCCTGGCTAACGATGGATGCTGCCGAGCATTGAACACTTTCCCGCCTTCAGCATCTCTGCCTACCCCCCACCCCTAGCTGTGGCGAATGCGATATTCGTGAGAGGGGGTGTGGTGGTGAGAAGGGTAGGTATGAAGGGGATTCTGTGGCACCACACCCCCACCCACCAGACTCATCCCTCTGCACGGCAAAATGGCGGCCGGCGGAGCGAGCGCCACATAGGTAGGTACCTACCACACCAGTTGCTCAAAACCTTTATTAAACATAGTCAAAATTATGAAAGACTCGGGCAAAATTAAATTGGGCAGACATTCTTCTTCTTATTCTTTCATTAGGCCCAGGTCCTGTTTTATGCTGCATTTTCAGCCTCTTTCAGCATCTTTTTGGTGGGCGTCCTCGTGGTCGAGACCCCTCCGGTACGTTGTCTCGGGCTATATTTGGGATCCTATCTTGGGACATGCGGCTGACGTGTTCGTTCCAGTACCTTCTCCTTTGGCGCCCCCAACGACATCAATTTCATTTATTGACTAAGCCGACCGCCGTGGCACAGTCGTTTGGTTTCTGTGCGGGAGTCCTGGGTTCGATCCCCAGCAGAGGAGAAATTATTTAAATTAATTTCTCACGCTAATATTGCTTCTCTGGGCTGGAAACACTGGTTAGTTGGAAGAAATGGCCAAATGGCAATAAACTCGCCACTTGCACAGGGTGCAACGAAGTGTTTATTATTATTATCATTGTAATATTCTTCATCTAGGTCATAATCACATGAATAGTTAGCACCAAGCAAGCACTCGATTTATAGCATTCGTCTTCTTTGAGTGTCGTTTCGCCGATAGGTTTGAAAAAGCCTCAAATTATTCAACAACTCAATGAACTCTAACTTGATCTACTACTAAGTTGTTTTTCCATTATTTGATAAACTATGAAAATAAAAAAGTACTCATTCGTTAAGAATATAATATCATAAAGACACACAATGCATATTTGCAGGCAGAAAAACATGTGGTGGACAAAGACCAACATTAAAAGAGAATACGAAACAAATGGTCAAAAGGTAATATTCATTGATGAATAACTTAACAGTTCGTTTTAGCTAATTCGACTTCCTCCAGCATTTGTATCTTCCTCCAACTTCTACTTAGAGGACATTAAACCTAAACACCCCAATTTGTAATCAAATTTCTCAAATAGTTATGTATTTTAATAGGTGATTGACTGCTAGAAATTGTCTGCGGGCAATAAGACCGCCACGTTGTTTAACTCAATAAAAGTCTTCTTATGATTCTAAAAAAAAATACCATATATATTTCATAATTTCTGTAGTGAATGTTCGTCAGTTTTAAAATTCAGCATAAAACCCCTAAAAATTTATTAAAAATATCATTTTTACAGCATTTTTTTAAAATTACTTCATAACTATGTGTCGTAGAGAAATAAATATCTATGGGCTTAAAGAGTGCATAAAATCAAGTGAATGTTTGTAATAGTCTTTTCATTTCAAGGACGTTTGTTTTTAAAATGCAAATAATCAAGAAATTTTGGGTTTTCGATAATTTAATTCACGTATAAACCCTTTTTCACGCACGAGAAAGTTACCCTTACTAACACTTAACTTCATAGTGCAAATGGCGGTTATAATATCTCATGTATTCAGTCACTAGATTTAAGCCGTTTGCAAACCAAAAGCTTAGCTGAGTTAGTTTAGCTTAGCTCGCATAGCTGAGGTAATTTTTCATACTAGCTCACATAGTTTGCGGTCTGCCCACTTGTATGAAAAACGACCTCAGCTAAACTAACTTAGCATAGCTTTTGGTCTGCAACCAGCTTCTTCTTCTTCTTCTTATATAAGATCGTAGATCTGTTTTTTCGAGAAAGCTATTCCTGTGAAACTGAGGTCCAGCTATCCCTCCACCTTTTCGGCGGTCTTCCGAGGAGGAGATGCCCTAGTGGGATTTCGTTTGGCGCTATGGATGGGATTCGAGACGCGTCCATCCTATTGACATGGTCCCTCCAGAATCTTCTCCTAGCTCTACTCCATCGTATGATGTCCTTGGTCTCACAGGTCCGCCTAATGTTGTTATTGCAAATTCTGTCCCTAAGCGTCTTCCCTGTGATAAACCTTCATTTCCGATGTTCGTAGGAGGTTTTTGGTTCTGGTCGTGTCGGCTCTTGTCTCCACCGCATATGTCATGATTGGTCTAACATACATATGTCTTATAAATTCTGACCTTACTATCCGTTCTTATATATTTGTTATGCCAGATGATATTTTTGAGACATCCTGAACTAGCGGCTGCTTTATTGGTCTTTTCTCTATATTTAACCGGCTTTAGAGTTATATGCCCTCGTAATATCTTAACCATACTTTAAGTCGTGAACGTTGCGCAAGCGCATAAAACGATTATATATTTTAGCAGAAAAATAATTTAAATTATGTACATATACTATGTCGAATTCATTGAGATGTAATTAATTTTATAGATACATTTGTTGTAAGTTTAGAAGACCTGAACAATACATGTACCTACCTCCCCCGGCGGCGCCGTTAGAGGAGCGAGAAAAGGAAGAGGGGGGGACGGGAGCAGAGGGGAAGGTAGAATTGCGGCGCAGAGAGCAGGGGGGGGGGGTTTGGGGAAAACTTGGGAGTAGGGGATGACGGATGGGGGGAAGTTAGGTGAGGAGAGGGGCGGAGAATTTGGGAGGGTTGAGGGGGGCCCGCCCTCGGACTGTATATCTCGGGGGTGAAGAGGGCTTGGGGGAGAAATGGCTTTCTCTACCCTCGCTAGCCTCACCGCGTCCCTCCCACCTTGGATTGTGGACCGAAATAAGATGGACCGATGGAGCATATTACTTTTGCATATATTATTATTTGTTAAAACCTTATCCCTTAGGTATCTGCATACTAAAACAAATGGAATAATTTATTGTTCTCGGAAGGGGAGGAAAAGAAGAAGATAAAATAAAACATACATTTCTTACTATCCCAATCGAAATAAACAGATTGATATAAAAACTTTACAATATAAATATACCTACTTATTTTTTCAAGATCGAATCAAATCTTACCATTGGTCTTATGCGAGTGAAACATGGACGTGGCAAAAGATCAATGCTGTAGAAATGAAATCACTAAGAAGAGAATGCAACATAAAGAAGGATAATTAAATGAAATAAAACACAACTTTGTGTACACCACTACAATTATAATTTTTATTCAAATGAATAAAAAATCCCTCTACATGTTACGAGAACAAAGTTCCCTTCCTCAGGAGGATACAAAGTATACTAAAATAAATTACAATATACAGACTTAAGGTAAACATAATGGGTGTCGTGTGGGCTGGGTTAAACTATTTATTGGTGGGGGGAGCAATGAAGTTATTGGTTAATTAATTTTTGTATTGGGAAAATATTTAATATAGGGTTATTAGGAAATTGTGTTTGATTATTAATTATATTATTTCTCATGTTTACGTTTTTTTCTGATTTCCAAGATTTCCAGGCTATCTAATTGTCTATCACTTAAATTACCATGTAATATTTTTACGCCTAAATTATTAATAAAGCTATGGTTATTTTCGATCAAATGGTTTGCGAATTCTGAATAATTATTGCTGTTAAGACATCTTAAATGTTCCTTAACTCTCGTTTCTATATTTCTTGTAGTTTTTCCTATATAAAATGATGGGCAATCGTTACACTCTAATTTATAGAATTTATATAATTTATTGCTCCCCCCACCAATAAATAGTTTAACTCAGCCCACACGACACCCATTATGTTTACCTTAAGTCTGTATATTGTAATTTATTTTAGTATACTTTGTATCCTCCTGAGGAAGGGAACTTTGTTCTCGTAACATGTAGAGGGATTTTTTATTCATTTGAATAAAAATTATAATTGTAGTGGTGTACACAAAGTTGTGTTTTATTTCATTTAATTATTTCAAAATGATACCACAAAGTAAAAAACAATCGTTTGTCGATGATGTAAAGAAGGATATTTTAAGTAAAATGAAAGTGAATGCCTTGAGGTGGTTGATGAACGATAAACAACTGACCAAAAAAAATAAACATAGGTGTAAAAAATGGAGTGAATATATTAATGATATTTTGAAAGAAGGAAACATAAGGATCTTGGACAATCGACGCGCATGTCTGAGACGATGCATGGAAGTAAAGGAAGCCAGGAATGTGTTCAAAAATAGAGGAGTATGGCGCTCGATTCTCTCTGCTTACCTCGTAAGGGAGATGGTGTGATGGTATGTTTATATGCTTGTACCATTGATGTATTACAAATTCACTGGCATTGTTACACTGAAAAAAATAATTTGAACCTGACTGTATGGCTGCCAATATTTTACATAAACTTGTGTAATTAGTATCTAAAGTTTGGCTATTACAAGTGTATGGTATAGCTGTGTGCACTAAATAATTGGTTACAAGTAACCAAACTACTTGGTAGTCACTATAATTTGACAATTATTGACAAAATCGAAATCAAAATAAATAGAAAAACGTTTCATTGTACTTAATTACTAAATCTATCGGTTGGAATATATTGAAATACTAGTTGAAATGCTAATAATATAATTTATAATAATAAAAGATTAAATAAAAAAATATAAGGAAATTAAGTACGATTGATAGGTAGTATATAAACCCTCTCTGATCCAAACCGTTAAAAATGATTTATTTATTTATTTACTCATTAACGGCATAAATTACCTTTTACAAAAATACATTCAAATATAAATACTGAGAAAAATCATAGAAAAGAAAACAATTATACACTTACTAAAAAGAAACAAAAAAATAATATATAACAAAAAAGTCAATAAAATAATATGTGAAGTAACTAAACATAAAAAAGAAATATAAAAATAAGCTTTGAACACAAATCAGCAGAAGAAACAGTGTAACTTACAAAATACATTTGTTTACAGTAATATTGACAAAAAAATATATAAAAATAAAATTTAAAATATGATAATAAATACACGAATTATCATTTTGTTGTGAAGCATGAGCAAGTTTTATGATACGGTCACGGTTTTTAAGGGACCACTTCTATATCGGGATATATGACTAACTGACGAAGAAACGGTCGCTTTGAAACCATATAGTTTCAAATAACTTGAACAGTATTTTTTTTTAAATGTGTCACAAAGTAAAACGTCCAAAGTATGAATAATATAGTAGAGCTTTACATATAGATTTCAATATATGTATGTAACACCTACATAAAACAAAATATTATGTAGAGCATAGTTAAAATAAAGTATGAAGAGCGTCTTTCAGAGTGGTACAACTCACTATTTAACGTTCGCAAACATTAAACACCGCATAATTGAACAATGTATGTTCATTTTCGATAAAAAAAAGTCTGCCTCTGTCTATGAGAGTTTTATTCTTTCGCGTATTGTTTTCAGTATTGAAAAATAAATATTTTCATTAAAAAACATAATTTAGATCGTAAAATGGGGGCGAACAATGGCCCATTGTTTTTTGTGGTCAAAGCAAATATTCGAAAAGCCATAATAACGAAACCCATACTTTTGTTGTACGTTGATGTCGAAGAAAAACGTGATATATTATTATGTTGAAATGAAAAAAATAAACTTTTTGTTTACTAGTGGACCCAAAGATTTAAATAAGCAAAAGTAAATTAAAAAAAATTTAGAAACATTTATAGAAATTACAATACTTGGCACCAGCTTGGAAAAGTGCTTTATTTATTTATTTGTATCTTCTTGTACACATGATTTGTACACTGGCGGGTTTATTACCAAAGTTATCATCCAACAAACCAGAGTTGATGTTAATATACAATACAATGTGAGGTTATGACAACAATATAAAACGAGTGGGTTGTGGCCAACGCTAAACTCCTCACTAAAAGTCATTCTATAAAGTATTCAAATTTTTTATGGAAAATATTCAGCATTTTTATGAAATGAGTTTGTTAAATTATTTTTTAATTTAAATATTTTATTATGAGAACTTGATAATTCTTCAATGCCATTTTATGAAAGCCTTTTTACCAATTTGAAAATAAAAATTTCAAATTATAAGTTTCCTGAGCTTGGGGTCACTTTGAAATATTTGACAGTTAAAAAAATTGAGAAGCACTATTCAGATACCTATCCTTCAAAATCAATTGGGTCTAAGTGTGTATCAGATTTACAAATTTGCAAAATGAGTACTTTAGTCTATAATCGATAAAGTAAAATAAACACGCCGAACACAGCACACAGCACGCAACACATAGCACACACACACACAGATACATTGAGATGAAACTTTCAAAATACAATCTAAGCATGATACTAGTTCATAGTCTGCAATAAAAAATAGCCTTAAAAACTCCCCACCATATCCCCTTGGGTTAGTCAGGAGTAAAAATATATATTCTTAAGATAACAGAAGAAAAGCAAAAATGAAACAAAAAAATATTAAATATAATAACGGTTCAAAGCAATGATAGGAAAATAAGAGGAAAGGAAGAAGAAATCAGGTATTATCAGATAGATATTTTTGCTTTAACCTTTTTTGAATATGTTTAATGAGATGAAATATCAGGACTTAAGACTATTCCATGCTTTCAATATTTTATTATAACCTCTCGCATAGTTCAGCAATGAGGTACACCCCCAATCCTGAATGTAGCCTTTTATACTGTGTGGTAATGCACGCATGCGTCGTGCTTCCTTTAATAGGATAAAACACACCCCCACGTCTGTCCTTGGTTACCCCAAATTGTGGAATATGCAATGATGGTATGAATGAAACTAAACGAAGACACGATACGAAAAAATATTATAATTGACAATTTTATGTTAATGAAATAAGTGTGGACTAGTCAAACGCTGAATGTTAATGAAATAAGTGTGGACTAGTCAAGCGCTGAATGTTAATGAAATAAGTGTAGACTAGTCAAACGCTGAATGTTAATGAAATAAGTGTGGACTAGTCAAGCGCTGAATGTTAATGAAATAAGTGTGGACTAGTCAAGCGCTGAATGTTAATGAAATAAGTGTAGACTAGCCAAACGCTGAATGTTAATGAAATAAGTGTGGACTAGTCAAGCGCTGACTGTTAATGAAATAAGTGTAGACTAGTCAAACGCTGAATGTTAATGAAATAAGTGTGGACTAGTCAAGCGCTGACTGTTAATGAAATAAGTGTAGACTAGTCAAACGCTGAATGTTAATGAAATAAGTGTGGACTAGTCAAGCGCTGAATGTTAATGAAATAAGTGTGGACTAGTCAAGCGCTGAATGTTAATAAAATAAGTGTGGACTAGTCAAGAGCTGAATGTTAATGAAATAAGTGTGGACTAGTCAAGAGCTGAATGTTAATGAAATAAGTGTGCACTAATCAAGCGCTGACTGTTAATGAAATAAGTGTGAACTAGCCAAACGCTGAATGTTAATGAAATAAGTGTGGACTAGTCAAGCGCTGAATGTTAATGAAATAAGTGTGGACTAGTCAAAAGCTGAATGTTAATGAAATAAGTGTGGACTAGTCAAGCAGTGAATAGGTCGGCTAAAGTCAAAAAGTATATATAATCTTGAAAGCAAAACAAAGTCACACTTGTTATTTTAAAGTTTACAGCCACTGAATAAACACCGTGACCGCTGTCCACTGAAGAAACCATAATATATCAGTTCCTGAGAAATGAAAAAAAATCTAGACATATTGGTTTCTTATGGGCGTGACAGTATAATACACAAAGTGTCACATATCATACGAATTCCCCGAATAAAAAATATATTAAATTATTCATACAAATTAAAATACTTTGAATATATTTCTGAACGTGTTACATTTTTGTATTCAAAACAGTAGATATGCATTCATCCATTAATACCATCACGGTATATCCCACAGTGTGGGATAACCAACGAGAGGTGTGCGGGTGGGAATTACCTTATAAAAATAAACAATATACATGCTAGTATCCCCTCTGCACCATTCTCGTGTCATCTAAAATGGCACTACATACAGAATGGGTTGTGAACCTCATTGATGAACTATGTGAGATGTGAGATTTTGCCACTTGTATTTTCGATTGGATAGCTCTTATGGGACACCCGAAAACGATGACAATAGAAAATAATTAAATCGATACAAATAGATTTTTTGTTATAACTTTATAAGGTTCACGGAATTGCATTAAAAATGAATAAATAGCAGAATTGTAACGAAATTAATATAAACGTTAAACACATCAATATTATGCCGATTGAATATGAAAAAGCTCATTTGTGGTTTAGAACAATGTGAATTTTAATAAACTAAAATTTAATTATATTAATTTTAGTACACTACTTTTCTTCTTATCTTAAAATAAGTCAAAACAAATATAAGTATAGCCTATACACTAAGTAATGTACTTTTCATATTGTTAACGTAGTAAAGACGGTATAGTACTGCGTAGGATGGCACCACATATGACAGCTGTTCTAAAAGGTGTTTCGCGGAACACTGGGGGTCCTGTGACTGTGACCCTTCAATTGCCGGATATTAAACCAAATTTAAGTGTTTTAATAAGTAAAACTTAAAACATATTTTATTCCTCAAATTAAATAAAGATTTTCAATTCATAATATATATTATTTGATTTCAAGTCGAACTACACATTATTTTGAGATCATAATTGAATCTGAAATGAAATTATTTATTTCCATTATTTTTCTGATACAAAAATTATACAATATAAAATAATAAAACAATGCAAAGTTGGCTTTCGTGGCTCAGTTGGTTAAGTATCTGACTGCTGATTCAAAGGTCCCGGGTTTGATTCAAGGTGGAGACTCAGTTTCAAATTGTGTTTTCAGTCTGGATATGTGAGACGATTAATATCGTCTTCAGAATGTGGCACCTTCTTATTCAGACAAGTCTGTTCTTTTTAATTTGGTTGAAGTAAATAAATGTAATAGCATTTACAGAAATGTTATGTATAGAAAACAAAGTATCTTAAAATATTCAATAATTTGGATTTATGGGTTTATAGTTTGGTAACTATGTATTCTTCATCTATACATACTATCGCTATCTACATTTGGATCTCGTGTGTTACATGCAACTAGTTTATTTATTTATTGGAAGATATTGCCATTTGGCAATAAGCCCGCCATTGTGCACTTGTGCTCAGAAAGTTTTAAAATAAATAAATAAATAAATATATTTTTTTTTTATTTACAATATTAACAAGATAATACGATACTTAATACAGACAGATCTGTCTCTCTCACATCATTCGCGTATCTTACAACAATGTCTAGATGGGGTTCCGCAAAAATATAAAGATTCCAAATGCGAAAAAAATTGGGAACCGCTGAAATGTGAGAGCATAACATCAGACCGTCGCGTTGGTAACCAGTAACCAGTTGCCACCGATGCGATGCTGGTAGCGGCGAGTTCCAAATATGGCGCAAGTCAAAAGGACAATCGGAAGCATTGGTGCAGTACGAGATAATAATAACATACTACCTACCGACCTACGTTATATTATTGTTACAACAACATCCACTTAACAATCTATTGTTAAGAAAACAACGTGTCTGCTTATCTCTTATATTAAATTTAAATTATACATAAAAACTACAGTACATTATACACGGGGATACCCGCATGTGTTGTGCTTCTTTTTATAAGGTTATGAACATTCACACACCTGTCGCTGGTTAGCCCACATTGTGGGATATTACGTGATGGTATGTATAGGTATCGTAAAACATCTTGAACCCGTCTCGTGGGTGCGCAGATTGCAAATTTAGCTTCGTCGGTATATCTATGAACAGCCCAAGAAGGCTCTAGAAGTTTGGTGGCATCTATATGAATGAATTAACACTTTCACATTTATAACTTATAGTTAAAAGACAAAAAATACTACTATATTAGTAAACAGACGAAAAAATACTAATATATTAGTTAGCAGACGAAAAAATACTACTATATTAGTTAGGAGTTTAAAAAATACTACTATATTAGTTAACAGACAAAAAATACTACTTTATTAATTAATAGATGAAAAAATACTACTTACTAATGTATATTATTTGACAGATTTAAATGTTACGGTGTCATATTGTACGAATATAAGTCGCTGTTGACAGACGGCATCTGACACATATTTATCAACATCAATAGGACTTATTTGAAAAGTAAGTAGGTACGAACTCGTAAGTACGAAGTTGTCTTGGCATAATATAGGTATATAATTAGTATGAAGAGTGTGAAATAGGTAAACGCGCTAGAAAAACTACACAGCTTCGTGAAGGCCAGCCCTAATCAAGCGTGTTATTGAATACGTACTAGTGAGGAGAAAATGTTGGAAGAACACTTCATACAAGACTATCAGTAAGCTACGTAGTCCTGGCAGACACTCATTTTTGGTACAAAACCTCGCATTCAAAAAGTCATGGTGTTGATATCGCATTCGTCGCTTTAATATTTATTTTCTCGCAAATTCACATAAGCAGTTATGTTTCGCATTCAATGAAGTAATTATTAATTCTTAATTGTATTATTTGTTTTGTAATTAACAATTACAAAACAAATTAATTATCCTGCAAAATAACCCTGTGGGCAAGGGACCCCTGGGAAAAACAAGGCAGAGATTGATGGACAATGTTACCCGAGATCTGAACGTGCTGAATGCTTGTGATGACGAGTCCACTGCAGCTGACAGGAAGGCTTGGAAAGCTATTGTCAAGGAGACTAAAGCTCTACCGGAGTTGTATGGCCATCGGAAGTAAGTAAGTAATTAACAATTATCAGACCCAATATGCTTAGAATCCATTTAGATTGGCATGGTAGACCAGTATTCATCTCTTATCATAAAATATTTATATGAGTATGTAGCAGACAAAAACTCATTTAAATTATGATGTTCTTGATAGTGACAGTGTTTATTTTGTAAAACTCTATTGCTGATATTTCGTTTCCTACCCACATTACCCAGTTATGTAATTATTTTTAATGAAAGTCGTGTAAAATATTTATAGGTTTTACCCTGTTTATTTTACCAAAAAAATAAATATAGGTAAAAATCATACGATTCTTAATACGACGACATATTCGCATTGTAAGGAACTATTCAAGTGATTAAATTAAGTACTAAATAATAAAATATTGTAATAAATATTTTTTGTGTAATTTCGTTTGGTTTTTGTTCCAAAATAAAATATTGCAGTGTCAATGAACGAGTTTTGAATTACAGTAATACAAGACCAACGCCGTGCATCCCTAGTACGTTCAGTACACTTTTATCTATGGTTCGTAAAATGATCTTTATCCATGGACAATAAATAATACATTTTACCTCCATTTAATATGACACATAAATCCAATATTTGCTCTATGATATATGGACCGGAGCTCGACACAATATCGTATTTACTACCCGTGTATAATTACACAAACATGCCGTGAACTCAACAGGTAAGGTTGGCCAGCACAGCACGCTTACATTAATATCTAATTGTGACACATATATAATATTAATATGTAGGTACTTACAATACATACAGGAAACGAAATCATAACAACATATCACAGATGATTTGTCGATGATGTATGACATGATAATAGATAAATTAATTCGTTCACCGATAATCCTAATGCCTCTGTAATCCGATATGCCAAATGAAATAAAATTGTAGGAGCCTCATTGGCCTGAACATACAACTGAAAGTATATCGGAATAAAATGATGATTAAAAGGACGAAGTGGAGAATTTTGCAGAGCCCATAACTAATGACAGTTGTCACGTCACAGTTGGCAACTGTCACTTCCATACATTGAGTTATCTTTTCTTGTTTCTTTTCTTGACACTAGAGGGGTTAATTTGCACATCATCGTCGTATTAGGTGTAAATATCGAGTAGAGAAAAAAATCTTTTTATAGTTCTAATTACATATATTACATTAAAATATTCTTCGTTTTGAAAATAATAAAAAAAAACAAATCAGCTCGAGCGCCTTTTTGTTCTACAACATTTTTTTCCAAATGTTATAAGCTTTTTGTTCTACTGCAAAAATTCCGATATCGACCTCCTTCCTTACGACTTACTTCCAAATCAAAACAACGACAATATTACTAGATCTACATTATTTAAATGCAGACTATTACAACTTCATATTATTGAATATGTCCACCAATCGTCAGCGATTGATCGCCACTATCCGGCTCAAGTGTCCCACGATGCACTCGCTTCACTGCCTCTGTTTGATCGAAACCACGTGTTGCACAAGTTGGTTTCCAAAACACGCACAAGATAACTGCACAGCACACCACGTCAGATGTTTACAGGAAGCGCAACACGATGGTGGTGGGCGGAGCACGTCGTATTTCATCGCTGCCGAACGTCGGGATGATTTATCACCTTCTCCGATTTGCTTGGACGCCGATACAGACCGACCCTGAAGATGGGATATGACCGAAATGCAACACCACTAGGTATATCATGATATTTTTAAACAGACACAGCGCGTCAAGAAAAAACAGAACGTCAATCAATGAAAGCATACTTGTATGCCTTTCTACATCTTATAGTGGAGGGAAGACGGAATATATCGACGAAGATATCATGGCTTAAAAATCTCTGCAGTGGTCCGGGATTCCGGATGCAGCGTCACTAGATTGGTGCAAGATCAGGATGTCTTTAGAATGATGGTTGCCAAGTTCCGTTTGGAGTGGCACAAGGAGTTGAAAATGGCTGAAAGCTGAAACTTTTCGCACGGAAAAGAAATACATGGATATAAATAAGTAGCGTTCGGTTCTCCTTGCCATGGCGTGATGGTGTATGTATAATGTAACAATATTATCACCTAGTTACATTTTGCCATCGCCATCATCGTGATGTTTAGGTGTTAATGGAGTACAATATTGGTAAACAACTCGAGTCAGACTTCCGGGGGTGCAGAGCGCAAATTTGTGTATTTTTGATCGGTTGGTATATGTGCAAATCACCCCCCTCCACGGCGAAATGGCTCTAGAACTTTGACGAAAACTATACTACCACGTGTGTTTTGTCGATTATCGATTTCATATTGATAATCGTACGAGTCCATTAAATTGGTAGCTGATATTTTTTTCAGAAATGGGTCATATTCTCCTCTAATTTTATTTGTCGAATTTATTTAAAACGCTCTCTCGCGTTCCGACACAAGTATTTTAAATAATGTATTCAATAGAAATGACTTATAAAGAAAAATGTGCAATAACTTATGTAGTAGTACCTACAACCGAAGTGTTTTGTTTTATATTTTTTTTGTTTTTAATTTTTCTATGTATTTTTTAAAGAATGAATATGCCCATGTAACAAGTTCATATACATTCTCATACATTCCTTAAACTAAGCATAAATAATGCTTGTAATGTATGTAGGTGAACGAAATCCGTCGAGGCGACCACTAGTACCCCCAGCGCGCTAACCGCTCTGCTACCACCCGTCTATGTTTGTTTTAAAATAATAATATTTTATATAGCGCCGTTTAATGATTCACGATCATTTCAAAGGCGCTGATATTTATGTCTTATACTACTCTACGAAACCAATCTGTTTTCAGTCCTTTAGAGAAAGGCACTGCGGAAGTGTAAAAAAATTGCTTGAGATATTAAAGTTACACTAAGTTTGAGAAAGGAGGGGTAGGTAGGATAAAAGAAAAAACATGGTAATATATTATTAGGTAAATGGATAAAAATATGATAGCCATCAGAAAAAATAGTTTAATGTGCAGAATTTTATTACAAGCAACTAAAAATCATTAATTTAAGAATTTGAATATTATTCTACTTCTAATAGTTCAATGTTCTCATGGATATTGTTGATAAAATCCCAAATTCATAAGAACTACTAATAAATAACAGTTTTATGGCCCCTTTCGTATAAATAAACATCCTGAAATCTATAACATATTTTGTACCTAACCTATAAAATATTTTTATGGGCCCATAAAGGAAGGTCCTTAAATAGAAAATAGTTAAAATTATTATATTTTTTGATATTTTTATTACATTTTATACATCCATTGCGGGCAAGGGACGGAATTTTAATCAAATTTAAACCATCCGATACACTGTACTGAAATAAAATAGAGAATTAATTATCTTATAAGACGATACTCGTACAAAATTATGAAAAATTAATGTGCACTTTTAATTTTATTTACACTGACAGCGTTGACTATGTAGAATTCCATTTTAAAAATTAATCACTTGATTATTACTTCTACATTTATTTTTCGTTTTGCCTGGTGAAGGCCTTTTCAACTAGTGGTTGACCAGTTGAAAAGTTTGTTTATTCGTTCTACATTTATTTTATTCCTCTCTAAGACGATCGTTTTGCCTGGTGAAGGCCTTTTCAACTAGTGGTTGACCAGTTTTAAAGTTTGTTTATTCCTTCAAAATTTATTTTATTCCCCTCTAGGACGAACGTTTTGCCTGGTGAAGGCCTTTTCAACTAGTGGTTGACCAGTTGAAAAGTTTGTTTTTTCCTTCTACATTTATTTTATTCCTCTCTAGGACGATCGTTGTGCCTGGTGAAGGCCTTAAATTATTTTTTTGCAAACTGAAAGCGCCCTTGAGGTGACCACGGTTGTCACTAAACGGCGCTTTATAAATTGTCCTTATTATTATTATTATTTTCAACTAGTGGTTGACCAGTTGAAAAGTTTGTTTATTCCTTCTACATTTATTTTATTCCTCTCTAGGACGATCGTTTTGCCTGGTGAAGGCCTTTTCAACTGGTGGTTGACCAGTTGAAATGGCCTTCACCAGGCGAAACGGGCGCCCTGGAGAGGAATAAAATAAATGTAGAAGGAAAAAACAAGTTTTAAATTTTTAAAAATTAATATATGTATTTACAAATAGAATTGGAATTTGTTAGAATTTAAAACCACTTATCTACAGTTGAGTACCTACCCTATCTACAATATAAATGGTAGAAAGGTACTTAAGAGTTCACATAGCACTCTTTACAGGGTGAATTGCCTTAAACAAAAAAAAAAAAAAAGGTACTTAAGAGGCCATATAGCGCTAAACCTAGTGACTGAAAACATGATAATATATTAAAACCGCCTAATGTATTATGGAGTTACGCGTTAGTAAGGGTAACTGTTGCGTGCGTTAAAAATGGTTTATATTATGTGATTCAAAATATCGGAAACCCCAAATTTGTAGATTTTTTGCAATTTAAGAACAAAGCTGCCTTGAATTGAAAAAAAAATTATCGGTCATTAACTTCGATTTTATGCACTCTTTAAGCATAACATACAAGATTTATTTCTGTACGACACATAGTTGTAGTCATTTAAAAAAAAAACTTGTAAAAAATAATATTTTATATAATTATTTTGGGAGAAAAAATTAATGCTGAATTTTAAAATTTAGTGACAAACATTCACTAAAGAAATGTCATATTGAAAATATTTATGGTATTTTTATTAGAAACACACTGTTACACATATTTGAGAAATTTGATTTAAAATTGGGGTGTTAAGGTTTATATGGCCCTTAACAGTAATAAAATTTATTTTAAAGAGAATACTTTGTACCCCTAATAAATACATGACTTTTCAAACATAAAAATTTACTGAATGACGCTCGAATTGTGACCTCTGAGAGATCTGTAATATAAATAAATTAGAAAGACAATTTAAATTAAATAATTGTGCTTTTCTTCTATCTCAACAATTGGATGTTTAGCGTCTCTTTTTCCGAATCGAGTCCAGGTCCAGCCGAAGGTTAGGGAGAGCAGAGTCGGGACAAAAATAGCGGGTCGTTATTTGAATATACAACCTCCAACAGGACCGATCTATGGCCGCGCATAAATCCTCATATTTTAGGACACAAGAACAGGGCTCTCGCTAACATATAAAAAAATATACATATTACTAAATATTTTGTATCTACGATATGTATTTTGTATAGATCCGTAGGCGAGCGGTTAGAGCGCTGGCGAGCATATCCGAGAAGAAAGCGATAAGGAAAGTAAAATTTGTAAAGAAAAAACAATAAGTATAATGATACAGTATAAGTGTGCGCAAAAACAAAAAAGTTTGACATTCAATTCTATCTGCCTACCCCCATTAAGAGCTCAAGATGACGGAATTATAATTATTGTATTTATTTATTTCTTTATCACACAATTTAAAAAATCGTCATTAAAAATAGATAACTGATGCCCTGCTAGGTAAACCTGTTCTAGGGCTAGCAGTGTACATATTATTATATTTCACATGAAACATATAGGTTGTACCTATTTGCATTTTTAAAAAGTATCTAAACAATATAAACTTAACTATTGTACACAGATTAAAAAATGGAAGTCATCATGATATATGCATATAAATATTGTGTATGTAGGTATTATTTGTTAATTGCACAAATAATCTGAAATATATCTCTTGGGAATACTGAACTGACAGAGAATATATATGTGATCCGTCAGTCATATACCTTTATTCAGTCGAGTCTCAGATCAAATCAAGACAGCACAAAATTTATAAATTTTTAAAAACAATTAGGATTTTTTGCGAAAAGGAAAAAAAACAAAATAATTAATGTAGCATATTACCCCTTTTCAGTGCTGTTTTAGTTTTGTATACTAAACAAAAAAACGTTTTTGAATATAACATACAAAGTATAAACATATTTACTACATATTTACTGTTTTTTTTTTTTTTATTATTATTACTATTATTATGTTTCAAATCTATACTATCTGACTTAATCTACTAGATATTTATGGTCAATCTGTTTAAGTAAAATATTTTTTTGTTTTTTATTTATTTTTTATTAAAGGGTGCAGGATTTAGATATATTGTTTACTAATATTTTCATCATTCAGAACATATATTTGTTTCAAAAGAAAACTATAAAATAAACAAAAAATAAATTGGCTGCCTTAAAACGGGAATTATTCCTAGTTAGGCAGACAAAGGTATAAAGTGGAACACACCCTATATACCTACCACAAAAATGGTTTAATTCATGTATTATATACTTATTCATATATATATTATTATTTTTTCTTTGTATACATTCAATATTGTTCCAATGTTATCTGTTTTTTTTAAAGTAAATAAACAATTATTATTATTATTAATGAAAAACTACCCCCAGTAACTAAAAAATTAGAATTTCGTTACTTACCTTCTCTAAACATTAAAAAAGATTTTGTTGAAAGATCACAAGTGTGTAAATATGAAAATGAAACACTGTAAACATACATACGGGTTCAGCATGTCCCATACGGGGTCAGCAGAGAGAACCGAGCGCCATACTCCTCTATTTTAGAACACATTCCTGGCTTCATTTACATCCATGCATCGTCTTATAAACGCTCGTCGATTGTCACTTTCATTATACTTATAATACTTATCCTTCTATATATTGCATTCTCTCCTTATTATATCGTTCTATTACATTCTCTTCTTAGTGATCTCATTCTTACAGCATTTATTCTAGTTTCATGTATATTTTGCCATATCCATGTTTCACTGGCATACGTCAAAGTAGGCACTACAATTGCATTATGTACTGCAATTTTGGCTTCCTTTGAGATCGTTGGATCGGACATTACCGGTCTAGTCCTCCGTTTATAGAATAAACTGTTGTAAATATATTTTATTAGAGTAGGTATTGTATTCACAGATATGTTAATTGTAATAATTATGTAGGTGTACGGTATGATTGCAAAAAAAAATATAAGCTAATTTTGTTTCCTGTACCATTTTGTTATCAAAATGTTTCAACATAATTAAATAAAAATATTTGACAATTCAAAAAAACTACGTCCTGCTCTACGGTGTTGAGGCATGGACCCTCAAGGTTGGTACCATAAACCGCCTGGAAGCGTTCGAAATGTGGATTCACCGTAGAATGCTAAGGATATCCTGGACTGACATGGTGAGCAACGTTGAAGTCTTGCGTAGAGCTAATACTGACAGGCAGTTGTTCAAGATAGTCAAGCTCCGTAATACTTCATGTTTTGGTCACATAATGAGAGGCGAAAAATACTCGATCGCACAGTTAATCATAAAAGGAATGATTGAGGGCCGTAGAGGGGTCTGCATGAAGCAGCTATCCTGGCTCCGTAACATTCGGGAGTGGACCGGAATGAGGCGTGTGGAGGACTTGTTCCGCACCGCACAGGACAGGACAGAAAAAAATTCTCCCGAGTGATCGTCAACGTCGGGGGAAGCCGACAGGACACACAGAGAAGAGAACAATTCAAAAAGATCCTTAAAAATTACCAAAGAATTTCTAAAGCACGTCCCTGATTTATTCTTGCACGTACCTACTGATTTCTAGCATATACAAAAGCCTTCCAATATGTTATGTATGTATATAACATACAGACAGTGCGGTGGTGAGGATCCGAGCATTTCATGGAACCAAGACACAAAATATAACCAAAATCCAACTGTGTGTGGATCGAAAAAAGGTTAAGACGGTGTGAAAAAAACCGTACACAGATCATCCCGCGTCCCTCTCTAACACGTGGACACCTCGGGCGGTCGTGAAAAGGACGAAAGATGCTCTGTTCAGATCTCAGCTTCCAAGGAGTGATAAATTATCATTATTGTTGTTCTAGACCCCGAGAGATGCGGGCGGATTCGATGCGTCGAACGAACCGACGACGGACACCATAATCGAGGCAATCCGTAAAAAGTGACGTTCGCTTAGAGGGCACCGCCTCACGAGAAACTGTTTTTTGATAGACCTTTTTACTCGGCTGGTCGCGTCCGTCGACAGGATCGAGCCCGGTTTTCTCAGTCGATCCTGGCTCGACAAAAATACAAACGGGGCACATGGCAAAAGGTGAGAATCGTGCCTTTTGCTATGTGTATCGCTGCGAACGCGTTTCGATCCCTTTAGATTTGGGTCGCCAAATCGAAAAAATACGATTTGGAATTTTGTGTGATCGTTTGAAATCCTCGGGGAAAGAATAACATGATTTTTTTTTGTTTGTTGAGAGAATTTTTTGTGGGTAAAATAAATTTAATTTAAAATTGTAAAATGCATTTTGGAATCTTGGGAATACATGTGGATTTGGATCCCGACAGAAGTATATTGTATAATAAATATGTTTAACATAATCAAATTTCAGGACCTGCAAGGATACGATGAAATATTTGTTTCAAACATATGAAAACATCCTGGAGAGTCCACATCATAAGAGACATCATACTCTGCACAAACAGTGATCTTCAACGAGTATAAGCATTATTTAAAATTAAAAACCTAACTTAAAAAACTAACAAAAAACCTAATGCAAAAACCTCCTATAGTAGGAAGACATCTGGATGTCCACATCATAAGAGGTATTATACTCTACACCAACAGTGATATTCTAAGAATTATTTAAAATTAAAAAGCTAACTTAAAAACTTAATGCACAAACCACCTAGGATGATATCTGGAAGTCCACATCATAAGAGGTATTATACTCTGCACCAACAGTGATATTCAACGATAATAAGAATTATTAAAAATTAAAAACCCAACTTAAAAACTTAATGCACAAACCACCTAGGATGATATCTGGAAGTCCACATCATAAGAGGTATTATACTCTGCACCAACAGTGATATTCAACGATAATAAGAATTATTTAAAATTAAAAACCTAACTTAAAAACTTAATGCACAAACCACCTAGGATGATATCTGGAAGTCCACATCATAAGAGGCGTCATACTCTGCACAACCAGTGATATTCGACGAGTATAAGCATTATTTAAAATTAAAAACCTAACAAAAAACCTAATGCAAAAACCACCTAATCTCCAACCAAATGTATTTTTTTTAAATGCAGGTTTAGTACTACAGATAAATATTATTTTTTGAATAATTGTTTATCCTTTCTGAATTTGGGAAAATTATGACCGCAATGAGAAATTATTTAAAAATACAAATTTATATTTCAAAAATATGAAATAACAATAATGAGATATATAAATAAGGTGATGGATGGTATGTATGTAATTGGAAGAGGATGATAACCGTTACCTATAAAGGTATGTACATAATAATAATGATGAATAATACGGGAGAAAAGTGATTCTCTCAAGTATGGTTAATTATAAGTTAGCGATCATGACTGGAAGGTATTGGTTACAAACAGGTAACTAACTGGTTACACGTGCAACAAATTTTAGACGAGAAATAAGATAATTTTTTTAAAACAATTATTTGTTAATTTGTCGATAGAAAAATACATATTATTATTTTTTCTCTCTTATTTCGTATTTTCATTTAATAACAAATACTTGCTTGTTTCATTTTCTCAGAATATTGATGAGAATTTCACATTTAAAAAGTTATTTTTTTCTTAAATCATTTCGTATATTTTGCACAAATGACATTATACATTAAAATATTAGCATTAATATTTATTTATTTATTTAACTTTTTGTACATAATATAAATAAATATAATGCACACTGGCGGGCTTGTTGCCATTAGGCAATTTCTTCAAACCAACCAGATTACAGAGTGACAGAAGTATACATGTACATCAGCAAAAAATGAAAGCTACAAAATAACAGAGAAAATACACAACACCAAATAAATAAAAAAATAAAAAAAAAAAATCATAGAAAAAGAGGGATTGGGAAGGAACAAGAAGAGGAAATCGAGATCAGGGGGGTAAGTCTGGTTCAATCGACGAAATCAAAACCCTCACGATTACCCATATCATGGATATAATTATTATATGGAGTTCTATAATATCTTTAGATGTCATAGAACTCCATACGATAATTATATCCATGATATTGGTAATCACTAGGGTTTTGATTTCGCCGATCGAACCAGACTTGCCCCCCAGGTGTTTAGCAATAAATATTACGTACGTAACAAAGGGAAGGAAGGAAAAGGAGAGGGTTCAGGTATTTTCGGAGAGATATCCCTGCTTTATTCTTTTCTTGAAAATGGAAAGCGAGTCCAGAGTCATGCTGAACGTACTTCAAAGGAAGAGCTGAAAAATTCAGTGTTGTGAATTGGGATAGTTAATGTAATACGTTTAGCAGATCGAAGCGATAGGCCGTGATTAGTTAAATAGATGAACATTATATATTAAAATTAGTTGTGAGGCACCGGCTTAGAATAGTGCTTCCACTCTTTTCTATTGTTATTTACGAGTATCCCGCAAGAGCCGGGTAATCGAAAATACAACAGGCAACAATAACATCTCACACAGTTCAGCAATGAATATGTAAATTTAATAGTAACTTAATGTGGTATGGTTATAAGTTTTGTTGTTTTTTATAATTCTTGCATAATATATACCACTGGCGAATAATCCACACTGAGTATAAAAATGGTTTGAAAATCCAGAACAGCTCTGATAAAATCTTTATTCTTAATTTTTAAACGGGATTAACCAGAAGTATGTATATGAATTTCTTTTTACGTGAAGAATACTTTGAAAAGGATTTCCTAATTAATTTTTTTATTTACTCGTTCATTCTGCACTGCTGTGTTTATTTAAATAACATACATTCGAACTGATTTTTCGAGTGGATTGCATTGTACAAAAAAAAAAGGTAATTGCATATATTTTAAAATCATACATTTGGTATTCTTGAAAAAAATATGTAGGTACCTAAATGACATCTATCGAATAATATTATCATTTTATTGCATTTAAACAGTTGACATAATGTTTTAAAGTTGATTCGCTTCACTGAATATCGCCAAAGACTTAATCGCACAAGTAGTTATGTATTTATTATCCTTCACAATCATTAATTTACTATCGACAAACATGTTCATCATAATATCAATAAAATTATTAACACGTGTTGTTCGCGCTGTCTGTATCAAAAATACAAATGTAGCGAATTAACCGAACGGAAACGGTTCGGCCATACAGACATTCCTCGTGAGAGAAACATACCTTGTTTATCCGCGAGATAAACTTCGGACATTGGAAAGAGACGAAAGATATACTAACCACAATCGGCGTAACGAACTAAGTGAAAAATAAAACAATAAGTATATTATCTGATACGATGATTCTTAAATTGTTTTCACTTAGTTTCCGCAGAAAACCAGGATAATTTTGCTTGAATACGTTAACCATAGAGGTCGCCCTAGAGAAAGTTATATGGTGATCAGTGATCAGTGAGGTGCGCTGAGCAAACAAGAGATGAAGAGGCTGGCGGACAACAGAGATATGTGGATAGATGGAGTGCTTGGTGCAAATCAATCAGATTCTACACCGAAAAAAATATCAGATTCTACACCGAAAAAAATATCAGATTCTACACCGAAAAAAATATCAGATTCTACACCGAAAAAAATATCAGATTCTACATCGCAAAAAATATCAGATTCTACACCGATTCTATTTATTGCGACCGAACGTTTTCGCCGAGCCAACTCGGTGTTATTTTATTTTATCGATATATAGAAACAACAGTATATAATACATTAACAAAGGTATATTGATTTACATATTATATATTGTTGTAAATCTCTTTTAGGTACTTTTTAATAGGTACAACAATTGCTGGAGAAAAAAAGTTTATAACAATGGAGGAAAAAAGTTATAAATAGTTCATTGTTTATGAAGGTTAAATAGAATCTTTTTGTCTGTGGATAAATAATCGTTAAAATTTTAATTGATGTATTTTTTTAACACAAAATATTGAAAATTAATAAAAAATTTTATATCATGGTCAAAAGGATATATTATGTTTTATAAGTATGTTAAGTAAATAAATCAAATTTTTAATCAATGAAAATAACACAAGAATATTTATCCTTATTGAAGATTAACATGTAGGTATAAAGTGTAAAAAATCAATACTGTAAAATTTTAATTCCATGAGGTACGGAACTAATCATTTCCGTTTCAAATGTGGAACTTCAAAAATAATTAAAAAGCAATAAATAAGGAATAATCATGTTTCCACTAGCAACTTCATGAATTTTTTTTTCAGCTGGTCGCCTATATTCATTATCGAGACACGGAGCGCATGAATCAGCAAGAGACCATCGTCAAAATGTTCCATATTATAAAGTTTAGAGACACTGGTCTAGGGCGTCTGGAGGATATTATAATATAATTTTGTACTGTTTGCGTAGCAGTGTATACTGCTTAGTGTATGTATGTACGTGCAGAGCACTGAAGATGAGTAACGACTAATACATTAATTTACTTCTTTCGCATTCTGTTCGCCTGGTATTTCATCGAAACAAGATATGAAACGTACGACGGATCGAATACATTAGACTAACCGAAACTATTAGTGTGTGTGTGTGTGTGTGTTGTATTACAATAAGAGATTTGCGTTCTTCGTAATTGAATTAGTGTGATTTATGCGTGTCATTTCTAGTAGCGGAACGGGGAGTCAACGTCATCTCTAGTGAATGACCTACAATCAAGATAGCATAATGTTGAAACCAAATTATTCGGTACTTGAACAATGATTGACTATGAGCCACGGGAACGAATCAATTGTATAGTAGAAGACATATTGAAAATTCCAAATACAGTTTTTATTTCTTCGTATTATTTAAAACCATGATTTAATGATTTTAATCAGACAAACAACCAATTGAACATCATATAACAAGAAAGAAGTTGTGACAGTAATAATAAATAGGTCGCTGAATAAGTAATGCTCTAAAAAGTGTGATTCAGTAAGTACAATTTAAAAAATATATATATAAGCAATTGTCCTTTATAAGCGTCTTCCTTCAGAGTCTACTAATCTGCTCTTTTCAAAGTTAATATGGCATGAAAATATTTCCGAAACCGGACATTGATAAAATGTAGAAAAAACCAACGATTTTTGTTATCAAATTGTCGCATCACTAAATTAAATGAATTGATAAAAAAGAATCAAGATTCCAAAATAGCTTAAATACTGTCTATTAAAAATAGAAGGTATTGAAACCAAAGATGACATGAAAAAAACACGATTGAACAAAGAGTAAAGATATTTCAATACAAAAGCGACAACACAGAATCGACGAAGTGAGAAATGTTAGTTATGTTAAATGTGAGGCGAGTTTTTAAAATGACATCCGACCAAATATGGCGACGATTCTTAACAATGAATTATAATTGGAACAAACGCCAGATAAGGAATCATCGGGGAATGCAAATGGAAGATACCTTCGATTCTGCGTACAAACACGGACGAAATGTCACGTAGGAGAATAACAACATAGATCACTTTTTGTTTCGCCGCAAATAACGAAGCCGAAGCCTGAATGACAAGTGACTAAACGTCGGAGACAATAATTCAAGATAGGTGTGAGTATCCAGATTCTAGAAATGATTTATGACAACAGATAATGGAATGATATACAAAGAATTCATGTACATCCCAATGGATAATTACTATCGGCCTTGATTTACGAATGAGCTTACAGAGTTGAAGGATGTTTTGAACGTGAAGAATCTATTATTCCACATAAATTCTTAAGGCTGTATACCGAAAAGCAAACCAAGATTCGGCATTTTTTACAGAAAAATATTTATAAAACTTTTTTAAAAGTATATGATATTCATAAAAAAATGTTAAAAAACGTATTGCCCATTTTGTATAGACTAGTTGAATGTAACATATGAGATCCAACTGTCGATGGCGATAGTATACATTATTGAAGAATACGTACCAAACTATAAACACTTAAACACAAATTAATAAATATTTTGTTTTCTATATAAAACATGTAGGTATAAAATTTGTTAAATAAAATTGGTACTACTACAATGTTCATTTTTTTATAGAAAACACAGACACACAAAAACACACAAAATGTTCTACTTCAAATTCTGAATTCATCCATATTTATAGAACATAGTATGGCAATAAACTCGCCACTTGCGCATGGTGCAAGTAAGTGTTTATTATTATTATTATGTTACGAAGCATCTAAGTTGGTGTTTTTGGCATGCAAAAGTCCATTACACCATGCAAGAAGTTCCTTTATACACGCTTCTTGGCTTAATACTGTCGATTCATTAAGAGAATTAAATTCTCTTGAACGAATCGACAGTTGGATAATTTTGTTGATAAAACAGATTTTGGGGGTGATATTAAAAAAGACATAAAGGATTCGAAGAAGCATTAATATAAGGAATATCACAAAACGAGACACCATAGAAATACCTTAGGAAAGGTTAAGCAAAAGAATTTATGGAAATATTGAAATGAATAAAGAAAATTTTCTTTATTGAAATACCTGGAAACAAACAAACTTCGTTAATTCCATACAATTACTGAAGTATTTGTTGAACATTAATACTTTTTTTTAAACAACTCATTGCTAAGTTTTTTCACCGTCCATATTTAAAAACAACGAAGATATACCTAACTACAGTACAATGTATGTTATTTATCCTACCATAGAATCAACAATGTTAAGTAATTGTGTATTTGTTACATATATGGAATAATTGGGAGTCAACATGGTGAATTCCAGACTGCATTTATGAACTTCACACGCAGATCTGAATACATAATAAGTTCTACTCGAATAAATGATGTTGAAACCTGGATTAAAAACAAACGAAGCAAACAAAATGATACATCAGTGACAGATGCTCAATGTTAATAGAATATCTCGAATATATATGCAATTAAAGAAAAATTTATGAAGTTTTTGATATAAGTACAACCTTGGCGATATTCGTGCGATTTGAGAATTGCTCCAATAATTTTTCTGATCAATTCACACTTAGTATAAATTTGGTTTTATGTTCACGAAACGGCGCTATATAAATCATCCAAGTTTATTATATTATTATATTTAATTGACACGTTCGGTCACTTGCTAGCAACCTAAAGATGCAAGTTTTTAGTGAAGATTTATTTAACGTGGAACTTTGAACTGGATTGTTTAATTAACCAATCCGTTGAGAATTCAAATTAAATGTAAACCAAATTCTCTAATTACCATTCTCTGAAAAACTTAAAGACAGTTAATTAATAGATAGTGATGTTCAATGAACGATCATAAAATGAAGATTTATTCCATGTCATATACCTACACTTGTTTCTTATTAAAGGATATAGGTAGATTAAGTTAGTATGTGTAGCAATGTCAGCGACAAGACAAACTATTTTCAAATTTGGTATAATCACCGATGTTGTTCGGGGATGTTCGTGAATTTGGTCGCACGATTCGTCGGTTCAGCTTTAGCGAGAGACGCCTCCTCGTTAGGGAGGAATGAACTCGCCGTCTCGTTCAGGGAAAACGCTGATTTATCTACACGGCGCAGTACGCACGAAGCGCAACGAGCCGTATGTAAACACTGTAAACGGGTCATTATCGCGAGCCAGATTAATTGGTGTAGTCGGTACTCTATCCGGCTCGCGGTGACCCAATAAACGCGCCAACGAGAAGATGGTAAATCGCGTACATTCATTCAATTTAATAAGTAATAATAAAAACCATAGTATGAATTCAAACATGTTTCTTTATGCAAATAATGCCAGGTTTTCTAAACTACACACAATCAGTTGTTCTGATCCTTTTAAATGAGAATAATCAAATGAAAGATGTCTCCATAAAGGCAATAAGTAAACTACCAAAAACATTAAGAGTTCACGTATAAACCAAAATCTCTATAAATTATTTTATTTTGATTGATAGAGAACCTTTAGTGCCATGAATAAAAAAATGATTATAGGTTATGGAGGCGCTGATAGTCGTCATGATACTTCTGTGTCATATAGTGAAGACTACATTAGAATAGTGAGTACAAAATACAAAGTTCCCAACAAGATCTAAACACTGACTTGCTCCATAATACTGTGCCATCTACAAAGACTAAGTTATAATAGTGGAGTAAGTCATCCCGAACAATATCTGAGCACTCCTTGCTCGATACAACCGAACATCAACAAAGACTAAGTTGGAATTGCAAAGCGATTCATAACAATATCTGAGCACTAATACTCAATACTTAAGTTCCATCTACAAAGACTAAGTTATAACAGTGGAGTGGAAGTCATCCCGAACAATATCTGAGCACTCACTTGCTCGATACAACCGTGCATCAAAGAAGACTGTTGGAATTACGAAGTTATTCCGAACAATATCTGAGCACAGACTTGCTCAATACGTACGTGCCATCAACGAAGACTACGTTGGAATTGCGAATTAATACCGAACAATATCTGAGAACTGAATTGTTTACTGACGAGTCATTAACGAACACTTCGTAGGAGTAATCCCGAACAACATCCGAGCATCGACTTGCTGGATACTTAGTTGTCATCTAGGGCCACAGACTACATTGTATATAATGTTCGCTGGATGGAATACGTATGAGTGAAATTAGCATACGAGTTCAGGCAGGCTCAGGACTAAATGCTGGTTGTACCGGTGTGATGTTGATAATACACAATAAGAAGAGAGGCAGTGTAGAGTACAGTAGTGGAGAGGACGAGTTCAAGGTCCGACACCGTCTGGTGGTGGAATGCGTGCATTCCCACGGGCCGAGGTGTGTAATTTGATGAAAAAATAAAATGGGCGTCAAGAAATGATATGTTTTGTTACGGAACGAGATCTCGTTACCTCGCTACGTTATGATAAGGTGTGATCATGTGTTGTTTAACACTTGCACACCCTAAATTATAATCAATTCACCTTTATTATCATCATCATACATTATTGACGCTATCCGATTGAAATTAAAAATGTTTAAATCGGTACATGGTAAGAATCGAATTGCAATTCGACTATTAAGATGTCTATAGATTCAACAAAAATTCTTGAACCTTTTCGCCGTGGAGAGGGGCGGTTTGCACATATACCAACCAAGCAAAAAGACAATAATTTGCGATCTGCGCACGCACGTGACGGGTTCAAGTTGTTTAACGATAACAATTACTAAATATACCACGGTCCAAAATCGTATTTTTTTATTTGGGTACTTAGGTATTCATTTTAATATGATAAGTTATCCACTTAGTATTAAAATATTGTGTGTATCCCATAATAACAGTTACGATTATTATTGAGACGTCAATTTGGGAATGAATTTAAAAAAAAATGTATATCTACTTACGTACCCTATTTTTCAGAATTTCATACAAAATAATCTAAAATATTTTGTATGGATCTATAATATTTTGTTAATACTTGATCTCAAATATTTAGTAATTTGAAATTTTAATTTGCTTACACTTAAAATGTAATGAATGTGTGTTGATTTGACTCTTTTGAATCTTATTTCAAATTCGGTGTTCAACAATATTTTATATACACTTTTAATGCATTTTTAAGACAATCAGCATCATAAGTTACCCAAAATGGGTAAATGTATTTTACATTTAAAAGACAAAATCGCATTCAATGAACAAGTGATACAAATATAAAAAAATAAGAATAAAAAAAAATATAGATTATATATTCAACACACGTTCCGAAAGAGTTGATTATATTTCGAGTCTAATATTTATATGGAGGTGTGGTCAATATCAATGAATGTGTTAAAATATTAGGTATAAAGTACTGAGACGGATCTATTTTATATCAATAATAAAATTTAATTCACAAGTCATCGCCATATCATAAACTTCTAATACAATTTGGGTGGTTATTTATTGAGAATTTAATTTAAATTGTACTTGCAACAAAATTTGATCTTTGAATTTGGCAAACTATTACGATATAATATAGTGATATAACACAAGTCAAGGTTATTATGAACCTTAACGAGGAGACAAAAGATATCAGCTCCCTAAACGATAATAACGTATTATGTGTTCTAACAGCTGACTAAAATTAGACATACCATGCTCTGCCCCTGAGCCCCAAGGCGATTTTATCCCGTAGTACTAAAACACACTCTTGATCGGCTTCAGAATCCCAGAAGGGTCATACCAACACAAACTTTAAATAATTTTATATATAACCAAGCATAAATTACCAAACATAACTTATATACATATAAGATATGTGAAAAAGAGAATCTGCCCAACTAAAAAAACTGATAGGTATGCAGTTCGGCGGGAAAATGTTACTGTTATCAATTTTATTTACAAAATAAATAAAAAAAGAACTTACTCAAAACATTTCTTAAACTAAAAAATGTTTGTCAATAAAAATAACACTTGACTCCCGAAAGGGAAAAAAATCCAATGTTTGCGTAAAATGAAATATTATTTCTGACGCAGTTCAGGGGTGACATCTGTGTGTGACACCGTCATCTCATTTATAAGGACTGTTGCTTTCATTGTTTACAAATAAAAATTAATTTCTCAATAGATTGCGGTACAAAAAGGTTTCTCCGTTAGTCCATAGATGGCAATAGTAATAATGCATTAGTTTCAGGTAAAATGTTACACACTATTCAAATATATAGAAATTTCAAAAAAATTACATCAATAAGGGAACTCAATAAGAAAGCATAATTGGTGAACGTTGCGCAAGCGCATAAAGTGATCACGTATACCAGCCGATGGCAGGTCGTAAGCCCTGTAGGTGCCTCGAGTTCCTGGTTCTTCTACAATATCCCAACTTCGTCTCTATTGAGATGTTGAAAAATGTTTGTCAATAAAAATAACTAAACGAAAAGGTTGATTTTAATGATAACTATGGCCAACCCGTAAAAAAACGAGCGAAAGCAACACACAAGGCTGATAAGAGAGGATAAGAAGTAGAGATTAGCCAAGAAAAACCAGACAAAATCAGAGATGGGATATTACATAGGAATGCATGAATAAAAGAGAGTGTATAAGACGATGCATGGACATGAATGAAACGAGATATTATGTCAAGAGAGGGGACTCTGGCAGTCGGTCCTATCCACATATGTATATACTCCAAATACAACGCGATGAGTCCATGACTAAGGTAGTAATAATGGAGCAAATACTATGCTAAAAGTAATCGTAGAGTTGAAGTTTACACGACTAGCTTCAGTAGATTTTCTCTCTGTGTTGTTGTTGATCTCTGTGTAGTTGAAGAGGTAATCTCCCCAAAGTAGTTGTTGATGGGAGAGGTAATCTCCCCAAAGTAGTCGTTGTAAAGTTAAATTAACTGAGTGATTAATAGCTTAGGCTGGGTTGTTTCAACAAAAGTATCGGTAATAGTATAGTTAAAATACTTTAGGTTTCAACAAAACAACCAAAAATATTGAACAATTTCATGAAATCAAAGTATTTTAACTATACTTTTACTTTAATCTTTGTTTGAGAAACACAGCCATAGTATGAGTATTTGTACCATTATTACTGTATTTGCACCATTATAACCTATGAGCCGACCGCCGTGGCACAATATTGGAAAACCGTTTGGCTTCTGTGCGGGCGTCCTGGTTTCTATCCCCACCAGAGGAGGAATTTACAAAGAATTAATTTTTCACGCAAATACTGCTTTTCTGGACTGGAAACAATAGTTAATTTGAAGAAATCGGCATATGGCTATAGACAGTATAGACTCTCCACTTGCGCAAGGTGTTAATAATTATTATTATTAGTAAGTATAATACGCAAATTAATTTACCGTAACGTTGATGGGTTTGTTTAGGAGTTTTCCTTGTAGTAATAAACCCGCTTTTTGCAATTTACAGCACAAAAATATATAAATAAATAATAAAGTAATATTATGTATACAATATATTTTTAAGAAATACTTTAATTTTAATTAATTAAAAATTTAATTGAAATAAATTATCCGTAGAATTTGTCTGGAAACATGCCATTTATTCTTATCTCATCGTGAGATACAAAATAAGATTATCAATCGCCAGTTTTTTTAAGGTAAGTAAGCATGTATATACATCACACACACACTTATACACCCTCAATCATCGCCCTATTCCCAAATAGTTTCGAACCTGCGCTGCGCATCACCTCACCTGTGCACCACGCCTACCTGACACCGCTGCATCTATATACTAAACCATATAAACCAGGTGCAACCATGTCTCAGTCAACCCAACACATGGGAACGACCTTGAAAGATGCACAATATCCACATATCATTAGGCAAAAATTAAAGTAAGAGATGAAACTATTTTTATTTTATATTACTTCTCTGGCAACAAACAGGAATTTTAAAACCCTTACAAAGAATGAATAATGAAGCAAATGTACAAAGACTGGTGAAAGTGAATAAAAAGGTGAGCCAAGCCTTACCGTACGAAAACCATTTTGAAATAAATATATTTAATCTGTAATTATTAAATATCGAGGTGTTGACAAAAATGCTTTAAACAACACTAGAAAATATATTTCAATATACATATTTTTTATCATAAACGCTTAAAATAATTCCAACTATTAGTATATTGGAACCAACAATTTTGAGGCAGTTGAAGCAACCTGGCATAGAAGACTGTTTGATGCATAATGTATTATAATACCTGTAGGGTACAATGGCCTGTTGCGACGCAGGTGCTGGGATCAGATCCCGGCAAGTCGACGAACCCTCAATATTTATTATTTACTAATATCATTGTAAGCGGTGCGATTTAACGCGCTCTCTATGCTGCATTATTGTAAACATATTCATGACCTTTCACCATAGGCAAGAAATAATGTTTAATCTTTCGAGTGAGATGTTTTGACCAATTGGGGAGAATGAGTGAACTATACAAGGCTGACAGGAAAGAAGCAAGAGGTACGGGTAGTCCAAGAAAGGCACGATCTATGAACGACAATCTGAAGTCGGAAAAATGCAAGGACCTTGAACAACAGACGACGTGAGACGATGCTTAAATGTTGACGATTGGAGAGGTGCATGTCAAGATCGAATAACGTGGCGTTCGGTCCTGTCTACCTACCCCGAGAGGGGCATAGCGTAATATTATGTATTTTTATCATGGCTACGTAGGGGATACCAGCTATTATTAGGATTTGGGTATGTTATACTCTTCAGAAGAAGCGCGCTACGTAGCGTTGGGGAGGGTTTGCAATCTGCTCAGGAAAATATTTATTCTGGTTTTTAAAAGACCCGGGTTGTAAGAAGGTGGAAACACAGAATTTGGAAGATCGTTCCACAGCAGGGCTGCTGTGGTGGAAGAGGGACCAGGTATGCAAATTCTTCTGAGCATCTGCCGTGGCAGTATCTATAGAATAAACTTAAAGCTTGCTATATACAATGTAATAATATGATATACGTACATTTTGCAGAATAGTTTAAACTATATTGAATAAAAACGGAAAAGAAGTAGATATTTAAATCATCTAAGACTAATCAAACAACAAATTTAAAAGCACGCTCAAATTATTTCTTAACTTTTATTATGGAATTATATCGATAAAATTAATATGTACCTACAACAAAAACCACGCATTTTTTTTTCAAACTACACGTTGAATTAATGTCGAACACAATAATCGATCCTTAAAAAATCACTGAACAATAATTTCTACCTGATCATTTGACGCTCAAAATAATGTTTGGCGAACCGTCGTTATTCGGAGGTAAGAGAAGACTTGAACGTTGCAGAGACAGCATTGAAAAGATATCGAATATCGAGATTGGATTAAAAATAGACCTTAGTTTAGAACCCTGTGTGTGCCCCAATTGACAGCCTGTCAAAATATGTAGAAATGCCGAAAATAGACAACAACTGCTTTTTATCATGCTTGTCATTCATGCACATACACAGAACATAATCTTATTTGCAGAATCTATGTTTATATAGACCTTCAATAATTGGCATAGTATTTATAATCATTGTTCACTTTTTTGTCGATATACCTGGGAACGCAACACGCAATAAAAAGAACACGATAGTAAAGGTACAATAATAGCAATAAATTTAATGTTATGAAGAATTACCGAGTAGAATGAAGAGGAATGAACTAAACAATTAAATAAAAACACTCCAAATTATAGAAACAATTTACGTTAATTAAAATTATCAACAATAAATCGAGAATAATTAACGCCATTATTGAAGAAATACACATAATAAACATTCTCAAAACTGAAATTTCCCATACAAAAATTATGATAGCTCAAGTCAAAAAACAAATGTTTAAAGTTGTCTGATTAGAAGATAAGTCCGCTTCACAAAAAGGGAGACCAACTACTCTGTAATAAATACAGGGGCATCACGCTGTAGAACACAGCATACAAAATCCTCTCTACGATTCTGTTTAGGAGGCTGGAACCTTTTGTGGAGAATGCGCTTGGACCGTACCAGGATGGTTTCCGCCATGGAAAATCATGCTCTGATCAATTATTCACTCTACGACAGATCCTGCAAAAGATACTCGAATACCACATTGACTGCACTTTCCATCTTTTCATCGCTTTTCGAGCAGCATATGATAGCATAAACAGGGGGTAATTATATGCAGCAATGCGAGAGTTTCACATACCACATAAACTCATTGAAATGGTAAAATTAACAATGGATAATGTACAATGACGTGTAAAGGTACAAAGTGATCTATCTTCATCATTCCAGACATTGAATGGGCTGTGACAGGGGGGTGATCTGGCATGCCTCCTATTAAATATTGGTTTAGAAAAAGTCATCCGGGATGCTAAAGTAGAAACTAGTGGTACTATATTCTATAAATCCGTACAACTATTAGGATATGCCGATGACCTGGATATCGTTGCAAGATCTGAACCTGCTCTTAGGGAGACATTTATAGCTCTGGAAGCATCAGCGAAGAAAATGGGTTTAATATTTATGAAAACAAAATCAAATTCATGCCTGTTGTAACCACACAAAGCTCTTTTCCTCCATTGTTTGTTGATGACTGCAAATTTGAAGTTGTGGAAGATTTTACATGCCTGGGTTCACAGGTCAATAATAAAAACAACGCATCGGATGAGACAAGTAAGCGAATAGTGGCAGCCAACAGATTAAATTTTGGACTTACAAGCCAACTTAGATTCCGTCTACTTTCACGTAAGGCCAAAGTCACTCTCTACAAGACCCTAATAAGACCTGTCCTTTTGTATGCGTCAGAAACGTGGAGATAGACAAAGCAGGATGAAAAAGTCCTAGACATATTTGAAAGGCGCATCCTGCGACGCATATATGGTCCAGTTTGTGAGGATGATGTCTGGAGGAGAAGACTCAATGCCGAACTCTATCAGCTGTATGGTGATATAGTGCAGTACGTGTTGTCAAGATCGCACGACTTAGATGGCTCGGTCACGTACAACGAATGGGAGACGGGGAGCCGGCAAAGAGAGTTATAATCCAGTGGGAAGAAGACGAGTGGGAAGCAGCCGACTGCAGAGTGCTCGGTGTGAACTGGAGGACTGCCGCTCTGGATAGAAGAGGGTGGCGACTGATCTAGGAGGCAGCTAAGACCCGTCAAGGGTTGTAAGGCTATGTATAGAGCAGTAATAAATTAGTAGATAAATTGTGGCCATCACACGTGTGACAAAAACTGTTCAAATGTGTTTTGAATAACAAATTCATAGTGAAAATATATCTGATGAAACGAGAAATATTGATAAAACCAAGACAATTTGTAAGATATTTAGACACAAAGGACATGATTGTTTTAAAATTCCATGCGTAAACGACTGTTAAAACATGACCTAAGCGTTATCCCCATACCAAAATTATGTCATCGTACGGTATGCTTTTTAATATGTCGTTAGTATGTACGTATAAACCAGCAGGGTACAAGAAAAACAATAAAGATGTTTAAAATATGTATCCGTTTTCCAATACATATATAAAGTATAGATTATTAAATAAAAGCATAGATTATATCTATGTATTGAGTCTTACGTAATCATATTGAGAAGTAGGTAAAATATCAAACTTAACAAATATATCATCAGAATTAAGATGAATGAAAAAGAAATCAAAAAAATCATGACCACAAAACTACAATTATAGAAAAGTATATGAGACGCTGAGATATGATGTGGAAAAAAAACAATATAAACTTAACTCAAAAACTCTGTAATAGTAATTATACATATAAAAATTATAGGGCATCAGTGATACTGATCTTATGAATACTCAGATTTTAAAAAAACTAATTTTGATTCATACATATTAAACCAATCTAACTTCAATAATTTCCGATATGTCCTTAATTAACTGTAATGATTATATTTTGTTTAACAATGTAAGGAAAAGAGTTAAAAATTTGTCAAAAAAATGTTACCAGTCCTGTATTGATAGCCTAGAGAAAACAGCTATGTTGAAGACTGAAACTGTGTATAGATTTTCTGATATTCTGAATAACAGAGAGTCTGGTATTCCTTCCACGATGTATTACAATGGTAAAGTAGCTGATAACCCCCAAGCAATAGTAAACATGTTTGCCGAGTGCTTTAGTGAAGTCTATAATAACTCAAATGCATCACAATCATACATTGCTACTCAGCCTAAAAACTTTATTAATTTTAATGAATGTATTATGGAGGAAGTAGATGTGTATAATAAAATCAAACTCCTTGACTGCAAAAAATCTGCTGGTCCTGATAATGTTCCTCCGATCTTCCTCGTTAACTGTATATCTAATGTAACTATGCCTTTAACTAAAAATTTTAATTTGTCACTTCAAACCGGTGTTTTTCCTGATGTATGGAAAGAAAGCTATTTGACGCCAATATTTAAAAAAGGTGAGAGAACCGATGTAACTAATTATAGACCTATCTGTATACAATCAACCATTCCTAAGCTATTCGAGTCGGTAAAAAGGTTATTGAAGCAAAAAAGGTTATTTCTCCATACCAACATGGATTTATCAACGGTAGATCTACTTTGACCAATTTACTCATATATGAAAACTATATATCAAAAAGTTTAGATTCAAAATGTCAAGTTGATGCAATCTACACAGACTTCAGTAAAGCATTCGACAGGGTTTCACACCTCATATTACTCAAAAAACTTGACTCGTTTGGAATTGGAATGAGTATTTTAAAGTGGCTGTCCAGTTACTTATTATCACGTAAACTCTCTGTCAAGTTGTATACCAATATATCTAATCAATTCATTGCAAAGAGTGGTGTCCCACAAGGTTCTCACTTGGGTCCAGTTTTATTTCTTTTATTTATTAATGATATTGTCGATATATTCCATGATGCTCAGTTCTTACTTTTTGCAGATGACTTAAAAATTTACAAAACGATAAAGAACTTAAACGACTGTATGGCGTTACAATTAAATCTTAACCATTTACTCGAGTGGTGTGCTTCGAATTCTTTATACCTAAACTATACTAAATGTCAATTCATCAGATTCTGTAGAAATAAAACTAATATTAATTTTCAATACACAATAGACAACAATAACTTAACTAAAGTAACATCAATAAAGGATCTTGGTATATTGTTTGATGAGAGGCTTACATTTATTTCTCACATAACTGAAACAACTAATAAAGCTTTAAAATGCCTTGGATATATTTTGAGAACCGTCAAAAATTTTAGATCTATTAATACATTTAAAACCCTATATACATCACTTGTTCGTAGTAATCTTGAATATAATTCAACTATATGGTCGCCGTTTTATAATGTGCACTCATTGAGGGTCGAAAGGGTTCAACATAAATTTTTAAGATTTGTAAATTATAAATTATCCATTCCTTTAGAAAAATTAAATTATGATTTTCTAATGAGTATTTTAAATTTATCGAAATTATCAAACAGAAGAACGATTTGTGATTTAATATGTTTATTTAAAATAATCAACGGTATATTGGACACCCCTGACCTAGTTGAAATGATAAAATTCAGAGTACCTACAAGGTTTGCTTCACGTCAAAATGCACCTTTTCATATAGAGAATCTTCGAAATAACTTTATCATTAACTCACCAATACATAGATTGCACCGCCTTGGAAACCAATATAGTGCTCTTGATATATTTAATGTACACACTATAGATGGTTTCAAAAGGATGCTTAACGCATATTACAATTTTTGATTTTTACTTTGCTTTGTTTATTTTTGTTGTTTAAATTGAATATGTAATACTGTTTATTTATTTTTTTTTTCTTCTTTTATGTCTAGTTTTTTTTTATCATTTATCTCTATTTTCTTTTATTATGTTGTATTATGTTGTTTTATATTGTTCTTCCTTTAACTACTTACGTTTTTTTATTATGTACCTATATAATCGATGTATTTACACTTATTGTTATCTTGTTATGCCTACATTGTTCTATTTATCATGTATTTTTTTGTAAATGCCCTATTAAGGGCGTATATATAATAAATAATTAAAAAAAAATAAAGATGTGTAAAAATAAACTGACCTCGCTCTCAGTGAGATCAATGAGGCTGGACTTCTCCTCCAAAAGGTTCTCGGAACTCCTCTTCTCGTCTTCGCCGTCCCCCTCGTCCTTGAAGACCTTGACCTCGTCCGTGGAGCCGAGGTCATCTCCGGGGGCCCCCGGGCCTGTCGCTCCGCCCGGGGCGGGACCCGCCCCCGCGTGTGGCATTCCCTCTTCACGTGGTCTCCCGCATCCCTCCTCCTTCACTGCCCTCGGCTTGCCCTCCACTTCCTGCCTAAAGCATCCCGCTCCGAAGTCCTCTTCGCCCTTCCGAAGCCTGTCTATCTTGTACGGGTCCTCCCCGATCTTATAAACCCTCGCGTCCGCCGTCCTCTTCTCGTCCGGGTCTTTCCTAAAGCATCCTGCGCTCAGATCCTCGATCATTCGTAGGTTCTCGCTCAAGCTGTAGAAAGCGTTGTTCTTGTAGCCGTCCTTGCTTATCACCTTCTTTTCTATCTGCGTCTCGAGATCACCCCGGAAAAGGTCGGACTCTAGATCATCTTTGTCGCTGCGGATGGAGCGCTCCGACCCTGTTTTATAGAGGCTGTCCTCTCCTATCCTGTAATCCTCAATCTTGTACTCCGAGTCCGTGGCTGCCTTGCTGGGCGTACCGCCGGCACGCCATATACCTTCCTCGGCACCTATTGTTGATGTTTGTCGCTACTTTGTTTCTTACCTAAAACATCATTCAGCCTCGTCTCTTCATTCACTCTATGATCTCTTTTGAAAGAGCATTGTACGTTAATTCTTTAGGGCCAGTTTTCCTCGCTGTGAGTTCTTCCTTAATGTTCTTCAGCATCTCGTATCATGGACACATCTATTTCGGCTCAACACGCACAACGGTCACGAACACTGAAAGGAAAAGAACATATTTTTTAGATTACCATTTAAAAATAAAATCCTTGTTACATAGTTAAAAACAGTGTATTTAAGCATAATTTTCTGATATCATACGATACTTCATACAATTCATTCCACGATCCAACAATTCAACAACATTCCATCCATTTGAAGGCACATCATAATAATATAATAATATAAATTATCACTCTATGTACATTGTACATCACCTGTCCATCATACAACCTTACGTGTATTACGTGTATTGGAATATCAAATTACTTCAACTAAGATTTTTCTATGCTTGAGTATTGTATTGTTAATTTATAAATGTTCTATTTAAGTATGGATTTAAATTTATTTTATCCTTTATATATGAATGTGTGTGTTGTTTATATAAATGGTTTTGTAGAAGAAACTTTATCATTATTTTAAATTGACATTAAAATAAATGTAATAAAAACAAAATGTGTTTTGAATTTGATGATGCTATACTTAGTGTGTTCATAATTATTCAATAGTGAAATAACCGCAAACCTTGAATTTAGTTATGATATAAATATAAGAATACTAGCTTCCGAGAATTTTTAGCATAAACCATATTTTCATAAAGTATAGTCACGTATACCAACATACCATGTACGAACTACGACTTGCGTTTATACCGCTTATTGGGTAAATATTTATAGTAGTAATAATATTTACCAGAAGATACTTAAATTATTATCGATACAACATCGCAATTGAATTCTAAAACTGCACAACTCACGCTAATCATATTATTTAGTTCAAACAAAAACGAACATTCAATCAGCAAACATTTATGAGACCACGCATGAATGAAAAGGAAGCCATAACTGTTTGGAAGGATAGAATTAAGTGCTTGGCGCTAGATACCTTTTGCGTATCCCGTTAGCGACTAAGGGCAAGATGGTATGTATCTCATTGATCCAACTGTCGATTGGTTCATGAGAATTCAATTCTCTGAATAAATCGACATTATTAAGCCAAGATGCGTGTACGAAGGAACATTTTGTATGGCGTAGTGGAATTTTTGCATGCTAATAACACCAACTAGAGGCCTCGCAGCATATATGTTCCCATACATGGATTTACTCAGAATTCGGAGTAGAACATTTTATGTTAGTTTTGTCTGTGTATGTGTGTGAGTGTGTGTGTGTGTGTGTGTGTGTGTGTGTGTGTGTGTGTGTGTGTGTGTGTGTGTGCGTGTGTGTGTGTGTGTGTGTCTGTGTGTGTGTCTGTGTGTGTGTCTGTGTGTGTGTCTGTGTGTGTGTCTATCCGTCCCCCCTTATAACTTTTGATCCGCTCAATTTACAGAGCCCAAAACTTCAGAATTGTGAATATTTGTTTAAGTCAGGGATTATCAACTTTTGAAATTTTGGTTTATTTTTCCGTGTATCTCAGTAACCATAAAAGCTAGAACGCTGAAATTTGGTATAAACATAGACAAATACAAAATCTCAAATCAGTTTTTTTTTTAAATTCCAGGGTTTCTCAAACATTTTTTACTAAGAAAAATATTTTTTTATGATGAATTTATGAGTTTAACTGCCTATATTTCCAAATCTTTTAAAAATATCGAAAAAAGCCGAAACACCCCAACTAGATAATTTAATTGTCTATAAAAAATATTAACATTGTATTAGCACATCTCAAATTTTTTTTTAACAATTGAATTTAGTGACGACATTGCTTCATACAATTTGTATGGCAGTCGCAAGACCTTAATTGTTTGATACTAATCTCCAAACATACATACATACCATCATGCTGTTTTCATATTATGGGTAGGATCAAAGGACTGACCTCCATGCTATCCTATCTTGACATACATACCTAGGTACATGTGTTGTATAGAAAACCAAATATCTTAAAATATTAAATAATTTGTATTTATGTGTTTATAGTTTGGTACTTATTCTTCACACACGACAGTCAGAGATGTTGGAAGACCGCCAATGAGATGGAGAGATGACATCAGCCGTCATGCTGGTGCCAATTGGTTGCTCAGAGCACAGGATAGAGTGGCGTGGAAGGAGATGGAGGAGGCCTTCGTCCAGGAGTGGACGGGATTGGGCTGAGAAGAAGAAGAAGAAGAGACTTATTCTTCAACTATACATACTATCGCTATCGACAGTTGGATCTCATGTGTTACATGCAACTAGTAAATATAAAAAACCTAGTAACAAACGACGAATAAAACGAAATTATCAATATACCTAATAACTATATATTAGAACCATCATAATTAAGGCTTAAGTATTTCAAATATTAGTATAGATACATGAATATGGGAAATCATACAAAGAATTATATTCCTTAATCAAAACGGACACATCATGGCTAAAATAAGACATAAACGCCATCTATTTAGATTATCATGAGTACTTACAGTAGCATGTAACTACACACATAGATGACGCCACTAAATAACGCCAAAAATTTCATTTCAATATTCCTTTACTGATTTATTTCGTGAATTTTATGTCATCTATAAAATTCCGATATAGAAATCTAAACCTTGACATGACCACATTATTATCATGAGCTACCGACAAATGTAACCAAATATTTATTTTTTACCACTAATAAGATACGAAAGATCACTTACTTAAAGATAACTTAGTAATAAGATACGAGACAGTACAATGTTATGTTGAGAAATTATCTAAGTAACATAATTAACAAAGAAAAATTGTCAGCCATGGTAGAATTCAAAACGAAAATTTTAGTCATATGAATTTTTTTACTACTCACTAACCCAAGGGGATATAGAGGGGAGGTATGATTTCGCAATTTTTTAGGTTATTTTTTTTTATTGTAGATTATCAACTAGTATCATGCTGAGATTGTATTATGAAAGTTTCATCACAATGTATCTGTGTGTGTGTGTGTGAGTGCTATGTGCTGGGTGCTGCGTGCTATGTACGGCGTGTTTATTTTACCTTATAGTTTATAGGCTAAAATACTCATTCGATTCTTTTCAAATTTTGCAAATATGTAATCTAATACTCACTTAGACCCCATTAGATTTTGAAGGATATCTGAATAGTGCTTCTCAATTTTTTTAAACGTCAAATATTTTAAAGTGACCCCAAGCTCAGGAAACTTAAAAATTAAAAATTTTATTTTCAAATCGGTAGAAAGACATATCACTTTCATAAATTTATCAAGAATTATCAAGTTTTCATGTAGTAAAATATTTAAATTAAAAAAAATAATTAAACAAACATATTTCATGAAAGTGCTGAATATTTTCCATACAAAATTTGAATACTTTATGAAGAGACTTGTTAGTGGGAGTTTAGTGTTGACCATAACCCACTTGTATGTTTTATTTGTTTATTTATGTTTTAACCACTATTAAAAAATCACGTTTTTTTTATATATTTTTAATAAAATAGTGTGCCCGGAAAAACGCTGTTCTACCACAGACCGCCATCTTTGTAGACCGCATTTTATAAAAACCTCTTTTTGTGTGTTTTTCCATTTTTTTCGTACATTTGAGTGTGGTATATTCTCTAGATGCGTAATACGGATATCAATAAAATTTTTCATAACGCATGTGATATACTTAGGTGAACGAAATCGGCCGAGGCAGGATTCGAACTCGCGACCACTGGGGGGCAAGTCTGGTTCAATCGGCGAAATCAAAACCCTCACGATTACCCATATCATGGATATAATTATTATGTGGAGTTCTATAATATCTTTAGATGTCATAGAACTCCATACGATAATTATATCCATGACATGGGTAATCACTAGGGTTTTTATTTCGCCGGTCGAACCAGACTTGCCCCCCTAGATTTCTAGCCCAGCACGTTATACATATAAAATACGAATTTTTCGAACTACGAGCACAAAAAAAACACAATCAAACACAATTTATAAAGTAAATCGCTCACGAGAGTAGCAACAAATTACAATATAATTTTAAACAACTGATTACAATATAATTTCGAAATCCTCACAACCACAAACTATACTATATAACAAAAATTTTAAAATAATATTGAAAATATCTTAAATTAAATTACATATTTTACCTATTTAACGGGTGATTTCTCGACATAATTTGAACATCTATAAAACATTAACGTTCTAAATAAGAAATATGTTTAATTGGTTTAAGACAAATAAAAAATGAAAAAAAAAATATGTATCGTCAATAAATTGACGGATTTATCTGTTGAAAGGTCCACGCGTATATTTAACTGGTAAATTGACACCACACCTCACCGGACATTGACCCAAGTATCAAAATATGTATTTATTATATATCAAAATACACTATTCATGCCTTGTGTTACCATTTACACCATATATTATTATTATTAAGTAGATATATATTTTGAAACACAGACTGGACACACATTGAAATTTGTATGCGGTACAAGAGTGTTCACGTAAATGTACTACACCAAAAATTATTATTTTAAGAGGACATAGAAACCTAAACACCCCAATTATAAATCCAATTTCTCAAATAGGTATGTATGTTTGTATCTGCTTCATCTTTGGCCTTAAAAAATTCGATCACATTTCCTCTTACCGTAATCTTCTCCATTGGCCGAAGATACGACAACGGCGAAATATACATATTTTGTCACTTCTTTATAATACGCTCTTTAATCCTAATTCACCGCAGTACCTTAAAACCAAATTCACCTATTTATATAATCACGGCCTATCGCTTCGATCTACTGAACGTACTACATTAACTATCCCCATTCACAACACTGAATTTTTCAGCTCTTCCTTTGAAGTGCGTTCAGCAAGACTCTGGAATAATTTGAGTCCTGATATAACTTCGTCAAACTCGCTTTCCATTTTCAAGAGAAGACTAAAGCAGGGATATCTCTCCGATAATACCTGATCCCTCTCCTTTTCCTTCCTTCCCTTTGCTACGTAATATTTATCCCTAAACACCTGATCTCGATTTCCTCTTCTTATTCCGTCCCAATCCCTTTTTTGTTGCTATGATGTTTTTCTTTTTATTTATCTTGGTGTTATGTATATTTTATTTGTTCTTTTGTAGCATTCATTTTTTTATTGATGTACATGTATAATTCTGTCACTCTGTAATCTGGTTGGTTGGAAGAAATTGCCTAATGGCAATAAGCCCGCCAGTGTGCATTATAATTGTTTATATTGTGTACAAAAAGTTAAATAAATAAAAAAATAAATATGTTAGAAAATGTGTTTTTACTCTCCACACTATGGAATAGTGGAGTCATGATTTCACAATTTTTAAGCGTATTTATTTTTACATCAATTTCTCAACGGGTATCATGTAGAGAATGCACACTATGAGTTTCGTCGTGGTGTGTTCGTATGTATGCCGTACATATTATCCTTTTTGAGTCCTATATACAGCCCAGACTATAAGTTACTTGCTATGACCTATTCTGATGCGTCTGAATTTTATTATATGAGAAATGTCAAAAAGTTGACTGCATTTATATGATACTCATTACGTCACACCGCGCGGATGAAATAGTTTTATCCACTGTCGCCTGTTGGTCACAGACGTTTTCGTACTCTGAAAAGAATTAGAATAGGACATGCTATGTAGTGAATAGTATAATGTTGGCAACAACACAGTCGTTTAAAATAAATACCATAAGAATGTTTATCACACAATTTTTACAATTCAGTATGAATTCCCTTAGTAAACTTATTAAATATATCCTTTTAACAGCATTTTTTTAATTAGCTTATTCATAACTAAGTACATATATCTCATAGAATTAAAAATAAATATTTTATGTGCTTAAGGAGTGCATAAAATCAAATTGAATGACCAATATGTTATTTTTTTTTCAAGTTTGGGTTTGTTCTTAAAATACTAAAAATCTTCATGTAGTTGATGTATTTGGAGGTTTTAATATATCATATTTTCAGTCACTTGATTTATTAGCGTTGTATGTCTTCTTACGAGGATGGGGCCAAAAGTAGAGCTGGTATTTCGGTATTATGTTGCTCTACGAAACAAAGCTGTTTATAGAGTCCTTTAGATAAAGTACTCATGCTTTGAGCACTGCGGACATCTCGAGGCAGTCTACTTTATATGACGTCTTGCAGAGCAAAAGCGAACCATGTAATGGTATTTTACTATAAAACGGCGATATAAGAATTTGATTATTCTTTTTTTTAACAGATTTTTAATTATCTCAATAGAGACGAAGTTGGAATATTTACTGTAGGAGAACCGGGAAATCAAGGCACCTACAGGGCTTACGACCTGTCATCGGCTGGTTTACGTGATCACTTTATGCGCTTGCGCAACGTTCACCAATTATGCCTTTTAATGAGATCCCTATCAATTCAATTTTGAAAGTTCTATATAATGTAATACTGAAATTCTTTTCGCTTGAAAATAAGGAATTTTTACTACAGCCATCTATGGGTGAAATTATGAACAACAATCTTATTATTTTTATTTATTTTTGTTGGAACGCCATCTATTGAGAGAATTGGTTTTTCGTAAATAATGAAAGCTACAATTCTTATATCTGAGGTGACAATGCATTTTTCGCATAGAAGTCACCCCTGAATTGCGCCAGACTTATAAGGTCATTTTTGTCTTATTTACCTACTTGTACCAATGTGTAAGTAATCGAATATTTTTTATTATTGCATATGCGCAAACATTGGATTTTTTTTTTTTCCCTGTCGGGAGTCAAAGATATTTTTTAACAGATTTTTAATTATCTCAATAGAGACGAAGTTGGAATATTTACTGTAGGAGAACCGGGAAATCAAGGCACCTACAGGGCTGTAGGTGCCTTGATTTCCCGGTTCTCCTACAGTAAATATTCCAACTTCGTCTCTATTGAGATAATTAAAAATCTGTTAAAAAATATCTTTGACTCCCGACAGGGAAAAAAAAAAATCCAATGTTTGCGCATATGCAATAATAAAAAATATTCGATTGATTATTCTTATTAACACCAAAGCATCGATAATAGTACGTCGCCTTGTTGGCTTTAACTCCTTTAGGGAGTTGTTCCAGGCGACCTGACTGTATTTCGACATACATTTTTTTTACCTCGATGACATCCATACATCGCCTTATACATGCTCTCCAATTTTTTGTCTTGGTGCATTCTCATATTTCAAAATCCCATATAAACAACGATCGTGCCGGTTTTTTCTCAGCCGACCCCTACAAATAATTTCAGCCTTGCATGTACACTTGCTTTGTCAGACGATGACTCGTTATTTCCGTCTCAATACATTTATTTTCAATCACGTGTACTTTTTTCTTAAGTCCTACAAAAACAAACAAAAAAAATATGCTTAAAAAACGTGAAATAATGACTCCACTATCCCATTGTGTGGAGAGTAAAAATCAGTACCCTCCAACTGCATCGTATGTAAAAAATAAAACAAACTATGATGTCAGTCAGTTCTCTTTGCCAAGTTTATGAACGAAATACATTGATTGTATCGTATGTAAGGTTCGAGCTTAACCTGTCTGTTATCATCGATGTACTTATATTATACATTGCGTGAGTCAATTTTTCTTATCGTGTTTCGTACTGATAAAATACAGTTACAATAATTAATTATTATTACTATAAATATTCGCCTTATCTCAGTTATCACCATATTGCATTAAATTATGTCTTCTCTTCACGGTTCACTCTCTTATCAAATGTCTTTGTATTGAACAAACTCGATAGCGATTTTTTTCGAGGCATAAGTATATTTTTTTTATAAATTTATTCATAAAAAACTATTTGTAAACACATATTATACATCTAATAGTTATATAATAAATAATAATTTATTTCACAAAAAAAACATATATAAACGCGAATATCACACAAGGCACTATTTAAAAATATAAATTTAAAAAAAATGATAATTTCTTAGTAGCGTGTGAATTGTTCCACTAATTTAAATTGGTCAATGTAACTGTTTTACGACAGGCAATCAATATCAAATGTATTTGTGTAAAAACAATAATTATGATACTTAAGTTTTTGTTCTATGTCGACCGACGTTACACAGACTACTCGCAAAAAAACTACATTAGACGGAGTTGACTACAATACATACTTTAAACATTTCGATATAATACATAAATCACAAACAGATTTCTAAACATATGTACATATTAAATTAATTCAATAAATAGTAGATACATCGCATTCATCTACATAATGCCATAATATAACACATTCAATTTCTCATATGATCTAATAATTCTTTTTTATGTTATCATATTATATTCTTTACTTATAACAACATTGCATTCTGTTTGTTTTCTAAATAAATAAATTAAAGATAAACAAAAATAGATAATCAATTTAACTTTATAATTTTGATTGTTTCACCCATCACATTTAATTTAAGTTTTAAAATTCGTTCTATTAAAAAATCTTATAATCCTCTTGTATGAAACGGAATGATTTGTAAACATTGCCTCGAATACTATCGTTAAGAGGCTATAGTAGGCTACACATTATATTTTGAAAATAATTTCCCTAATACCCTCAAAGGATACGTCGTTGAAATAAGAAACAGTTTGTATGTACATCTTTAATCTATTGCATGATTTTTTAGAATTTTGAATTTGTTTAATACTTTTCTTGTAAAATTAGTTTTAGTAAAACCCTTTTTTATTTTTTTATTGTAAGTAACTATAAAACTGCAAGGCCTATGAAGTATATTTTTACTTTATTCGATAGAGAATATGAAAATCTACCGGCTGAATTTTTTATTATTATAATATTACAATAACTCTTCTTACTATTTAAAAAAAACCTCTAAACTTCACCATTTTTGCACGATAAAATGTTGTATATCACATATCAGGTGATATACAATATTTTCTCGTGTTTCATACATTAGAAGCTTATTTAGTGTGCATTATTGCGTACATCCGTATATCCAGGGTATACTAGGGCCTTAAGGCCCTTGTATACCCTGGGTATACGGATGTACGCAAAAATGCACACTAAATTACCTTCCAATGTATGAATTACGAAAAAATGTTGTATATATATCACCTAATATGTGATAATACAACATTTTATCGTGCAAAAAAGATAAAATTTAGAGATTTTTTTAAATAGCAAGAATAGTTTTTACAATATTATAATAATAAAAAACTCAGCCGGTAGATTTTCATGTTCTCTTTCGATTGAAGTAAAAATCTACTTTATAGACCTCGTAGTTTTTTAGATACTTACAATGAAAAATTAAAAAAGGGTTTTACTAAAACTAATTATACGAGAAAAGTATTAAACAAATTCAAAATTCAATAAACCCATGCAATAGAAGAAAGATGTAGGTACATACAAACTGTTCCTTATTTCAAAGTCGTATCTTTTGAGGGTTCTAGGGAAATTATACCTATACAAAATATTTTTATATTTTATACTTATATAAGTAAGTATTCTCATAGTAAATATCTTTCCAATAGAAGTGTTTCCAACCTATGCTCCTAATATTTTCTTTTATCAAAATATCATTTATGAAGTTATGCCATCCCTTTCTAGGGCGTTCCCCTTCTTTTAATCTGTATAATATATTGCATGTATGGTTTTTCGTCCATCGTTCATTCTTTTGAATGTGCCCAAACCTCCTTAGTGCATAAAGTTTGATTCTGCTCATAAGATTATTTTTATATATTGCTTCCTCTTCTTACGCCCACAAACAATACTCACCGTTCTGTTGCATTCTAAATTATAGTGATGAGGTAATACAATACCATGACCAGAAAGATCGTAGTCTTGAATAGCCCGTCATAAATTTTCATATTACTTATAGCAAAAACTGCAAGACTTTGCTCATCACTACTCCATTTAATACAGTGAAGTAAAAAAATATACGATTTAATATGTTTATGTGGCGTTAATATTATCGTTTTCAGCGCTAACCACGCATTGATATTATCAAATGCTGAAACACTGATAAGAGATATTGATCTAGATTTAAATGGGCCAATATCTGATAACACTACATACAAATAGATGTTTAGTTATGACTAGTTGCATGTAACACATGATATCCAACTGTCAATGGCGATAGTATGCATAATTGAAGAATAAGTACAAAATAAACACAAATTAATAAATATTTAAGATACATATTTTGATTTCTATATATAACATGTAGGTATAATAATAATAAACACTTCCTTGCACCCTGCGCAAGTGGCGAGTTTATTGCCATATGGCAATTTCTTACAACTAACCAGTGTTTCTAGCCCAGAGAAGCAGAATTTGCGTGAAAAATAAATTTAAATAAATTTCTCCTCTGCTGGGAATCGAACCAAGGGCGCCCGCACAGAAACCAAACGGCTTACCAACTGTGTCACGGCGGTCGGCTATGTATGTATGTCAGAATAGGATAGTATGGAGGTCAGTCATTTTTTCCTACCCAGAATATGAAAACAGCATGATGGTATGTATGTATGTTAGGAGATTAAGTAGGTATCAAACTATAAAGTGAGACATTGTGTAGTGTATACTGCCTTACAAATTGTATGAAACGATATTTTCACTTAATCAATTTTTGTTAAAAAAAAGTTTGAGATGTACTACTACAATGTTAATATTTTTTATAGAAAATTAAATTATCTAGTTGGAGTGTTTCGGCTTTTTTCGATATTTTCAAAACCTTTGGAAATATAGGCAGTAAAACACAAATTTATCATAAAAAAATGTGTTTCTTAGTAAAAAATGTTTGAGAAACTATGGAAAATATGTAAAAGAAATAAATTCGAGTTTTTGTATTTTTCTACATTTAAGTATACCAATTTTCAACGTTCTAGCTCTTATGGATTTTGAGATATAAGTATTATGAAAAATTAAGTAAATTTTTGTCATAATATACTTATTTAAGTTGATAATGATAAAAGTTGATTTGATAAAACAAAAAGCCGAAATTCTGAGTATAAAAGTTTTGTAGGCTTATAATTTTTTATATACTTATTCTGAAATTTTGGACTCTGTGAATTGAGCGGATCAAATTTATAAGGGGACACACACACACAGCCAGACACACAGACACACTAAATGTTCCACTCCGAATTCTGAGTAAATCCATATAAAGAACATATATGCTTCGAAGCCTCTAAGTTGGTGTTTTTTTTTACTTCAAAGTTGGAAAAACCGTGAAAAATATAGACCCTGCATATAAAACTCGCATATCTTGGCATGATACTTGTCGATATGTCAAGAGAAATAAATTCGTTGAATAAATCGACAGTTGGATTACGTTATATATAGTTTTATAGTTTTATTTGATTTAACATTAAAAAGTAAGAACATTGCGAAATAAACGTATCGGACAAGTGTTTTGATTTATAAAATACCTATAATTTAAAAAATATTCATGTTTCTATGCCTCATAAGTTATGTGCTATATGAATCGGAGAAAACAGATATTATTAAAATATATATAGTGTTAATATATATTTATTTTATTTATTTTTATTTATTTCTATCCAAAAATATACAGTATATATGAAATACAAAATATCTTAAGATAATACAAGCTTATTCATACATAGTTAACATACAATGTAAATATAAGTTATCTCATTTCAATAAATATCAATTTACCACTTCACTGGTGCTTACATAGTTTAAGCCATATCTTTTTGTTTGTATCTTTGTTACTAGCCCCCTCACTAGGCATAGCCTGTGCTAAGGTGAGCTAGTTTTATGTTATTGTCTATTACGTTGTTTATTTATAGATACATTTACATATTATATAAGTACATGTACATACATACGCTACGCATTCAAACGTATGCATCTTTCCTTCTAAATACAATATTTCATATTGAGTCATGCACACACAACCAAAAATTGTGGAAATAAATTATTTGTTTCACTTTTTTTTAATTGTCTATTCTGTTGTTTGTAATAGTGCATTTACATTTTATTTGGAAGAATTACATCCTTAAGGATTTTTTCATCTATTTCATAAACCCATCTTAGTGATAGTTTTTTAAATTCTTTTGCATTACTGATGTTTTTAATATTTGTTGGTAAACTATTGAAAATATTGTGTTTTCAGTCTGGATCTGTGAGACGGTAAATATCGTAAGTCTCCAGAATGTGGCAACTTGTTATTGGGTGCGTGTTAAATAATTATTTGACATAGCATCTCTGCTACCCGAGAATCAACATAAAATAAAAATAAAATAAAATATAAACTACATTACGGAAAAAGTACCGAAAAATGTATAGACAAAGATGAAAGAATAATAGGTACCTATATATTTTTTAAAAACGTAACTTTTAAAAGTAATGATCATCCAAAAAGTACCTTGAAGCCTATCCCTTCGCCTTGTAAGCGTTGGCTAATCCACATAGAAAGGATTTTTTTGAACATTTAAGTACTTAAACGATTTGTTAAACTACCTGTCTTTCTTGCAATAAAAATGTGTTATAATATCTATCACCTTTAAAACGAGAGTCAGTGAAAGCAGTTCCGGTTGCAACCCTTAATCTTTTAAATTATGAAGTTTACAATACATACTTAAAACAACATTAGATTAATAAAAAAGTCATATTGTTTCTCTATGTGAAATTGGGAAAACCACTCACAATTACTAAAAAATATTATAAATTGTTACATCAACAAAAAAAGATACACTAAAACATAATTAAAGGGTCTGATTTTTTAAAAATAAATAACAACTGTCAAATTATTGACGTTAAAAATATATTTGAGTGCTACTTATAATATTTCGACACAAAATTTAAAAAAAATGATGTTATTAAAATTCATTACACTTATTTTAACCCTTAGGTGGTCATATCTATACTGGATTTTCCCTTAAACTTTTACACCGCCAAAATATTTAAGGTAGCAATATGTAAGTATGATTCATACGTGAAATTCTGACAACTAATGTAATAGGCGACATGAACCATTTGGGATTTCCATACTACGGTCGCTACACATTCATTCATACAAAAGGACGGGTATCGTCAACCTTTTACGTCGCCACAATACAAGTAATACCTAACTATATTTTTCGATATAATATAAATATATTGACGATACGAAAACAAAATTATCGTTGTATGCTTACATTATTAAGTACTTCTTTGGGTTAGAATATTATAAATTGAAAACATATGAAAGTTTAAGAAATAAATTCAAAATAGGTAAATCAGTGGAAGATTAATTTGATGGGTTCGAATGCTGCCGATTTCATTCCCCTTGCAAGCATATTTTAGCTGATTTTTTTTTACCAAAAATAACATAAATAATAAGCCTTAGATAATAAAAAAAATGGAATCGAAATATCTGAGCCGTATTCAGAGTAAAATACGAATATTGAGGAACCCTTGGACCCTCAAGACACCTTGAAGATATGTGTCGCCCTCAATGTACTTCAAAACATTGGTACTGATGACATTTTTTGTCACACAAAGATAATCTTTTTACCCGTTACTTATGACAACTGATTCTATAAAGGATTACAGACCCGACAGGAAAACAATGCAATATATTTAACAAACATATTCTTCAGAAATAATCAAAGTATTCCTCATTAGTTATCTCGAAGTTATTCAAAATCTTATCTTCCTCGACTTATATTCAGAGGAAGACCAAAGAATTCCTGGATTGTGCGAAGACGAAACCAATTGCAGAGACATGGCCTAGGTGACATAATACAGGACAGACGGACCAATAATTTAAGGACGAGGAGAGCTGATCCCAACAGTCGCCACAAAGGAGAAGAAGGAATTCAAATTCTTCTGTCGCCGCTTTCCTTTTTGTTTTATTGTTTGACGCTTGAAGGAGTGTACGTACTTTCGAAGTAGCACAATGCACATCATGCTTAGTACAGACTTTGCTGACACTTTGTTGATGAAATTCTTGAGGATTCCTCAAGGTATGTGAGGTCACATTCACTCTGATTAACGAAATTGCATTCAAGATACCTTGAAGGCGTAAGCCTTCCTTAAGATTAATCTGCGAATAAGGGTATGAATAATAATAATACCTAGATGGATAATTTATATAGCGCCTTTTTTGTGTATTCACCTCAAAAATGTTTCTTAAATAAACATTCGCAGTCTATTGATCTTCTTAACTAAGTATAAGTATAATAGTTATTTCACTGAACCGGACGCGCTACAGAAAATTAAGTTGTGCACTCCTGCAAGTATAGCTTGACCAAAGACGCGACACCTACCCATTACTTACATTGTCATTATTTTATCATTGTAACAAAAAGGTTTCCGGCTATAGACTACTCAGGTAAATTCACAACCTTTTACAAGTCTATCTAATTAGCACTGAAGGTATGCCAAATTGTGGTTGAAAGGATCTAATGCAAACCAAACATCAACGCATCGAAAATTATACACCACAGTGTAGAATGACATTTAGAATGTACATTTGCGCAACCATACATTTGAATCCATGTTGTACAAAACTGACACCCGCATTCTATCACTTGTCGAGCTATACCATTCTTCACAAATATACTATTTAAATTATTAACAAGGTACTTTTTTAAAAATAATATACTCAACAAGAGATGTCAGTTGATAATAATAAATTAGGCTTATTGATATTTTCTTTTCACTATCTTGATGTGCAACGCCGCGCCATTAAGATATTTAAACAAAGCAACATAGTTACTTTTATAAAGAAAAATATAAGTGACAGTGTTATGGATAAAAAGACAAATAACATTCTGTTGGACACGAGTGAGAACTGACATAATATGTATGACATTAAAAAAATAATAAATAAATATGAAGTCATCTACATAACCAACACAACAAATGCGTCCAGACAAATTGTTTTTTGATGCTAAGTGTGAACTGTGAACCACGTGAAACATTTTGTATAATTTGTGGTATCAACTTTGACTTCGCAATTCCGCAATAATTAAAATAATTATAACAACAATAGTTGCACATATGGTTTCGTGTGTGAAATAATCGTAGGTATATGAGGTTAGGTTAGGTACATAGTTTTATACAAAATCTTAACATAAAACAATGATAAAAAAATTCAATCTAAAACTTTGCATAAAAAAAATAAAGTAAAATAGTCACTTCCTTGCACCCTGCGCAAGTGGCGAGTTTATTACCCTATGGAAATTTCTTTCAACTAACCAGTGTTACCAGCCCAGAGAAGCAATATTTGCGTTAGAAATGAATTTAAATAAATTTCTCCTCTGCTGGGGTTCGAACCCAGGACGCCCTCACAGAAACCAAACGGCTTACCAAATGCTTTATTTAAAAAAATATTTCTTTATTCATAATTACTATCTAGTGATGGGCAAATCAACCAATACCGAGATGGTTCATCGTGTGGTCTAGTCTTGTAAGTTTACAAAAATATTTTTTTATTTTTCTGTGAATATGTAGTAAGTAAAAGCAAGTACATATACATATTCAAACGTTCCCTAAATTAAGCATAAATGCTTGTGCTATTGGTGAACGAAATCGGTCGAGGCAGGATTCGAACTCGCGACCACTGGATTACTAGCCCAGCGCGCTAACCGTTCTGCCATCGACCCATCTAAATGAAATGTGACAAAAGAGCAGCAATAGGTATATAGTATTATGTCGATTGTACGTAGTTAATTGAATACTTTTCATTTAAAAATTAATAACTGCAAGACTCTTGCAAAGCCTGGTCTTGGTCTTGCAGCGACACTACAAGACTTTTGCTCTTCATTAATACCATCACGATGCAAATTGTATAAAAATGTATGTTTTGTCACATGTGATTGAAATGTGTTCATACAATGTGAGTTTTTTGAACATGACTACGTAGGGGACACCAGCTATAAGGGTTTGGATCCATTATAATCATCCGAAGAAGCGGGAGGACCTAATTGCCGCAAATGACAGGGCCGTACATGTGGCCAACTACTGGAAGTTCTTTATTTGATGAATCCGGACACGGAAAGTAAAGAAGCGCACTGCGTGTAGTTTTGGGGAGGGTTTGCAATCTGCTCAGGATAATTATAATTCGGATCGTAAAAGGTCTGGGTTGTAAGAAGATGGAAATACAGAATTCGAAACAATGTTTCACAGCCATGCTGCTGTTTATAAAAGAGTTCTAAAACCGACTGCTTTTTATATGTTGTATGTAAATCAATATATACTTAATATTTTTGTGTCAATAAAAATAAAATAAACATCCCACAATGTGGAGTTACCATAGACATTGAGCATTACTATATAAAATACGAAAAATAAACAGATCAACTATAACTTTGACCATAGATAATAATGGAATTACCTATTTTTAAGTATGAATTATTCTCCTTTGCATCTTAACAGACTATACAAGCTAGTGAATAAACAGATTAGCTATATTACAGGATAAACTCAATATAATATAAATACTTACTTATGCATCAAATTATCAATCACATTTTAACTGTAAGTAAATACCTATTACCTATTTATGTATATCAAAAAAATTAAGAGTACATTTACATTATATGTTAATCTCTTATTGAAACTTTGTACATACATTTGTTCAAAAATTAAAAAAAAAACGCTAATTTATAGAATTCGAGGGCACACTGAACATTTCAACAGATGAAATCATAGAGAAGAAATGAAAGGATGTCTATGAAAACGCTCTTAACACAAATAATATCAATATAAGTCTGTCGAACTTATAGTACAAAAACATGAAGACGATGCTCATATTATGCACTATCTCTGCATGATACCTGTTAAAAAAATATATCTTAAAAGAAACATAATATCGTAGATGTGGTGCGAACCACACATTGGGTTTCGTCTGTCTATTTGATGTTACCTCACATTACTCGAAAACCGATTTTCATTTAATGCATGGAGAAACTAACAAATTAGTCTAGAAGTTTGTAATTAATTTATTACCATCAATTAATCTAATGAAGAATTAACAACATAATTATAGTAAACCCACTTAATACTAACTAAACACTTGGTTAACTCGGTTTATAGACGTCGCCGTATATTATGATATTTTTGTTATTTCACTAGACGGGGTAGGAAGCGAGTGAAATTACAAACAAAACATAATATCAAAATTTATTTATTTTATAGTTTAGCAACACTGTGAATGTATAAAACATGAAGCAATTATTAATTTTATATTGATTTTAAGAAATAAATCAATCGTAATGAAAATATTAAGCTTTCAAATTAATTCATGTTATTTTGCCTTATCCCTTATGGGGATTTTTGGCTGTGATATTTATAATAACAATATTATAATATGCAAAAAAATATATGTGTATAAACTACAGTTAAAAACTAATATTGTACATGTATGTATATACTAAATTTTCCGCCCTACAAAGTTTTCTTTTTTAATAAAAATAATAAACAATTATTCGCATCATAACCAGTGTTTCCAGCCTAGAGAAGCAATATTTACGTTAGAAATCAATATAAACAAATTTCTCCTCTGCTGGTAGGTAATCCAGGAATCCTGCACAGAAGCCGAACGGCTTCTAACTGCCACGGCGGTCAGCCTTATAAATTGCCATATGGCAATAAAATTGCCACTTGCGCAGGGTGTAAAGAAGTGTTTATTATTATTTTTACATTCAGAATGGGTGGTGACGCTACATTTTAAAATTTATTATTTTAATTCACATTGTTGAAATCGCTTCAAATCAACCGAATGTACTTAAACTATACTAAAATATTATTACTAAAGCAAGTAGAAGCAATATTGTAGGTAATGAAACACGAAATTTTAAATTGATTATATCTGAACATAGTCGAATAATATTATTCAGAAAAATAAATCAAAATATACCTACTGATAAAAAATATGTGTTATTACACCTAAACTATAATAAATAACTTCGTCACAACCAAGAGTGACCTACAAATGTATTGACGAAGAAGCGGTCTCTTCGAAACCGGTAGCAGGTACCGAATAACTCATTCGTGGTTTTAATGTGATTTATTAAATAATTTAATTGTTTAGTAATTTATTTATTTAGCACGGATTATAGCAACAAAATCTAATAGTAAAGTTTACACTCCGTGTCAATAGCGATTATTTCATATAATACTAAGAAGAGAACCTAGGGCGTCACGAAAATATTTAAACAGTGTTTGTGTCCTTTCAAAATTCGTAAAAAAAACAATTTATTAATACATCTAGCTAAAACAAAATACACAAAAAAGTAGGTATATTCATTTTACCCCTAATATATTTACCTAATTTAAATACCTATACAATACTTCGTGGTTTTGTGATATTTAATTATTTAACTTCATTATTGACGCGTTTCGTGCAAGGCACCATCGTCAGAAATCATCGTCGGACGATAAATTAAATTCATTGCCGTGTTTTGAGTCAAAAATTTTATACTATTTTTTGTTTTGGAAAAACAATTCGATTATAACGATTTATAAAACTATATTACGCTTGTAAATTATACTGGGTCCGTTTTAAAATTTCGTCTTTGTCTTATTACTGTCTTTTCACAAACTCCCATCCACATTTAAAACAAAATGCAAGACGAGAGAGAAAAAAAAATACAACGACTCGGGAACGATAAAATTTACGACAGAATGTTTGCACATAAAAGATATAGGTACCTATTCAGAGAAACATATACCTGTCCTGTATAAGATACAAGAGGTACATACCTACCTTAATATATAGTCAGTCCTATGCTGGAGCCAAAATTCTAAATTTAAAATTCCATAGCCAAAAAACACCAAGAGTGGACACAAATCCTCCGATAAATACAATTAATTATACAGATTACTACGAATACAAAACGATATCGATAAACGATATATGAAGATTTCTATGAAAAAAAAAATAAATACCTAATTTTAAAATGTAATTTCCAAATAATGACTACAAATCCGTATATCAATACTATTACATATTATATTGCTACGAATATAAATCTATATCTATGAAGATTTATTTGAATAAAGAATACCTATTTAAAATTTCATACCCAATTGACATCAATAATGGGTGCAAATCCGCAGATAAATACATTATGGACCTTGCTTCGGATAGATAACCACATCTACAAAGATTTGTTTGAAAAAAGAATGCCTAAATTTAAAATTTCATTACCAAATGATATCGAAATTGTACAGATTGCTACGAATAGAAATCAATAACAGAAATCTATGAAGATTTGTTTGAATAAACTAATAATACTATAATTTCATTACCAAATTGCTTCAATAACGTATATTAATCCGCAGATAGGTAAATACAATAATTATAGATTGAAATGAATAGTAAAACATATCAAGAAATCTATGAAGATATGTTTCAATAAAGAATACCTACATATTCTATAAAAACATGATATCTATTATATCAGAGTGATTCAATGTATTTTTTTATTCAAATGTTAATTTATATTTAAAACTTCTTGCTATTTATTTCAACTTCTGTCAAGCTGAGGTTTTAAATACTTTTTAGTGTCAATTCAGACTGTGTCACATTACATACAATAAATAATATTGACATAAGAATTCAGCAATACCAAGACAATATTATTTTTTAAGTTACAATATTTTATTTATTGCTTTTAAAAAACATTGTATAAATATACCTATTTGTATTTTTCAGTTGGTGAAATACTAAAACAGTACCTACTTTTAATTCATTAGTAATTCACACTAATTAATTACCTACTGAATACTATTTACTTCAATGATTTATTTTTTCTAATTTTACTGAGTGTATGAAAACGTTTGAGTTTACACAAAATGTGCAATGAATATACCTTATAATTCTATATTAAATTCGAAGCAAATATTAAGCGATTACAACAGATCTCGATCAGCGAGTACATTTAGCGCATGTTATTTACATAATTATTCACAATAAAATAATGATAAATAATATGTGTACGTCGTTATCATTATCACAACGAGCTAAAAGAGATAATGAAGTATTATGCCTAAGTCGCTTAATAAAACGAGAGTCGATAAAAAGCCGCCGGCGACACATCAACAAGCTGTCTTCAAGAGAAGAAAAAACATACACACACATACATATACCTAGTATATAATATTTGTGATACATATACCTTATCTTCAATTATACACCCAATTAGGAACGCATACTTCACCATCTAATCGGACAACTACATGTAGTTTTAAGCATAATAAACTACATGGTCCAACACGAAACACAAGTGGAATTCATACAACATAAAAAACACAAAACTTTTATCAATTAAATAAAAACAACAAATAACATTTCACAAAACTTTTGATATACTATATACCTTTCAATAAACACGGGTCAAACAATAACAGATGATATTTTTCAAACTTGAAAACACAAGACGATCTACATAAGATACGAGATTATTACTAATCAAAATAACTCACAACTTATCACTTTTGTGTATTATAAACTACGGGACTAAAACTCGCTCAAAAAGGCTGGATGTTTGTTGTTAATATTTATATTATTTTCTTACAGGATGGAAGTTTGTTTTTTACCATTTAAAAACTCACGTTTTGTTCACTTCAAATAGATAATGAAATACACGGTTACATACAACATTATATTATAAATACTTTTGGGATATTTTTAAAACTTTTTGAGCAAGCATTGGACCCGTTGTCAACTATACTGAACGTGTTTTATCCAAATTCAAATGTAACACCTTGTTTGCACACAATGTAGATAAAAAAAATTAACTTGTGTACGCGTAAACTAAAAATGTATTATTTCGATATATTATTATATTTACGCTAAAAACCGTCACTGAATCACTATACAAACGCACGTATCAAGTCGGCGGGCGCGCGCGGACTGGTGAGCCGGCCGCGGGGATGCCATTGTAAAGCGGCATTCTTCCGCCATGTTTGTCCGAACTAAATCCCCATGCAACACATGGACCTCTACCGGCGTTAACACCATCAAAACATACCTAGACGCGATTTTTAATATCAAATTCAAATAATGTATTTTTCACGACATATTTTGATAAGTTGCTATCTAATATTTTTTGTGTCGGTTGATAGAAATATAAATCACTTATTAAATTAAATAATTATTATTTTAGTCATCAAAATTCATTGTCGCTGTAATTTACTTATTTATATTGATGCAATTTACCAAAGGCAAATTTTCTTATTAAAATATATGATTTGTAGATACTTGTCTTATGTGAAATCTTGTTTAATATTGATTAAAAAAATTATTTGTATTCGTATTAAATAATATAAAAAATTAACATTTATTGTCACTAGGGTAAAAAATTAAATTTTTGTACAACTTGTACAAAACTTTTTCATTATTTTTCAAGAAATTCACAAAAAATATTTATTTTTCATCGTTTATGTTCATTATTTTATTTAGTTTTGTCGTGATATACCTATATGCTCGTTGTCGAAAAAAACAGTACAAAATGTATTATGAAAGAACTTCATTTATATTTTCGTTGATTAAAAGTAATTATCGGTACTTACAAGTTATTTATGAATAGGTATGCCATTTGATTCTTATAACACTTAGGCTGGGTGGATTCAACAAAAGTATCAGTTATAGTATAGTTTATATACTTTTATGTCATAAAATTATTCAAAATGCGTCGTTCTACACAATTAAATTTCAAGGAAGCAATCATAAGCACACTTTATGAAATCAAATTATTTTTACTATACTTTATGAAAACAATTTTATGAAATCAAAGTATTTTAACAAGACTTTTACTTCAATCTTTGTTCGAGAAACACAGCCTCAGAGAAAAATGTTTATATTTCACTATATAAAGCCAATGTTTGTTTTCGAGCAATTTCTGATGTACATATTATATTAATTTTGGTACCTACATAGTTTTTAATCGTCTATTGAACTTTAAACGCGTTCAATAGTGTGATTCATTTTAATACATATTTGATTGTAGTTTTTATCGTTTTACAAAGTTAAAATGTTTTTAATAGTTTATTTTTGACTTTGTCTATAAAAGGGAAAATACAATTTGATTATTAATATATTTTCTAATGATTTTTTATTACTGCATAAATTTAATTTAAATGTGGCTCAATATTGCCTACGTCATTAGATATTTCAATGTTATTATTGCTTTAAGTGCTATCTGTACGAAATATAAGATATATTTTCCCCTGATTTTAACAATTATTTTCTTGTGTTGGCAACATTAATAACAAAAGAACGCAGTCAGCGAACCTTGAGTGGGCAGGCGATAGCTTGCGCCTGCGCTCTAACGAGTGCGAGGGAGGCGGCGATATGGATGGATGCGTTGTTTGTTACTAGTTAGAAGGTGACAACAATATCCCGCCGTGCTAGACAAAGATAACGACACACCCGCCCTGGAAGCTGCCGCAGGAATGAGTCGCCTCACCACGACTCGAAACTCAACAACCGAGACAAACGATCAGGTAAATTGAAATTCCAAGAAAATAATATTGAAAAAATGCATGACCATCCGATGAAATTTTAACAAGCTACTGTCACTCGAAATTGAAAATTATGATGGATGTAAATTTCTGCCATTTTTTCACTATCGAGTATAAAAAACAAGTGCTTATTAAATTTGCAGAAGATTTTTAAAGAATCAAACGGTTTACATATAAATATGATAAAGAGTTGAAAATATGTATGCTCATAGAAAGAATGTTTAAAGATATTGAATAATTATATAGATGCCATAAACTTCTTAAGCCTTTTCTCCGTGGAGGAGAGCGGTTTTTACATATACCAAACGAGCAAAAAGACACAAACTTGCGATCTACGCTCCCATGTGACGAATTTATATTGTTTTACGAAAACTATACCAGCATTGTATTTGTAAAATAATATCTTGATATTTTTTGGTGAATCAGGGGATGGTTTGCACAACTAAAAAACAAAGAATAAACCAATATTTGAGTTATGTGCAGACCACACGATTTCTTAATGTGTTTGTTAATAATTCTACCTCAAACATATATAAATAGAAAAGTTTCAGTAAGGGATAGATGAATTCGTCTATTGATCCAAAAAAAATCAGATTCAACTAAATTCGTTATAAATAATTATTATTCACACGCTTAAGTATTCAAATGAAATATAGATTTTTTTTTAAATCCAACAAAATTAAAGGATCATACCTGAAACATACAAGGAACAGTTCAAAGAGGATTACAGAGGAAATGACAGCATACGTGAATATACTGTGGAAATACAACCAATCTGATGTTTATGTTCAAAAACGTGTGATTTTCTCAATAGATCGACCGAGAAAATATGACATGAATGTATGTATTCAATATTTTCTTTTATTTATGGAAATAAAAGAACAGTAAAACCTCTAGATCTTTCGTTTTCGTGTCCAGACCATCTATAAAGACCCTCTCCAACAGTTTGCAGCAGTCACAGCCTTGTCATTTACAGCAGCCTCTTCATTACAAAGCTACACAATGAGTAGCAATGGGCAATCTATTATGTATATCAGCTAGAAGCAGAGTTAATGGGGTTCGATTTTAATCCTACTCTTAAATTTTTAAGTATGAAAAGCCATTTTACCTGATCTAAGATAAAAAAAATATTTATCTACTCTTCAAAGGGAACACTGTAGATTATATATTTTTCATGTTCTATATCATAATTTATCCCAATTTGTTATATTACAAAACAACTAATTTTGAAATTACGTGTTTGTCATAAGATGGTTGAAAGTAAACAATAAATTTATGGTTTGACGTGAAATATTTTTTTTACTTCATTTAATGTATTTGTCACACATTATATCTAAATTTTAACACTCGTCCATTTAAATTTAAATATGCCAAATTTCAAACTCCTTTGTGCGCGCAGTTGTTTTAAAAAGGGGTCCTAAGTTTTCGCTTCCCGTATTCAATACAGATTCACATGAAACAAATTATACATATACTAATAGTCTGTGGTTTCCACTTTTATCACGAATTTTAGAATTATTAATAATATTTTTGAAAATGAAATTTGATTTTGCTGCCGCGTCTTTAGTTACTCTCTCAAGAATACTAAAAATTTCCTGAAGTTTGATCCGTGCGTTAAAAAGAGACGGTGGTATTTTTTCTTAAGACGCATATGAGATAACAAACGTGAAGTACGTCACATTTTTGTTAATCACCTTTTATCTCTCTCGCACGCTTGTTAGCGTCCAGAACTACAACACCACATTATTAAATATTATATTATGTATCATTCTTGATATTATTATATATATATTTATTACACCATAAGTTCCTGTCATAGTTTTGCGCTTTAAATTTAACCAACCGATTTCAAGTGGGAAAAAAAAGTTTTATTCAAAACAAACAATGGTATGCAATTAGTACCTGGGGTCTTTTGGAGGAGTTTTCATCACATCACCAACTTTATTATAACACCACTAGATCTTAGAAAACGCACAGGTCATTTTACCAATGTCGGATGAGCTGTCAAAGTTGAAATTAAACGCTATAATTTAAACATAAAACATAATAAACAGTGTTGAAATCATAAAAGTAGATGAAAATATGTTGACATTTATAATATAATTTATTTGAAAAATTTAATCAAATGGCTTGACAAATACGAATACATAATAAACTTATTCCAAATCTCAAATGGCAAAGGTTTTGATAAAAAATTTCCTGCAACCAATTTCTATTACATTTATAAAACAACTCGCTCACGCGAGTCGCTATTACCCCGTATTCAGGAACTATTGTAACTTAAATAGGAAAATACTAAAATTGTAGATTTTAGATTTACGGTTTTATTTCAGTGTTATAAAATATCAACTTGGACTAAATGGAATAGGAACGTAAGTATCTATATTGGCCGGAACGTTCTTAAAAAGTTACTGAATTAGACGTATTTTGAATGATTATGAAAATGATGAAAATTTCATAATTATTCATAATTCGTCTGATTCAGTAACTTTTTAAGGACGTTCCGGCCATTATAGGTAGATACGTTCCTATTCCATTTAGTCCATGTTGATATTTTATAACGCTGAAATAAGACCGTAAATCTAAAATCTACAATTTTAGAACGTTCCTAATTTAGTTCCAATAGTTACTGAATAGGGGGTATTATCATTATACGGGATGTAATAAAATACGACAACGAAATAATTATAGTATGATGTGTGCGTAAATCTTAATTCCCGTTAATTTTTTGGTTAATCTTAGTTGAGCGAGTTGCTATATAAATTGAATGGAAATTGGTTGCAGGAATAATTTTATCAACAATACCTTTGCCATTTGAGGTTAGAAAAAAGATAATTATGTATTCGCATTTGATCACATTTTTAAAATAAATTAGATTTCTTAACGTATTATTTAAGTAATGATATGAAACGAACTATTTTTAATACTAGGTACCTACTAATTATTATTTGTGTCGAAAATTTTCGCGTTTGATGTCAACTTTGACAGCTCATCCAACATTGGTAAAATGACCAATGCGTTTTCTAAGATATACCTAGTCTTTTTTTTTTTTTTTAATTAATTTCTGGCGTTCCACCCGATATCGAGTGATATAGCCACTAATCCCTAGAAGGACGAACATTGTAGTAGGTGACAAACATTGAAAACACACCCACCGCAATGCTCGTCCCACTCTTGGTAAATATTACATATCTATGAAATATTTACCAAGAAATGTGCAAATAATAATTTCTTAGTCAAAAAAGGCGAAATAATAAAAACGGTCGGAATAATTCGAAAACATACGGAATACCCACATAAACTATATACACACAAACTATATACAAATTCCAAGACCTGGGGACAGTTTTTTCAAAGGAGTTTATTGTTTATTTTCAAAAAATTTGTTATACTTTTATTAATATTTACATCATTCAATGACAAAAGGAATTTAGAGTTAACAGGATATGAAGTGCATGATTTTATTATCTCTGACATAAATTCTTCTCTATTTAATAATTTACATTCAAAGAAAATATGATCATTATTCTCTTCCTGTTCACCGCATTCACATATTGGGGATTGAACAACCTGAATCCTAAATAAATGAGATGCCAAGGAGCAATGGCCAATTTTTAAGCGACAAAGTTGGGAGATGTCAATTTTAGGGAGTTTTTGACCATAAAACCATGGAATTCTTGAAATATGATCTTGCAAGGTTTTATAATGGGCTCCTTTAGTAGAGGATTGCCATTCTTCCAGCCATTTTTCTTTCACTTTTTTGTCAAGGTGTACCATCCTCTCAAGTAGGGTGTGAAGAAAACACTGGGGAGTTAATCCTAATGAACACGCTTCTCTAGCCAGCTGATCTGCCCGTTCATTACCTGGAATACCCACGTGAGATGGTATCCATCCTATTTCCAACTGATATCCATATTCTGAGGATTCAAAGAGTAAACACTTAATTGTCCAAAATAAATCATCATGGGGGTCACTGATATTGTTTTTAATGAGTTTTTGTACGAGACTGAGAGAATCCGTGAAGATTACAGCTTTCTGAATAGACATCGAACACCTAGTCTTTATAACCAAGAAACTGTAAACATTTGGTTTGCATAGTTTCGGCAAATTACTTGATAGTTTTCATCACGGAGGGGGGCGGTTTGCATATATACCATCATCATCATCATCATTGGCACTACAGTCCGCTTCGGACCCTGGCCTCATCCAGAAATTGTCTCCATCCCTCCCTATCGACCGCCAGTCTTCTCCAATTTATCAGGTCCATTTCTCTTATATCACACAGCACATCGTCCAGCCATCTCAACCTAGGTCTGCCTCTACTTCTTCTGCCTTCGGTACAGGTGTCTAATACCTTTTTAGGAATACGGTCATCATCCATCCAGCAAACATGTCCAAGCCAACGTAGGCGCTGAATTTTAATAAATTGGACTACATTCGTTTCTTTGTACATTGCCTCTAGTTCATGATTATACCGTATTCTCCAGATCCCTCCATCGTTAGTTGGGTCAAAGATTTTCCTTAATATCTTCCTTTCGAACATCAATAACATTTTTTAGTCAGTCCCCAACATTCTGCTTCGTATGTCAGGACTGGTCGCAGATAGTTTTGTATATAAGGACCTTAGTATTTCGCGAGATTAGTCTTGACTTGAGATGTTTGAGTAGCCCGTAATAGCATCTATTAGCCACTGCAAGCCTCGCTTTAATTTCCATGCTAATGTTATTGTCCGAGGTGACCAACGATCCCAGGTAGGTGAAGAATTCAACCGATTCTACCCAATGTTCACCCACCAATATCTTCTCATTTCCTCTCGTTGGAGTATTATTTTGAAGAGCTTTCTTCGCTGACATATACTTCGTCTTAGAAGAATTGATCTTGAGGCCAATATCATTTGCCGCACGCTCAAGTCTATTGAAATTGTCCTTCATACAAGATAGGGTTCTAGCCATTATGTCAATGTCGTCTGCATGTGCCAGTACTTGACTTGACTTTCTAAAGATGTTTCCGGTTCTCTCTATATTTGAGTCCCTTATGGCTTTTTCCAGCACTATATTGAATAGCAAGCACGCCAATGCGTCGCCCTGGCGTAATCCATTGTATGTCCGAAATTGTTCTGATGTGCTTGACTGTATTTTTATGCGGCAGTAGGTGCTGGACATTTTTGCTCGAACCAGGCGTATGAGCTTTGGAGGTATATCCATATCCAACATTGCTTCGTAAAATTTTACTCTGTTTACACTATCATAGGCAGCCTTGACATCCACGAATAGATGATGAGTCTCGACATTGAATTCACGATTTTTTTCCAGTATCTGTCGAAGGGTGAATATTTGATCAATAGTTGATCTGCCTGCCTGAAATCCGCTTTGATATTGCCCAATGACATCTTCCACGAACGGTAGGAGTCGCATATACTCATATACAGAACTCCTGCGAAGACCTTATATGCCGTGCTTAAAAACGTGATGCCTCTATAGTTGGTACAATTCAATGCTTCTCCTTTTTTATATAATGGACAGATCAAGCCAGTTTCCGAATCATTCCACATTTCTTCAGATTCTCAAATTTTGTTGATAATTTCATGCAGAGTTGATATAGCTTTACTACTACCATACTTTAAAAGTTCTGCTGGTATGTCATCAAAGCCTGGAGATTTGTTATTCTTTAAACATTTAATTGATCTTATTATCTCTTCCCGGCTAGGTTCTAACTGCTCATTATCATCACCATTATTCAAGGCAAGGTCCGGCTCCTCTATTTCTTCATGTCTTAATTTATTTAACAATTCGTCAAAATGCTCGACCCAACGCTTCAAAATATCCTCTCTGTCGTTGAATATATCCCCGTTTTTACTTCTACATGCTGTGATTCTTGCTTTGAAATCTTTTCTTTGTAGGTTGACAGCTCTGTAGAACATTCTATATTCATTCTGGGATCTCAATGATTCGAGCTCTTGGAATTGTTTTTTGATACTTACTTTTATTTTTTGTACGGCTACGGCTTTTACTGCGCCTTTAGCTGCGTCATTGAGTATTTCCCTTCTACACTCTTGGATCCTGTTCGGCCAGCCACTTCACAGCTTCTGGAGTTGCCCTATGGATGTCCATCCAGTCTCCTTCGTACCTCCGTATCGGGCACTCCTCTACTAGATGCTGGATAGTTTGGCTTCTTGCTCCACAGTCACATTCCGGAGAATCCCTTTTTCCCCATTTCCACATTTGGTAGTTACATCGTCCTTGACCTGTACGAATTCTGTTTTGCTGAATCCAAACTTTTCGGGGAAGGTTATAACCTGGGACCCTTTCGTTGGGGTCTAGAATAATGTGTTTGTTTAATACCAGGTCTGAATCATTCCACCTCTCTTTCCATGCTCTGGACAAGTTGAATTCTCCGAGTAGATTCGACCAAACAGGCTTTCTGGACTTCAGTCGTTGTCTTGGTGGACGGAATATATCTTGAAATGCGGGAATTGTTTTTTGATGAATTCTCTCTTCTTTGTTCTATGTAAACGTTTTTCCTGCCTTCTTTTGTCTTTGTAGTCCTCCTCTGTACTTCTGGTGTTTCTTTGTTGCATTCGGAGATAGGCTTCATTTTTCTGCCCGGTTACTATTTCACATTCCTCGTCAAACCAGGCCGATTTTCTGTGTGGCTGCACTGTTCCTAATACGTCTTCTGCGGTGCCTTTTAACTTCTTCTGAAATTCTTCCCATATTTCATCGATGGGTGTGTTTTCGTTTATATCTTGAAGTGATTGCTCCAATATTTCTCTATACTCCAACCTTATTTGATGGTTCTTCAGGATTTCGGTATTAATCTTGGGTTTTCGTTCTGCTTTGTGCATTTTTGCCATAGAGATGCGGGCTCTCAATTTTGCTGCTACCAAGTAATGATCCGAGTCGATGTTGGCGCCTTTGAACGTTATTACGTCAAGCAAATTAGAGACATGTCTTCCATCTATCAATATGTGATCTATTTGGTTTAGGGTTGATCCATCGGCGGATCTCCATGTGATTTTGTGCATATATACCAACCAAGCAAAAAAACAAACTGTGTTCTGCGCAGCCCACGTGATTTCTCAAGCTATTTGCCGATAACTGTATATTGTGACTTATTGTTTATCAAAATCATACCTTCCAGTATATTTTATATCATATCTCAATTATAATATTGGTTAAATAAATAATTAATTTAGGCATTTAATTAATTTTAATTCAGTAAGTCATTCATTTATTCCATCACCGCGGTATATTCCACAATGTGGGTCAACCAGCGATAGGTGTGATAGACATTATCAACCTTATAAAAAGAAGCACGACACATGCGTGTATCTCTTCAGACCAGTCTCATCTAAAAGGGTAACAGTCGCTAAGATTTATCTATCGTTTCCTGGCAGTAGGTAGTGTCTATATTGAGAGACTTTTTTCAGAAGCGGGTATTATTTATGAAGAAAAGTGCAACCGTTTACTGTCAACAAATGTTGAAAAAATTGTTTTTATTCATCACAACTTACCATTGGTAGATTTTAAGCATTAATATAGTCATATGTGATTAAAATATCGCATTTTTATCACTCGTTAATCAGTCGACTCCATAATACTGGAAATGAATATTCTCATTTAGGTGACATTTTTATGCTATCCAAATCAATAATACTTTTTTATTTAATGTTTTGGTTGATTTTGAGTCCATATGTACATCGTTTTTTATGTTTGCATACGTCTATTGATTTTTTGATTTTTGAATTTAATGTTTTTAATTTTTGAATTTTCTGTTTTGTTTTTTTTTTATCCTTATGTAGGTACTTATATCTTTTTTATGTTTGCTTACATCTATTTTTTATTTTTGTCTTACTGTTTAGGATTGTCTTACTGTTTAATAGGGTTACTGTTTTAAGTTTTTTTTTGCCAAGTGTATACCAAGTGTACCTGCTTTTTTATTCTATCTGTTATTATCATCAATATGTGTTTTTATCTATGTATGTAAAAGGCATTTTATGCCGTTTATAAATAAATAAATAAATATGTATGTGGTTTTTATTTTTCATGATTTATTATTCGGTATTCGGCCGAATAGTAGCTATCCAGTATTTGGCTGAATACCGTATATTTAAAAAAAGTGGCCGAATACCGAATAATGGCCGAATATTCGTGGCATCTCCAGTTTAGACTGCTTGTGCTGGCATCTTGGGAGAATTTTATTATTTTTTTTTTATATAAAATGAATATGTCCTTGTTAAACAAGTACATATACATCTTCCTACGTTCCCTAAAATAAGCAAATAAATGCTTGTGCTATAGATGAACGAAATCGGTTGAGGCAGGATTCGAACTCGCGATCACTGGATTACTAGCCCAGCGCGCTAACCGCTCTGCCATCGACCCATTCATTTCTCATTGTTTCTCTGGGCTGGAAACACAGGTTGGTTGAAATAAACTGCCATTTGTCTATAAACAAAGTACAAGGAAATGTTCATAATTAAGTAAGCACATTTTGTATTTTTATACAATTTATTTACTTATATTTTTGTACATAAATAGAGCTAGACAATTGAGAGAATGCGTGTCATAGTTTTACAAAGCATGTTTGCAAATCGATGATTGCAAAGGTCGGAGAAAAAGTGATACCGCAATACACTACACAAAGTCAAAAATCTATTTTATGAGTTGATACAAATTAAAAATAAATGTTATATTTATTTCCTAAATAAGTAATGTGAAATTAATTCGATATATCTCCTAATATGTACTTAAGTATGTTGTAATTTTCAAAAATATGATATAACCAAATATAACCAAATTTCTCTGTGTTTTTAGCAAAATAGAAATAGCCCCATTCAATAAGTAAACAAATATAAACTCATACATCGATTATGTTTCGGCAGGAGAACTAATTACTTCTGTTGTTGTAACTATTTAAAGTATACCTAAGGATCGAAAAGTATTTACAAGGAACATGAGTATGACCTAGTAAAAATTAACAGGGGATGTAAAGAGGAACGGTTCAATGTAGATATGTAGGTACCTACTTAGCATAAAATAAGAAACCTTTGAAATGATTCGGTTTGAAATGTTTCACCGTTAAATCGGTGTATTTTCAGCAAAAGCATCTTCGTCGAATTAAGTTTAGTGACTCCCTATTTTCCACAAAAAGTTCAACGGCAGTTGTTGCAGATTGAAGCCTTGTACTCCGGCCCTTCAATTGTATTGGTATGCATAACTCTGTTGTCTACATACGATGGCGTTTTTACATGGATCACTTTGTGCACCACTCAACTTCAACAGTCTACAAATAGAATAGGTACGTTCCGGAACATATGCAGATCTTTCCGAAGTAGGGTGATGTGATCATAATTTTGGCGAAAATTTTCTTCTTCTTATACACTGGCGGTCGTGTGGCGAAGGTAACATAACAAAAAAAAAGATAAGCAGAAAAAAATGAAAAAACAAAAACAGATTGGATAGAACAGTTCATAGCAATCATAGCAATGAAAGGAAAACAAAAAAATAGAGAGGAAGAAGAAATCAGGAATTATCATGCAGATATATATTTTTGCTCTAGCTTTTTTTTAATATATATTTAGTGAGATTTAGGTTTAACATTGTTTTTGTATCTTTGTATTTATGTATTGGATAGTTTAGCTATCGTCAAATATCTTGAGCCATTTCGCCGAGAAGGGGGGCGATTTGTACGTATACCAACGAAGCAAAAAGATACATATTTGCGCTCTGCGCACCCGAAAGCCAGGTTCAAGATATTTAGCGAAAACTATATACCTATATTATCTGGATTAATAAATGCTGCAATAAACTGTATTTTACAATGAATAAATAAAAAAATCTCTTTTTGTTCTCAATCTTAGAGATTGGTTGACAGCAAAGCGATACATCCCTTCCTCCACTCCGCTCAATCTTCAGCGACTCTCTTCAACTCTGTGCAGGAGGTACCTGTTCTAGATACTCCTGACACCCTCTGCCAGTCCTTCAACTATTCCCTAAACCTTCCTTCAATTCAATCGATTCCTACAATTCCCTCAACCATTAGTGACATAGACGACGGAATATCCAGGACTTAGTCATACTTTTAACTAATTTAATAAATATGGCAGCACATTTTAAAGTCTATCTAGTTGGTTCTACTTAAGGCTGAGTTTTATCTCTTCTTACACTTAGAAGTAATTACCAAAGCAGGGATATCTGATTCTGCAAAAGTACAGGAATATATTCAATATAGGTACACATGCTATAAATATTTAGTACCTACATGTTTGTGCGAACACACATAAGCCTACCACAAATAAACAAAAGCTTTAAAAAACCATTACCTATTTAGATCTAGTCTAGATATATTATAATGTAATATAATGGAGATGCAAGATATGAGCTTATGCTTTAAGCTCATAAGGCCTTGAAAATGGCAATGACGTAATCGAAACTACTCGAAACGTGTGTCTACAGTAAAAAAGCACGGATATAAGCTATAAACATATAGGGTCACCATAGTTTAGTTTGAAAAACAATGTTTTTGTTTGTCAACGTTGAGTATTTAATTTCAAATTTGTGAATCGAATATTTTTTTAATTACACATACGCAAACATTGGATTTTTTTCCATTTCGGGAAAAAATCCAATGTTTGCATATATCCCGAAAAGGAAAAAAATCCATGTTTGCCTATATGCAATTAAAAAAAAATATTCGATTTACATACACATTGGTACAAGTAGGTAAACAAGCCAAAAATGAAATAATATTTCTGGCGCAGTTCAGGGGTGACATCTGTGCGAGACACCGTCACCTCATTTATAAGGACTGTTGCTTTCATTGTTTACAAATAAACCAATTTCTCAATAGATGACGTTACAAAAAAAGGCTTTTCAGGTGAATTGTTACACATTATTCAAATATATAGAATTTTAAAAAAATTACATTGATAAGGAAACTCAATAAGAAGGCATAATTGGTGAACGTTGCGCAAGCGCATAAAGTGATCATGTAAACCAGTCGATGATAGGTCGTAGCCCTGTAGGTGCCTCGAGTTCCTGGTTCTTCTACAATATCCCAACTTCGTCTCTATTGAGATGTTTATCAATAAAAATATCAAATTTTAGATTTGTTTCCTTGGGGACAATCTTCAATATCACATTAAAATCATATGAACTAAAAATAAATAAAAATAATAATTTATCTTAAAACAACTTGAACCTGGAGGAAGAAACAATGAATCACGATTTTTTTAACTGTAATAACAATTCCAATTTCAAAATTATATACAGATTACTCATCAAAATTACTCATCAATCATCAATCTCCACTTACTATCCAATATCTTTTGTCCCTCCAAAATTCTCGTAGATATATTGTGGGTTATAGCAAAATTTAAATAATTTAAACATATGATCAAAAATTACTTTCCTTATAAACAGTAAACATTAAATTGGCACAAAGCATTCTTTTCAGGGTGAATTGCCTAATACAAAAAAAAACTTGAACCTGTCACGTGGGTGCGCAGATCACAAATTTGTGTATTTTTGCTTCGTTGGTATCATAAAACAACTTTGATCAAGAGGAAAAATTAATGGCAAACATATTGAAAAATCATGTGGGCTGCACAGAATACGAATTTTGAGTCTTCGCTGGGTTTTTAGAACCATTCCCTTATTCGTTGAAATTTATCAAGATATTATTGAATGTTGGAGATAATTTAATTATGATAATATCATAAGTAAAGCAAATAAGATGTTAGGATTTATTATTCGCACATGCCGGCCATTCAGTAACATTAAAACCTTATACACTTTATACACTACATACATACGCCCTCAGCTAGAATTCTGTACTCAAATTTGGTCTCCTTTCTACGCAGTACACATCACAAGAATCGAGAAAGTACAGCAAAAATTCATAAACTATATAAATCATAAATTTCACCTTAACTTCAATAGATATCAACAGTCACTTAAATATCATAATTTTGATACGCTTGAATGTAGGAGAGTCTTACACGACCGATCGCTGCTGCATAAAATTTTGAACAATGCCATAGACTCGCCTGTACTTGTCAACCTAGTAGGTATCCATGTTCCAGGTAGAATGGTTCGTAGACCTCAATTACTTCATATTCCAACAAGTAGAACAAATATCAGGAAAAATTCAACAATTACACGCATATGCAGCCAATATAACAATACATTCTCAGCTGAGATAGACATATTCAACGCGAAATATTACAGATTTAGATATGATGTTCTGAAGGTGATGCGCAACCAATATCCCTCTGTCCTGTCCTCCTAGTCTCTATTCTCTCATTTCTCTTTCCTTCCCTAGTTGTTGTATATGTGTGTATATATGTGTACTTATGTATGTATGTATGTGTGTGTGATGGTGTGTATGAGGGTCAGGGCCTGATAAACATGTTTTTACGCCCAGAGCAATATATTTCAAACCGCCCCCCCCCCCCTTCCTTCTCAAATGTTTGAAATTTTTCTATTCATGTATGTAACGTATCCTGAGAAGTAGGCATTTTAAACTAAAACCTTAGGTCTTACAATTTTTAAAATATTGGATCATCACATAAACCGTTTAAAGTAAAATATAATTTAAAAGTCCTTTTAACTATCTCAAGTATTATGTAAATAAACTAAACTTAATAACTAATGTTAACACTAAAAATATCATAAAAACTATTTTTAATTAAAAAAAACTCAATGTAATTATCAAATTCCAGTAAAAATTTAAAATCACACCAAACTTAAAATAAAAAAAACAAATCGCGATTCTAATTAACACAAAACACTAAATAAGTTCTTGGTATAATAAATACCTACATAAATTAATATTAATAAAACGAGGTATGCCAATGAATTTTACACAAAACAGCACACGAAAACTCCCATTGATTTCGATACACTTTGCCGACTAGTATTCCATCTAGTTATAGGTATATATTAAAATCTATGGTCTATACTAGACTCGTAAAAAATATGGACACGTGTTAACATTTGACATCAGACAGAAGAGAGAGATAGAAACAATAATATATGAATAATTGAAAGAGTCAGGTGACGAGTCGGCGACCGAGATCGAGAAAATAAGTTAGTATGTCGCTAAAGTCGAAAGGGAAAACTTCACTGAAATTATCATAACATTTCTAAAGAACTTCGTTTCCCTTTTTTAGAAAACCTTGCTATTAGTTGCTGACAGGTTCCGCTTATTGAAACGGCTTATGTAGTTTCATTAACAAGCAATAAGAGTTCTTAGTATAATGTATAATTAAAGTTACTGTGGCGTGTAGCATCTGGAATGTTTTCAAACACGCCGCTATCATCTCATATGAAATTCATTATCAAGCGCCCGGGCGATTTCAGATAGGGGGGCGCTGGCTTCATTATGTAGATAATTTAACACTTTAGCAAGTAAATTATTAGAATGATTATTTTGTGTGTGTGTGTGTGTGTGTGTGTGAATCGACTATATATGTTTACGAATAACACGGTAATAGACGGACAAGATATTAACACCGCAGAATTTTATCATACACACCATCACGTCGTGTCCCTTTCGGGGAAGGCAGAGAGAACCGAGTGCCATACCTGGGGAATTTTTGATTTATATAATTAACATTTTAGGATTTTAAGCGCCCTTTTTAGACAAGCGCCCTGATTTCTTGTTCCGGGTTGTTCTATGATTTATCCGGCCCTGATGAGGGTGTGTGTGAGGGTGTGTATGAATGTGTGTGCATGAATTATTTTTGGCTTGTAAACTGTTATTTGTTTTTATATTATGTTGATGGAATGCTTTTTTTGGCTCTAACAATGTAAAAATTATTTTGTATCATTAAACTGTAAATGAGCTGTAGCTTCCCAAAGAAAATAAATAAATAAATAAAATAAATAAATAAATAAATAAAATAAATAAATAAATAAATAATTAAAAATCTGTTAAAAAATGTAACATAAATCAATAATTTATGGTACTTAGTGAGACAAATAATTTGAATGTACAATTTACATTGTCAACTGTGTAATTGGAAGAAATTGACATATGGTAATAAACTCGTCACTAGCGCAGGGTGTTTGGAAGTCTTTATTATTATTATTATGAATTTAATTTATGTACATGGCGTTATTTAAAAAAATCTATAGTTTAAAGTCCATATCTTCTGGACCAATTTCCCAATAACTACCAATACCATAGATTGCCTTTTTTGTTTTTCATATATAGACTATAATATAATCAACAGTTCTAGGGGGTAAGTCTGGTCCAACCGGCGAAATCAAAACCCTCACGATTACCCATATCATGGATATACATAATTATTATATGGAGTTCTATAAAATCTTGAGATGTTATAGAACTCCATAATATGATAATTAGGTATATCCATGATATGGGTAATCACTGGGGTTTTGATTTCGCCGGTTGGACCAGACTTGCCCCCCCCCCTGATGAAATGTTCGAATGTATTCATTTCCCATCATGTTAATATGTCATACCTTTTTTGTAATTTTTATTTTGTGTGTCTTCAGCCGTATCCACGTCGCACTGAAATAACCATCAGTTATTAATATTATGGTCATCCTAATAAACGTTCGATAATCGAGTGAGTTTTTAAAATACCGAGTTTATAGATTTAGTGTCGATATTTAGCGCTCGATTTACGGTCATTTTTTGCCTCCATGAAGAATCGTCTCAAATTATGGATACCATTGTGTTGCCCACGATTATAATTTGTTTATATTTTATTTAATATTCTTAGCCACACTGACACGACGGTGATAAATCATGATGTTATTTAATACTTGTCGCTTAATAATAGGTTACCTACCTATATCTAGTTGATGGAGACTATACCAGCTAGTTTCTTGATAATTGAGATAATGTATTCTTCTTCTGCTTCTCTTTTTATGTCCTGCGTCAGTTTTCCTCCTGTGACGTGGACTGCAAGCTTTCCTTCCATCTCTGTTTTCTTGGGAAACTTTATCCCTGGCCACTTTGACAGTTCTTGAGTCTATCATTATAGGATAAGTCATTATAGGACGAACTCATGTGTTGCAGATACGAACCTTGCTAGGGATGTGCATATGCTTGTTCTTCCAGATGAAATCTCTCAGATAACCGTATAAATATTTCCACAGCCTTTTGTTTTTGTTCGAGTATTTCTCCATAAAGATCGTTTTGAAACTTGGTCAATTGATGTATCATCGATCACTATATTTCAGCCAATCCTTTCTCTTGAGATGTTCATGATGTCTTATTGATGAAGATAGATGTTTATTTTTGGAGACAGTGTGAAATCGGTGTGGAATTTTTGCAGGCCTTCTTACGATACGGCTTTTATGGTGGCGTCACGTCGTCGGCTTATTAATGATGTTAAGGATATTGTCAATCGTTTGGTAACTTGGATTAAGACAGGCCACTTCTTCTATTATTTTTTATCCATGATCAAATTGAAAAGAATCGGCCTAAAAATATTCCCTTGTCTTACCTCGGTTGTTGTCGGTACATCTTTGGAAAGTTCTCCATTTACACGGAACTGTTCTTTGTGGAACTTTTTGTGTTTCTCATATGTATCTCTAATGCTTTTTGCCATGGTGGGTGATATTCCTTTTTCAAGTATTATGTTTATTTCTTTATATTTTTATTGTTTACTTTTTCGATCGACAATTCTTGATGGAATTCCATTATAAGCCTCTTCAGAATAGTCAGAGTAGTGACTACTCTGAAGAGGCTCGTCTAGAGCGAAACTAGATAGTCAATTAAATCAAGTGGAAAATGATTATAAATCTGTATTTTATTTTAATATATTGATTTATTCCATAGAAAAAAAAACGTTTTTTTTATAAATAGATATAGATGTAAGATGATAATAATAACAAGGAAACTTTAAAGTAATACATTAAAAATATTTACATGTAAGCATTTATAATAACATTTATTAACAAAAAAAAGTGGATGGGAGAGCGACTAGGGGTTTGAGGAAAGGAAGAAGTGGGGAGATGGTTTTTTGACATCAAAAATGCTCACGTGAATATATAAAAATATTCTTACATTTATGTTTGTAGAGGTAAATTTTTAAATTAATCATTTTAATGTATCTAAATGATTAAGGAAAGTATTATAGTTTGTACAAAGATTCATTCTTACCAATATTATTACGAAAATGTGTAATTGATAATGTTTACTGTTTTGTTGTATTCCAGTGATTTTTCTTTTGTCTTAATATGAATATAATATGCATCTGTGGTTGATCTTCTTCGTCGGAATCCATATTTTTCTTTTCTGTTTTCGATTTGTTGATCTAATTATATTCTAAGAATATTAGTAAAGATTTTGAGAAATGCACTCAGCAGAGATATTCCCTTATAGTTACCAAGGTCTGATTTGTGTCCCTCTTTGAAAATGGGTATTGTTATGCTGCTTCTCTATTCATCTGGTATTGTTTTGATTTCTAAAATCAAATTAAAGAGTCTGTGGAGACTCTCCTTAATTCTTTGCCACCGTATTTTATAAGTTCAACGGCGGGACATAAAAGCTAGTATGAAATAAATTAAACGATGAATGAACATGAACGAGATGAAAAATATGCAAGGACAGAAAAACTGTGGCGTTTGTTTCTCACTGCCTTACCCAAAAGATCATCGTGTAATTGTAAATGTTATTTTATCATATAATATTTATAAATACAGATTTATTCTACAAAATTACTTTAAAAATGAACACAAAACACCTGTAACAAATAAGTATAAGACCAGACAAGTAACTTCCGGTAAATATAATATACCTAGAGTAAATAACTATTACGGTGAAAGGACACTGCAGTATTCAATACCAACAATTTTTAACAGCTTGCCCTCAGACTTAATTGGATTAAATTCATTTTATAAAATCAAAAGATCCTGTAAAAAAATCATTTTTAACGAATAATTGGTCTCTTCCTTCCTTTTATTTTTATTATTTTATTTTATTATTTTATTACTTTTCCTTTTGTTTTTGTTCTTACTCTATTGTGTTTTTCGGGTTTTCTTCTATATGTTTTTTTTGTTGTTGTTTTTATTCTAGTGTTGTTTTGGATCTATCAAAACATTTTTATCTTGTCAAACCAATTTCATTTCTTTTTGTCATTGTTGGTTAGTTTAAGTTAGCACATATATTGTATGATATAGAAACCCACTGATAACCACATATGGTTAGTGGGATCTTTTATAAATGAAATTATGTTGAAAAAAATAAATAAATAAATAAAAAAAAAAAAAAAAAAAAAAATCAAATATATTTTTTATACATATATTATATTGTATTTATATGTAATGAATTAAGTATTTTTCTTGAAATAAAAGTGAAAAGTAAAATAAATTAATATCATTTAAGTATGTATTTTTTGTATTGTAATATAGTATGTAGCTTGATATGATGAACATGCATTAGATGAAAAATATGTAAGGATATAAGAATGTGGCGTTTGGTTCTCACCCCAATAGAGTATTGTGTGATGGTATATGTAACATATCTAAATATAGTTATAGTATTTTTTGTACTGTGTGTGAAACTTGATATTATTGATACTGAATTGTAAATATTGACAAGTAATTAAAATTAGTCAATTTGACACCCTTGTACTGGCCCCGTAGAAATGATATAATATTCATTTAATGCTTTGTTTATAAAAAAAATACAAAAATAGTTATTTGTATTTTTTTTAATAATTATTTAGATAATACTGCATGAACAATAAAATATATCAATGCATGTTCTCTATCCTGTTGATATGTAATTTATTTTATAGTTTATTTGTAAAAAAATATTTATTTGCTTGAATTTATTATTTAAATAATACTGCATGAACAGTAAAATACATATTTAGTTAATTCAATTGAAAAGTTATTTATTGTATGCTTTGTTTGTAAAAATAATTATTTGTTTGTATTTAGTATTTAGACAATACTGCATGAACAGTAAAATATAACACTGCATGTTTGCATGTCTGCTCCTGTTGAAATGTAATCAAATTTATTTGGAGCTTATTTTATTATAATGTTAATGTAACATCCAAATGTTGGTATTTTAATGAAATCTTCATATTGTATGAAAAAAAATGTTAGGACTACTAAGGTTTGTACTAAATGAGAGCTTCAGGGCCTTGTATCTTGGTGGTGATGGGTAGGTTCGTTTATAGTTATGTCTAGGGTTGCAGTTGGGGATATATTGTCAAAGGGGTCTCGAGTATTTTTTCCATTCTGCAGGCTAAGTCTGTAAGTAGATCTCGACCGAAAAATATCGAGATTATACTCGATATTTTGACAGTTTTGGTAGGCAGTAAGGGTATAGAATTGTTGTCGGTTTAACATATTAATTCATCAGTTTTTTTTTGTTTCTCAGCATTTTCCATGTTTTCTTTTGTGATCCGTAAAGATCATGATCCATATCTTTAGTGAATTTCCAGTATTCTTCGTTTATTTTTCTAAGTTAATGACCATTACATATTTTGCATATCCTTCCCTAGATGGATTGCTTCTGTAGTTTAAGTAGCTCTTCTTTTTGCCCTCTGGGAGCCGTCGTGCATCGCCGTTAAACCATGATTTGATGTGAGATAATGTAATAAACATTAAGTAAAGATTCCAATTTAAGTTCAACTGCTGGTCTCATAAAAATGAAGAACATATAAGTTTTTTCGAGTTGTACCGTTGTTTTTGCTAGCCTAAAATTAAAGCAAAATCAATCTTGCAATCTTGCCCACAAACATTTTTTTATTCCGTTATATACTGAATTTTGGTTTTCAAATCTTTAGATTTTTTTCTGAGTGTATTAAATAAGTATAAAATACAGTATAAAATACACGACAGCCTGATGGGTCGTATGAATACCCTAGTAATCATTATGTACCTAACATTGCGTAATATTTTAGTCAAAAATTTTATACTAAATATTTTTTTACTATTCTAAAATGAAATTAGATTATAGAGGTTTTCTCTGTCTAGCCCTGTAGTGTGGTTAGTTATTTGGTAATGATTTTAATTGTTTTGACGGTAAAAATCCAACTATTTAAGGCTATATTAAATTGATCTATTTTTTCAAGCGCTGTATAGTTTTTTTTATAAAATGAATATGTCCTTGTTAAACAAGTCTCTTCCTACGTTCCCCAAAATAAGCGCAAAAGAGCATAAATGCTATAACGAAATCGGTCGAGGCAGGATTCGAACTCGCGACCACTGGATTACTAGCCCAGCGCGCTAACCGCTCTGCCATATCGACCCATCTATAATATTTATAAACATATTTTTTTTTACATAAACGGATAAAAAATTCAAATAACCGTATCAAATATAGATCTATGGTCGATAATTTTTTTATATATTTTACAAATTTCAATGTATATTTTGACTGGAAAGGTAGGTTTAATATTATTCACTAGGTATAATTTGACTGTCTATTTTAATAAACCACAATCCACGATAAACACAACTTAATTGACTAAGTATAATTTTTCGAAAGCATTTAATCGATAATTTTTTATTCTCATTAGTTAATAATAATTATATTAACTTTTTTTTTAATTATATTTGCTCCTCCCCATTTCCCATTACATACATTCTTACAAAATACATCTGATTAACGTGTTCGAAATTCAATAAGGCAATATATTTTTATGACCTTTTTTAAAAAATATAGGTATGATCTTAAATATATGATTATTATCACTAAAATTAATTGATCCAGTAAATTATAGTGTCTTTTCTATAGTTTTCAGGCTCCCTGGGTAACATGAACTAGGGGACTATTTTTTGTATATTTATTTTAAAATATCGCAAAAACATTTTTTTTTATCACACACAATAACCTCGTTGATACTCTCTCGATAGATTTGAGAAGTCGTGCCCGAGAGAGGAGCATCGTACTTCCATTACATATTAAACTATAATCGAAACAAGTATACACACAAGAAAAAATCAACTTTTTAGGGTCATGAATGACCAAAAATATGATCGTTTACAGTTATTTTAAATTGATTTTGATGCTTCAATTCTGGAATATTAATAATATATTTTATTTATTTGCTTCATTTAACACGTATCTTTTTCTTATTTTTACGTGATTATCTCTTTTCCTATTACCTTCATCAATCGTCCTCCGCTTCACACCTCCACTTTTAATCTGCAATATGGTAGTTAACTTGCTCATCTTTGTTATCGTATAGGTACTCATTATTTTACTGTTATTCTTTCCCACTTTTTAAATACCATTACCTTTGTTTTTCATACATTTGTTTTACGAAAGATACGTATTTGTGTCTTTTAATTTCGATTCTTTCACTGAGATTCGTTGACAGATTTAACAAAATATCGATATCACATAATATGAAGAATTATTTGTCTTGTTGTGGTAACAAGAAGCTATTCATAGTTTTTTGCCTGGTTGTGGTGACATGTAGCTATACATAATTATCTGCCTAGTTGTGATGGCATGTAGCTCTACATAATTATCTGCCAGGTTGTGGTGATATGTAGCTATACATAATTATCTGCCTAGTTGTGGTGACATGTAGCTATACATAATTATATGCCTAGTTGTGGTGACATGTAGCTATATACATAATTATCTGATTAGTTGTGATGACATGTAGCTGTAGGTACATAATTATATGTCTAGTTGTGGTGAGATGTAGCTATATATAATTATCTGCCTAGTTGCGGTGTCATATAGCTATACATAATTATCTACCTGGTTGTGAGAAACAATTAGTTTCTGTCTTCTTCTTCTTAATGTGCCATCAGGCTCACCCGACGTTGGCAATCACTTAAGCAAGGGTCTCCCGGTCCTGCGCCATCCGAAACAACTCCTTTAGATACCTAACTCCAGTCCATTCTCTGATGTTACGCAGACAAGTCTGTCTTCTGTCTGGTCCACGCCGCGCCGTCCTTCCATCTAGCCCATCAGCAATAATTGTAGGACCTTATATTTCGTTCAACGCAGTATCTGTCTAGTAGTTAGTAGTAATCAATGCAAGATAAAACAACCCATATTGTTGCATTATAGTGTGAACCATAATATGAGAAATTATCTGCCAGGTTGTAGTGTTAATTATCTGCCTTATTGTGAGAAATAATAATTTTGTAACTTCAACATTGTATTGTTTATAATAAAAAAAAAAAAATAATAAAAAAAAATTATAAAGAAAGATAAACATAACCCGTAAATTTTTAACTATCTTATAAGAAATTATCTGCCTATATTTGTGCGATATAATAATAATTATTATCTGTCTAGTAGTACGAGTAATGTAAGATAAAAACAACCCGTGTTTTTCTAATACGACTAGTGATTGTCTTGTTGCATAGTGTGAACCATATGAGAAATTATCTGTCTGGTTGTGGTGTGATGTATCATTATCATCATTTGGCTGGCTGTAGTGTGATTAGTGATGACCTCTTATTCTGTCGTGCCGTGAGGAATGGTGCGGTGCATAACATGGTGGAGTGTTTGAGGTGAAGGTGTTGAGCGCGGGTCTCGGAATCGTACCCTTGTTGAGTATATATACCTAGTATATAATATTATGTATGTATGTACCTAAAACCACGGTGTTATTTATTTATTTTGTATCGACCCGCAAGGAGTAACCGGTTTGTGGTCCGACATGTATTTTGGCCGATATGTGATGACGATTAAGAACCAGGTAAACTTGAATTATTATTATAAATGAATAAAAACATACAATATCTTTTATAAACCAAAGGAACATTTTCGAAGCTCATACTTTCTTCCTCTGGACTGCGTATTTACCTTTCCGTGTTGATTAGGAGGCAAGTACTGCCTCGAATTAGGCGCTAGTTTGTTGCGCTGATGCACTTAAAAACTCGTGTTGAATTCAAGGCACGTGTCCTCCAAATGCATACGGTTTAGCAACTCAAACTGTTCCTGCTAATTCGTGTTCAATTCAAGGCAATCAATTATTGAATATGGAAATGGAACATATATAGGCATGAAATTCGCGCGCTATTTCATTTCGCTCGCATTTCGTCTGGCACTGTCATATTTGTTTATTTTGTTCACAGATAATATGGTAATAATCAGTAATTTTGTCTAAGTCTTTAAGTAATATGGAACTGTTAAAGAACATACTTGATGGTAGTTAAGACAATTTTAAAATTGTAAATTACGATGGAGACAAGGATAATTACCAATGTAAAATTCGATGCTCTATATCCTGTGAAGGTAATAACGATGCAAAGTGTGATTATTTCATTGAAAAATTCATGAGTAGGTACCAATCTCATACCAAAAAAAAAATATCTCAATGATTTTTTATGATATAATGTAGATTTGTGTAGATTAATCTATAAAAACAAAAACAATCATACACAAAAAATGCCTCTAGCACAGCCTTGTAACGCTCAATCAATAGGTACGTATGGTAAAATTTATAAACCTGTGTACGATTCAATGACACGTGCCTTGAATTGAACACGCATTAACTGGAAAAGTTTAAGTTGTTATACCGTGTGCATTTGGAGGACACGTGCCTTGAATTCAACACGAGTTTTTAAGTACATTAGCGCAACGAACTAGTGCCTAATTCGAGGCAACACTTGCCTCCTAATCAACACGGAAAGGTAAATACACTTCCAGACTCACTTTTACTCATATGAAGATATTGAATTAGTTATATCATCTTTATATTTAAATTTACATCTTGTAAAACTTAAACCACGTGTTATATCAAATGTAAATAACAACAAATTGCCACTTTTTTGACACTTATGATACTGGAATCTTAAATGAGATCGCAAAGAAGAATTTGTAATAAATTTTTCATTGAATTGAAAATTTGAATTTGAACTACGTATGACAGAGATAGAAATGAGGATACAAGGAAAGAATTTAAGATGAAGAAATATGTAATTAAGGGGGCATATATACCTAAACATCCCAATTTCTAAACAAATTCCTCAAATATGTTTTACGGTGTGTTTCTAGGAATAAAAACCATAAGTATTTTCAACATTTCTCTAGTGAATGTTCGTCACACAATTTGAAAAGCCAGTCTAAATTCCTCTTAAAGGAATATCAATAATATACTTTTTTATTACATTTTTTTGAATTGCTCCATAACTATGTGTCGTGGTGAAATAAATATTTTATAATATTTGTTCTTAAAATGCAAAAAATCAACAAATTTGATTTATCTGATAATTTAAATCACCTATAAACCCTTCTTATACCCTTACTGATACGTTACTTCATAGAAAATAAGCGGGTTTTAATATATCATTTTTTCAGTCACTAGATTTAGCGTTATATGTCCTCTTACTGAATGAAAGTTAATACATTGAGATGAATGACTTTAATTTCTTGGGAAGTAGCCAACAAGAACTCCTGACGAAGAAAATATACATAACTGATGGAAAAAAGAGATCGGTGGCGCCATAAAAAATGATGGCACGACCATGTGAACGATATTCTCATCAGCAATGGCGCTACAACCCGGTGAAGGCCTTGGCCTCCTCAAGAAACTGCCTCCATCCCGCCCTGTCGATAGCAATGAACGATATTCTGAAAGACGAAATTGTAAGAAGCTGCCTATTCTCTATGCCTACCCCGTGAGGGACATGGCGTGATGGTATGTACATATTTATGTACATTGGGATCACGCTGAAAATCAGCTACAGGGGGCTTGTCCTCCCGCAACATGCATTGTCCTTATTATTTATATATGGTTATTTGTTTTTTTATCTCCTAAACCTTGGTGGTTCAGTTGCTTAGGTATCTGACTGCTGAGCCAAAGTCCCATGTTCGATTCCCGGTGGAGACACAGTTTTAATTGAGTTTTCAGTTTGTATGTGTGAGACGATAAATATCTTAAGTCTTCGGAATGTTGCAACTTTGTTATTGGGTGCGTGTTTAAATAATATTTGACATTATACCTGATAGTTACCCGAGATGAAATAAATAAATAAATAAATAATGTTTCTCTAGACTGCAAACACATGAGACAGTAAAATACTGTGTGCACCGGTAATCTGATTCGAGAGCATTGACTCAGAAGTCAGACATCAAATTACCTGAGCCAAGATTTTTATTTTAATAAAACCTTATGTTATAAGATATCAGTGCCGTCAACGCTAGCAATTTTTTTTTGTATGTAAGTAGGTAGGTACTTATTTTGTTAAATTACATTGACGATATTTTTATGTAAGTAGGTACCTACCTATTTTGCTATATGATATTGACGATATTTTTATGTAAGTAGGTACCTATTTTGCTTAATGATATTGACGATATTTTTATATAAGAAGGTACCTATTTTGTTAAATGATATTGACGATATTTTTATGTAAGAAGGTACCTATTTTGTTAAATTATATTGACGATATTTTTATGTAAGAAGGTACCCATTGTGTTAAATGATATTGACGATATTTTTATGTAAGAAGGTACCTATTTTGTTAAATGATATTGACGATATTTTTATGTAAGTAGGATATTAGTACCGTCAACGTTGGCAATATAAAATTAAAAGCAATTTCATTTTTATGTAAGTAGGTAAGTACCTATTTTGTTAAATGATATTGACGATAACTTTATGTCACTTGATTGATGGCTGAGTAGAACGAATGAGCATTAATATCAGAAGATTCCCTTTGACATACCTGCCTTTAAATATTATTGTTATTTTTTTAGTTGACTCTCTTATCGATTGATCTTTTTTCAGTAGGTACCTACAATATAGGATTGAGATTGAAAATCTACATGGCTCTATAATACTTTACAGTATAATAAAATAACTAGATATTGGATAAAGTATAAATTATAACAAGATTAATAATAGTTTACAACAGAATCAATAAAATTTCAGTTACGGTATTCTGGTCCGTCAGCGTGATGGTGTTAGTACACTAACAAGCACGACCGAATCGCCTTCGAGTTGATTAATACAGTGTAAAAAATATGATTTATGATATTAGAGTTTACACGTTTTGTGGTAGCTATGGGGACCTAGACTAGAGGATGGTGGTGGTAGTACTGAGGGGTGGGGAAGGGAGGCAGCATCAGGACTGGCGAGGTACCAATATTAACTAACACTCTAATGATAGGATATAGAGCTAAGAATGAGGAAGATTTAAACCAACTTTCCGATTAATTTTAGTATATTGACCCTAATCCCTCTCCGTCCATTAGATAATTTGAATGAATGTCCGGTTGAAATGTTACTTCAGCGAACGTTTCTCGTTTATATATAATATGATATTTATTTCAATTAATTTCTCACGCTAATATTGTTTCTCTGGGCTGGAAACACTGGTTAGTTAGAAGAAATTGTCATTTGGCAATGAACCCGCCACTTGCGCAGGGTACAAGGAAGTGTTTATATTCTATTCTATAATATGAGAGAAACGAAAGCAGCTAATTAAATACTTGTCCTCTGTTGTGGTTTCTGACTAAATAATGGCTTAAGAGGCTATAGAAGGCTATATAGCATATTTTTCCCCAGTATTTTCCCCAGTTCCCTCAAAAGATACGTCCTTGAAATAAAGAACAGTTTGTATATTTACTATATAGCATGAGTTTTTTTTTAAATTTGAATTTGTTTAATAATTTTCTTGTGAAATTAGCTTTACTAAAACCCTTTTTTATTTTTTTATTGATAGTAACTAAAAAACTACAAAGCCGTTCAAGTAGATTTTTACTTCAATCGAAAGAGAATATGAAAATCTACCGGCTGAGTTTTTTTATATTATAATATTTTAATAACTTTTCTTGCTATTTAAAAAAAAAACTCATGTTGTATATCACATATTAGGTGATAGGTACACAATATTTTCATACATAAGAAGGTAATTAAGCGCGCTATTCTGTGTACATCCATATACCCAGGGCATGGGCGCCCGCAGGGGGGGGCACTTGCCCCCCCCCTGGATTTATTGAAAATAGTTAAATAATGTTACGTTCGGCCCCCTGGCCTCATTGCTCGGGCCCATCATTCTTTCCCTGCTGTCTGCATTAAAACATTAGGTACTAAAAATATTTTGCCCCCCCTAGAAAATTTTCTGCGGGCGCCCATGACCCAGGGTATATACAAGGGCCTTAAGAAAGCATATGACGCTATGTTTAGTGACGTAAAACATGATAATATTAAAACAGTCTAATTCATTACCCCCTATTCAGTAACTATTGTAACTAAAATATGAACGTTCTAAAATTGTAGGTTTTGGAATTTATATTGAATTTTAAAATTGTGTGACGAACATTCACTTGAGAAATGTTGAAAATATTTTTAAAAACACATTGTTTAACATATTTGAGAATTACAAAATGCGATGTTTAGGTTTATATGATGGCCTCTTAAAAAATGAGCTATGTCACCCACGTGCTATCACGAAAGGCTGAGCCTGTCACTCATGTGCCATCACGAAAAGTACCTTCTACCTTCTATGTCACTCATGAGTTATCGCAAAAGCAAACCAAAAAGTATCGCGATGTCATTTTGACAACCAAGTGCTATCGCGAAAGGCACTACGTCATCCACGTGTTATCACAAAAGGCACTTATGTGACCCAAATTCTATCACGAAAAGGACTATTTTGGTATGTCTCAGGTTCTTAACATTTTTAGTTCGGTGTCTTTCTTTGCTATGAAAATATAAAATAAGATAAACCGATTTTTAATAAATATCATAAAAATTCCACATTTTATGCTTTTAATTTTCCAAAATCTCAATGGATTTTGTACTGAGGTTGACTAGACCGTTTAAAAATCCACAAAATTTAATACTTTTATACACAGAGAATACTTTTATTACTCTGCGCTTTTATACAACTCACTGATTCGTAACGCCCCCAATACTCAAATCACAAATAAGCGCCCTTGAAGTACAATAAAAAATATATACATTCGTTTCATCAACTCACTCCTTGACGGGCTCAAGTAGGTTTCCAATAACTATACAATTTCTTTTCTATGAACTATATTATACCTATAATAATTAATTTTTTTCTGTTTCGACTATGATTAAAGTATACTACTGTCATCTTTGAAATTATTTCAAAAGCTTTTTGTTCTGCCATCTTTGGGTAAAAAGAAAAAGCTTTTTGAGTTGAAGCATTATCTATCAAGATATAGATGTATTATGATAAAAGTTTTGCACTTTGTTAAATAGATGTCACTAATATATTTTTTTTCTGTATATAAAAAAACATTTTTATTTTCGACTTAATTGATTTTGACTAACTACGTAAAATTTTACTATACATTGCTCAATTGTCACAATCGTGTTATTTTTATGAGTATTAGAAAGAGGTAGCGCCTGTCAGACATACGTCATAGTATAAATGTCGATTTTTACTCCTCACTACCCCAAGGGAATACCGTATGGCTCAGTTGGTTAGGTATCTGACTGCTGATCCAAAGGTCCCGGGTTCGATTCCCGGTGGAGACACAGTTTTTAATTGTGTTTTCAGTCTGGATCTGTGAGACGATTAATATCGTAAGTCTCCAGAATGTGACAACTTGTTATTGGGTGCGTGTTAAATTAATATTTGACATAGTACCTGTAAGTTGCCCGAGAAATAAAATTAAGAAATAAAGAAATTTTTTAAAATAAAATGGATTGTCAACTCTGTCAATAAAGTGTTACACAAACTTGTGTACTGGAGAGATACGTATTGGCCACAATCAACTTGTTTTTTTTAATGTATATGTGCGGGATTAAAAGAGTTAACTTGGATAAAAAAACGAATACTTCTATTGCTTAAAATGTTTCAAAGAATTCGGTTAAAACATCACTAGGAAATTAAATAAGATTCAAATACCAGAATTCCTTAAAAAGCAGATTTTATGAACGGGATCCTAAATCTAGGTATTCAGGATTAAATCCCGGGTCCAATGCATAAATTGTAATATGCCAACTAACCATTATATTTATTCGTTTTGTATCAATGGCTTTTTTCTGTTTTTCGTGCAATAAAACAAATAATAAATTATTCACAAAAAATGTAGATGATGTACAAAACAATGATTCGAAGGGAGGAAAATAATAATGTTTAATATGTATATATATTTTATAGATTGTAAATTTTAGTAGCTACCGAACCGTTCCTTTTTGTCGCATGATCGTTTTAATAATGAATTAAAAAATGCATGATGTAACACTGGCATAAAGTCGTCCCTGTAAATATATAGAGCGTACCTGACTACTCGCTTTTTTATTACACGTAGCGCATTGATAACACACGACGAGTTTATAAAAATTTCATATAAAAACTGGTGTGATTTCGAGTACTTTTCGCATGAAATTGTATCTCGAAAAGGAGCCAAAAGAAAGAGTAGGTACGACACATTTTTTTATGTCTTTGTACTGTAGCGATTTTCATTTTTTTTCTATTATCGTCTCTTTCTTTGCTATGACGTCACTGATCAGTGACGTCATTCGACCACACTTTCACAAACAGTGTTTTTTAAAGATTCATATTTTAAAAAATGCACTGAGGAAGGAATAATTATAAACTAATTGGGTTCAATTCTGAAAGCGCTAAAATTAAACGAAATTTCAAATTTATTCGTTATGTTAGATATTGCTACTCTAAACTGGAAACACTATTTTAAGATGGAAGAAATTGCCACAAGGAAATAACTCGTCACTTGCGCAGTGTGCAAGGAAGTGTTAATTATTATTATTATTTTGTGTATCCATTGGTATTCTGAAGATTGAATAAAATGAAGGAAGTTAAAAAAGATTAAAATCACAAAAGAAAATCATTAGTGTTTTATTAAAATGGACATAGTTTATTGTGACAGTTCAGGTTGGCAAGTCTGGTCCGACCGGCAAAATCAAAACCCTAGTGATTACATATATCATGGATATAATTATCATATGGAGTTCTATGACATATAAAGATATTATAGAACTCCATATAATAATTATATCGGCCATGATATGGGTAGTCACTATGGTTTTGATTTCGCCGGTCGGACCAGACTTGCCCCCTGGTGAAAACATTTTTGTCTTTAATGATTTAACTGTTCATTTAAATATCCATATATTCATTTTTGGAATTAAATCCATTATTTAATTAAGCATAAATAAAACACGAGACTCGACAACATAATAAATAGTGACATCGATATTTAACATTTTTTTTACAATTCATTCATTTCATTTTATTTTCCAACTGTCGATTCGTTCATGAGAATTCAATTCTCTTAATGAATCGACATTATTAAGCCAAGATGCGTGTACGAAGGAAAATTTTGTATGGTGTAGTGGACTTTTTGCATGCTAATAACACCAACTAGAGGCCTCGCAGGATATATGATCCCATACATGGATTTACTCAGAATTCGGAGTAGAACATTTTATGTGAGTTTTGTGTGTGTGTGTGTGTGTGTGTGTGTGTGTGTGTGTGTGTGTGTGTGAGGGTGTGTCTGTGTGTGTGTCTGTGTGTGTGTGTGTGTGTGTGTGTATGTGTGTGTGTGTGTGTGTGTGTGTGTGTGTGTGTGTATGTGTGTGTGTGTGTGTGTGTGTGTGTGTGTGTGTCTGTGTGTCTGTCTGTCCCCCCCCCTATAACTTTTGATCCGCTCAATTTACAGATCTCAAATTTTCAGAATATATAAACAGTTATAGGCCTACAAAACTTTTATACTCAGAATTGTGAATTTTTGTTTCAGTCAGGGGTTATCAACTTTTGAAATTTCGGTTAATTTTTCCATATATCTCAGAAACCATAAAAGCTAGAACGCTGAAAATTGGTATAAAGATAGACAAGTACAATATCTCAAATTAGTTTTTTTTTAATTCCAGGGTTTCTCAAACATTTTTTATATTATAAAAATATTTTTTTTTTGATAAATTTATGAGTTGCCTATATTTCCATTTTTTTTTAAATATCGAAAAAAGCCGAAGCACCCCAACTAGATAATTTAATTTTATATAAAAAAAAATTAACCTTGTATTAGCACATCTCAAATTTTTTCTAACATTTTTATAAAAATTGAATTTAGTGACGACATTGTTTCATAAAATTTGTATGGTAGTAGCTTACACACAATATCTATGAAGACTAAATTGTTTGATACTAATCTCCAAACATACATACATACCATCATGCAGTTTTCATATTCTGGGTAGGATCAAAGGACTGACCTCCATACTATCCTATCTTGACATACATAGGTACCTAGGTACATGGTTGTATAGAAAATCAAATATCTTAAAATATTAAATAATTTGTATTTATGGGTTTATAGTTTGTTACTTATTCTTCAACTATACGTACTATCGCTATCGACAGTTGGATCTCATGTGTTACATGCAACTAGTTTATTTTATTTAGATTTGTTATATTACTTATGTATATTCCTTTTCATTTGTTTATTTGTTGCTTATTTAATATTATGTAGGTATTGTTTTCCCTTCCTTTGTTTGACATATTATGTCTTCCAATATATATTGAGATTTGTTATATTACTTATGTATATTCCTTTTCATTTGTTTATTTGTTGCTTATATAATATTATGTAGGTATTGTTTTCCCTTCCTTTCTTTGACATGTCTTCCAATATTTGATTTTTTCAATGCTCTCCGCTCATTGCAGTATTTTTCGCTATACTCACTAGAATCTACTCCACATGTGGCGCCTGTATCGGCCTCTTTGAACGGTGTGTGAACTACAAAAAGTGCATAAAGCGAAAAATACATTACTCACAATGTCTCTTTAGATTAGCAATCTGAAAAAAAAAAACAAATGACGAGTGTGACTTTTCCGTCTACAATTGTGGACTTTCGTGAATTTGCTTATGTGTATGTAGGACATATGATAAGTCATCTAGACCTCTGGTCAATCCTCCGGTTATAAATTGGTTAATTAATTTCTTCATCTTCTTATTGGTCATTTTCTTCATTGCTGTAGGCGTCTGCATCCTGATAAGCCATTGCTGCTTCCCAAACAAATCCCCCGGACGCTTCATTTACGGGACTGAAAAAAAATATATATTTCGTGGAGATGCATAAGAGATAAAAATTACATCATCGAATATCGAATCTGTGCGAAAGCATTGTTAACTCACGTTTAAGGACTGTTGCTTTCATTGTTTTCAAACCGATTTCTCAATAGATGGCGTTACGAAAAAAGTTTCTCCGTCATCTTCATAAATGGCGATGGTATTACAGTTACAGCTTATTTTCAAACGAATAGATTTTCATTATTGAAATATAAAAAACTTTTTGGATATTTTTTAACATTTTTTTTTCTATTGCGATGTTTTTATTTGCTTATTTTGTTAATTGTGAGAAACAAATTATTATTTTTTATTTATGTATCATTTAGAAGATTAAAAAAATTGGGTTGATAGGGAACTCAATTATAAGGCATAACTGGTGAACGTTACGCAACCACATAAAGTGATCACGTAAACCAACCGATGAAAGGTCGTGAGACCTGTAGGTGTCTTGAGTTCCTGGTTCTCCTATAATATTCCAAACTTCGTCTCTATTGACATGTTAAAAATTGTCATATAGGTACTAAAATATACCCTGGCTAAATTTACCTACTTGTATACAAGACCATAGTCTTGATCGACGATCTAATCTACTTGTTTAATTCCTTAGGTAGTTGATTAATAAAAAAAGTAACAAAATATAAAAGTTTGAAGAATCCTTGATAGAATTACCCGTCTCCAACGGGTACGGTTGGGGAGAGTCTGAAGCATTGTAAGGTTAAAGGAAAACAGGATGGTCAAAAAGAATACCATTTTTATTTTTAAAATATTTTTGAAAAGTGTTAATAATATTTAAAAATATTGAATGGGATTCTATCAAGTAATTTCGATTGAAAAATTAAATCTATAATCATTTTGTTTTGAGCTTAGAAGACTTCTATTTGAGGCATGTTAATTTTACCGTCAATTTAATTACGGAATTTATTGCAGAATAATTTATATTGAAATGGCGTTTATCCCTTTCTGCTGACCCAACTCCAACTCATATTTAATTTTTTTTAATTTTCACCCCATCTCGGGTGAAAATAAAAGTGATCAAATACAATAAGATAATTTTACTATATAGCAAAAAATATAAACTTTTGCTATGTATCTAAAATATATATTTAGTAAATATTAGTATATTTACCTACAAAATAATAATATATCTTATAAATATATTTTCTTCCACATAAATAAATCTCATGACAAGTCATCTTTATGAATCGTTAATAAATCGCCTGTTTGTATACAATGTCTATAGCAACATTATTTTTCGTTTTCAAAGTTGATATTTTTCTGTGGATGTATAAATCGTAAATAATTTAATTCAAAATGCATCTCGCTTTCTTGGTTGGAATAATTATTGTAATCAACCTTTATTTTACTGAAAAACATGTATGAAATTTTCCTAATATCTAATACTTATGTATTTTTAATGAGATGCAGAACTGTATAATACGAAATACTTTTAATGAAACAATAGTCTTCACGAAAGATATTACATATACCTAATATCATTTATAGAATCTATTTTTTTGCTATTGTACATACTAGTATTTTACCGTCTTACTTTGTTACCTGGTTGGTTGGAAGAAATGATGAAATCGCTATATGCTCGCCACGATATTTTTGAGTATTTTGTACAAAAGGAAAAAAAATAATCGTTTAAAACTCCTGTGTGTATACAATGTGTATATCAAACCTTTTTTGACAATACATTATTAAAAAAATATAATTCTAATTTTTAATGTCAGGAAAAGATAAAATCGTACAACAAATCATATAAAAATTACTCCAAACTACAGCTGGATCTTTTATATATCATTTTTATATATTGTATAAATATCATTTTTACATTACAAATGATTTTGGACTTGTGTATCAGATCAGAGGTACAGATAATAGTGTTTTCTATTTTCTGAAAACCCTACGATTTCCACCGCGCATGACTTTTACGTGGATGTGTTTCACTACCAATACAACCTTAACGTGTTTCATAATACTTGTCTGTTTCACGTACTTTTAGCTCACAAATCAATGGCGCAGCTCTCTGTATCAGACAGATGAGTGAACCACTTGAAGGTGTTCCTGGGACATTTCTACTTGTGGCCTTAGTCTAATTTCTTTGTCTGCTGTCGATAATGTGATTCGAACAGACAATCAATAACATGGCACCACGAAATAAAGTGAAAACTAAATATTTTGTAATTTAAGAGGTCCCCAAGTTTGAGATTGTATGTCAAACAATGGTAGTTTCACTTAAAGTAAATAATGAACTAAAAACCAGAATACACTCGGAAGAAATAGATTAAAGATTGATTAAATATTTCAGGTTTTTATTTTTTTTCTCATTCTCACTGTAGACTGAAAATTTCGGTTCAAAATAAAATAAAAATAATGTCAAAATTTTATAATCAGCCACGGTTTTATTGCATTGTATCATAAATATGAAATTATAAATATTTAAAATGATTTAAATGTATAATTTTAACAATTTATGTATTTATGGTTTCTTGTATTATTACTCTACTCAGCAAATGAATCTCTTTGAAATCATTTTAATATATTGTAGGTACCTACTCAATATGAATTATGAATTGGCTTTGTATAATTTCTGTCACATTTTGTCATATGTTATATTTTATAAACGTATTGGACAACTTACATATTATATCAAAAGAGCATGTGGATATAGCGATAAACGAAACGGTACGAATAATTTCTGGATGTTTAAAGCCAACACCAATCGAAAAGCTATACCCAATAATCGGAATCGCTCCACCTTACATACGACGAAGGACTGCGGCAGATGCGGAGAGATACAAACAATTCCACGACCGAAGACACCCCCTGCATCACCATCAGCCAGTTACGTCGCGTCTCAAGTCTAGAAATAGTTTTATCAAAACTACCTCCCCTGTTGAGACCTCACAGCAACGGAGAGAAGAGCTATGGAAGCTGGATTTTGGAGCGACGTCACAGACTGACTTACAAGAGGGTGCACGATTGGGCGAACATCTCCCATACTCTATTTGGACTACCCTCAATAGGCTGAGAGCTGGTGTCACTCGATGCAAGAAGAACCTCAAGAGGTGGGGGTACCTGCCTGCAGATGATGATGTTTGTTGTGATTGTGGCGAAACCCAGGATGACAGCCACCTACTGATGTGTCCACTGATGAGGGGAGGCTGTACACCTAGGGACCTGATTATAGCCAATGACAAAGCGATGAAAGTCGCGGCTTACTGGAGTGGCAGAATCTAACCCGGACACGTAAAGTAAGTAAGTAAGTAATTTTATTGGTTAGAAGACCGATTAATTTATACTTAAATTACTAAATTATAATGTTGGAACTATGCCAGTGGCTGACATTATTCATTCTAAGATTTGTAATGTCATTAGTTAACATTTTAAATTTAAGATTTTTATGCGAGAATGCCAAGTTTTTATAATTTATAATTTAATTTCAAATTACAGGTAATAATTATAGGTCCAACATGACAAAATAAATAAAGAAAAATACACACTTCGGTACATAAAAGTTAGTATAAAAATAATTAAATTAATATTTATTTTTCTATAGACATCGTGCATATCATATTTTTAGGTATCTACAAATTGATAGACTTTTAATATAAAATACTTAGTACTCAGAAATCGTGTTATAATTTAATATTATTGTTTGATAATAATATTTATAATATACTGTATTATACAATACAAATTTAAAATAATATGTAACCTAGATACAATTATTGTCAATTCAACACAATGAAGTACTAATTATAAATGCATATTACGTCGATCTTTTGTCAGGAGACCGTTCATTCTAGGAATGTAGATTATTGTATTAAAACCCAGTTTCTATACAAACACTAGGAGGAAAATATTATTTTCCATACTATACCTATGTAGAGATGATCACCTTTCGCTGTGTATGTACGTTCTACCCTACCGATTCCCATTCCATTAGAGGCAATCGCAGGGCGCAGTCGTCGGTATTTTCAGACCATATTTAGCGTGAAATACACATTTGACGTTACTCGTCTCGAATTTAACTTCGCACTAATCCGGCTACGTGAAAAAAAAAAACAATCTAAACGCCGGACAATCAAACAAGGATCAGTTTCGAATGATGACATTTGTTGTGACCATAGATCATGTGGCGGAAAAACGTCGAAAAATAGCGGGAAAACGAGCGAAGCCGTAGATTTTTCGCAGGTTACATAATTTCATAACCTCAAAACACGTAACACACAATAAAGTTTCGAGTGATATCGTTCGATTCCAGGTGTGATTGAGAGCAAGTCGTGGTATGTTTTAAAGTCAGACTTTAATCGATCAAATCTGCAAAGGTGATTCGTTGCAGCCTGCAAGACATAACCTAAAATTTTCGCCTAATTGGATTACAAGGACTGACTTGCAAACGGCCTATTTCCTAGGGCTTTCATAAGTGCCGATTATACACAGTTGACTGATTATATTATTTGTGACGAACTCGTAAAGAATAAATTAAATATATATTTTTAATCAGTGTTTAGTCACATATTTATTTTGTAAAATAAATATTTTTCAAAATGGAACGGATCTTGCAGTTGATGGCTCTTTTGAGTATTTTCGTCGCTCTACCTGACTTTGGTAAGAAAATAATTTACTTTTTTATTGTTACTGCAGTCGGAACATTACATCACGTTACTGAGGACGAGTATTCCATTGTTTTATTCTGTTATAAATAATTATGATTTTATGTAATGGTTTTACATGAAACCTGAAAATATTTTCTTAAGAAAAATCTCGGTAGTATTTTAAAAGATTGCACAACCACTTTGGGGACAAACCGGTGTTACCTAATTGATGAAAGAAAAATTACAATGTCACATTTTCTTTTCTTAAGTTCGTGTATTAAATTATATAACCTCCAATCTAAACTAAATAAACTATATATATATTTTTAAATATCTACCCACTCAAATACGAAGTGGTATGGAGTCGTAAACATCTTAAAAGAAAAGTACCTATTTTGTAAATTATATAGATTTGTTATGAAGAAGAAATGATAAAACTAATGACCCGATTTTGGTTGATTATCGTCATAATTAGATATATTTTATGGGTTCTTTTATTTTACTATTTCTCCTTTTATTTTACTTTGTGTATCTGTTGAGACTTACCTGACTTCAATATCATTTAAAGATTCGGCGAGTATTTTGTGGTAATTAATATTTACCATAAGTAATTGTGGATAGTTTACTTTGTAGAATTCCATTTTAATTTAAATTAAAAAATAAAACAGTAATTTTTAGAATCTAAGTACATACCTACGTATATTTTTTTATTGGTCGATAGCTATTTCGCCTTGTTAGGGCATAGTCTTGAATCTAAAATATACTGTTTTATTTTTTAATTTAAATTAATATAAACCATTTTTGACTTATATAATTTGCCAGTTACCACTATTTTTTGTTGTTGCCAGTTACCACAATTTTTATCCGACTTCATTTAGTTTCTTACATGGACGTTTTCATAAAACTTTTATCTTACAATATTTTCTTCGTGTAAGTATTTTGTCCTATAATTCCAACTTTTATTTTCTCACTTTACGTAATCGTATAAATAAATATTTTAAAAAATATTGAAGTGAAATCATAAAAGACATAAGACATAATACTGAGTTATTGTGTTGATTTCTATATGTAGCGATACTACTAACGAAAACATTATTGGTTTAGTTATATAAACACTATACCCTCAAAATATTCCCTAATGGGATGTGCAAAGAGAATCGAATGTCAAACATTAAGATTTTGTAGACAAAAATCGCGTCTACGTCCATACATCTTCTCATTCATGTTTTCCAACATTTACACCTTCCAATGTCGTGTTTATGTGATTAAGCTATTTTCTCCTCGGTTGAATTATTTTTCAAGGAGGACATGAGGAACGAAAGTTAGATTAAGAAGTATTTCATTAATAGAATGTAATAAGTGAAAACGCTAAAATGGTTTGGCCCAAGGTTTGGCCACTCGGAAAGAATGTATGAAGAACGCCTGGCAAAGAAAATATACAAAGCCGAAGTGAATGGGACAAGAGTCGGTGTTGACCAAAAAAAAAGATGACACGACAGTGTGAATGTAATGAAAGAAGTAAATGATTGGAATCTTTACAACAGACAAACTTGAATGTCAATGGATGCCTGTCAATACAGAGAAATGTGGCGATCAGTTATCCCCTGAGGGACACGGCGTGATGGAATGTATGGATCTATAAGAATTAACATAATGTATCATACATAATGAAGGACATGTATTATAACTTTTTTACAAACAAATGAAAATTCCGAGTATGAGTTGCTACAATTTCACATGGAATCTTGGTGTTTTACTAAAACAACATACTTTTGCGCCATTATTTTGAAAATTAATTACTGGCAGATCCAGCAAGCCGAAAAACGTGCTGGATCCAGCAATTGCAATCCCTAGTCTTTTCCCAATTGATAATCAAAAAGTACTATTAATTTCTTCTTAAAACAATCCAGTTTTCAAATTTTATGAGTTATTTGACACCAACCAGCAAGTCAATTACAGACCAACCTCAGAGCATAATAAAGAAAAACTTGCATTTATTCCCAGTTTGGAAACTAGTAGATGCCAATTTGATATGGTTCTCATAATTGATACCTATTATAAATATGTGTATGTATATAATAGTGAATGAATGTGGAAGCAATTGGCTAATGAATGTGCATCCCAGTAGTTTTATATAACTAGGTTGCACAATGATTATTATTGGTAATAAATTAACTTCACAGTCACAGTGCTTCTCAGAGTTAACATAACTAGCCATAAGCTCGAAATATTTTATACTAAATTTACTCTCTGCAGTCTCCACTGATGAAATGATGTATGATTATAAATGAAGTAATAGTACATGCTAAGATGGGATTATTGTATGGCATTTGGTTCTCTGTGTCTCTAGGTCTGTTCAATGGAGTGAAGGTGTCTCCCTTCCCTTCGAAAAGGGTCATTGTATATATTTGTCTGAAGTCGTAAATGATAATACAACTTTACTTTAAAAATATCTTAACACTACATATTTAATTTTTTGAGCCTATGCTGCACCATTTGTGGGTCCGAGCCTGCTGAGACGTTGCATTTGTTTTATTTTTTTACAGTTTTAACAACCATCAATGTATTTAGGAAAATTATTTTTAAGTAAAAATGTAGGTCAGGATAAGATTATATGATCTAGATTATATAAGATTAATTTCCCAATACAAATTGGGGTCATATTTTGTTTGAAGTATTGAAATCTGGATTTGTGAGGTATAAATCTTGCCAATCAAAATAATACAGGTGAAGTCACCTATTTATATACCAATTTGAATACAGCAGGGCTACTCATGAAGTTGATTACTGTAAAATTAAGATTAGCTTCAGACTTTAACAATCTTTGAGGTTAAATTAATTGAATAATAATAATAATTTATACAACAATTAGTGGCTATTTCATACGAAGCGTTGATATTAACCAATTTTCATGATTAAATGTAGAGAAAGATTAATATTGGATTATAATCGAGTACTGATTTATACACTTTTAAGATTAAGGCAAGCTAAGAATGTATTAAGAAAGTGTCATGAGTAGCCCCCCAGGGATTTGAAGCAACCAATAAAATCAGTTAACATTCAATATTGTCTAGTTTTTTGCATGTCACTGTGCGCTGACCTTTGTTACCATGCTGTTTTAAACTATTAACCACATTCTCTCACTGTAGCTATACGATAATAGTGTCGGCCTTCGTGGCTTAGTTGGTTGGGTATCTGATCGCTGATCCAAGGGTCCCGGGTTCGATTCCCGGTGGAGACACAGTTTTTAATTGTGTTTTCAGTCTGGATCTGTGAGACGATAAATATCTTAAGTCTTCAGAATGTGGCAACTTGTTATTGGGTGCGTGTTAAATTAATAATTGACATAGTACCTGTTACTTGCCCGAGAAGCAATATTAAATAAATAATTTATTTGATAATTTATAGTCGTTTAGGTGTTATAAAAAATATTATAAATAAAAATATTTAATTGATGTTTTGATTGTTGTTTTCCAGCTGTTTCAATTGAATGCTATCAGTGCAACAGTGCGTATGATCCTCGATGTGGAGATCCGTTTGATCCATACTCCTTGGGGAAGATAAACTGCTCTTTAAAGCTGCCACTGGATCACATGCCTGAGGTCAAGCCTGTCTTGTGTAGAAAAAACATACAGAAAGGTGAGTGGTGGAAACATGATTATAATACAACAGAACAGAAAAATAACCATATTGTTTAATAAACTGAAAAAAAAAAACTAAATGTTGGAAGAAATTTCTAAAAAGCAATAAACTTGTCACTTGCGCAGGGTACAAATAAGTGTTTGTTTTGAAATTGAATCCTTTAAATCAGCTTTTGTGGCTTAGTTAGTTAGGTGTCTAACTATTGAGCCAAAGGTCCCGGGTTCGATTCCCGGTGGAGATACGGTTTTTAATGGTATTTTAAAACGATAAATATCATAAGTCTCCAGAATGTGCCAACTTGTTATCGGGTGCAAGTTAAATTAATATTTGACATAGTAACTGTTATCTGCCTGACAAGGAAAACAAAATAAAAAAATATGTTGAGAGAGTAAAATACAAATTTAAAAAGATAAGTTGCGGGAAATGAGGTAAATTATACAATCATTATTTTCTACACATCAATATTATAAAATTATTATTCCTCAATGCAAACATGAATACCTACAGGTTTTCACCTAGTGAAGAGTTATTATATAGCTTATAAATATAATACAATGGTTGTGTCATAAATAAGTAAATAAAAGAACTATATATCTATGTCTGAGTAGAGGGTAAAATGATTAATTTTATCAATATTCAAAGATCAGATATCTACTAGATATCTACTTTGATTAAATACATACAAATTTGTATTATAATCTATTATTTTTTAGTTTCAACTGCATATACTTGAATGTATTCCTCAATCGTACAAAATATATTCAACATATTTTACTTAAATGACACCTTAATTTTTATTTCAGTTTATGGTAAGTTTCGTATAGTACGAGGTTGTGGCTACATAACAGATGACGAGAGGGACGACAAAGCATGCATTCGACGTTCTGGAACTCACGACGTCTACAACACTTACTGCTCTTGTACCAGCGACTTATGCAACAAGGGAAGATCACTTACGCCAACGGATAACACTTTCACGATTCTAGCAACACTGTTTTCTGTAGTGGCGGGAATGGTGACTTTGACTGAAAACACATTATTTGATGTTTTTCAATTATGAATCAATATTATTTATTATTAATCAAAACAAACGAGAGATTGTTGTTACTAACAATTATGTTTATAATTTAAAATTCCATTTGAGTTGTAAAATAGAGAGCATATTTTAAATTATATGATGCTTTTATATTATAGATGTTCAAGAGATGTTGTTTACATAATTTTTATTTTTAAATAACATTGCTTTGAAATAAAATCAAATACGGAAGTATTTTATCAGACAATGAATAGCAGAACTAAAACTTGGTTTTGTCAAAATAAAATTGAATCATTAATTTGTTTAGTGATCAGTGACACATGTGGGTACGAATTTATTTGACTAATCTCTTGAATTTGATGAGTAATTGAGATATTAAGATAAAAAGTATTTTTTTATCCGCCCCCAAGCAAAAAAAGGAAATAACTTTTAATTTCACTATACACATCCCAATGATTTGAATATATCTATATGAAATTAATTGGATGTTATAATTATTCAGATAATGAAAAATTATCTGCATGGTTCTGCCATCTATTTAATTTGATCCAAAGCTGTAGACTGAGTATGCAGTTAAATTCTTCAAACACACAATATGAATTTGTTTACCATAAACGCATAAACTGTTTCTTGCTTCTGCTATTTATCTGCTAGACTTTGAAATGTGTTTCATTTAAAATATAACCTCACTTTTAATATTCCATAATAAAATATTTAAATGAAGTAATATTGAAGAGAAAAAATTAAAACTCAATTGAAATGAATATTTTCTATAATACATAGGTATTTAATTATTCATGGTACAATAAGATTGATTCCGAGGTTGTTAATATTTCTGTTTGAAAATATTTTTTTAAAGATAGTCATATCAATAAACAATGATTTTGAAAAAAAAAATATAGTGTCAATTTTATTTGAAATGTTTGGGAATTTTGACCCAAGTTTACAGCCCTGTTCGTAACCTATATAAATTTTGCATATCCTTATGATTAAATTTAACAATTACAAATTTGCAATAACAGAATATATATACAAATCATATCAGACAATTTTGATAAAAACTTTTGGTCAACTGAGACACTAATTTGATAATTCTTCATGAAACTAATACGATTTAAACATATCATGTACAAAAATACTTCAAAATCACAAAGCAATAAACCTTTTACTATTTTAACACATTGAAGGTATTACTTAGAAGTATTTGAAATATTGTATTCGAAAGGTACTTTTTAACAATATTACTGATGAAATTTTATTTAGTAATATTGTTAGTATTTAATTGTGTTCTTTAATAGTTATATACTTATTCGAAAGCATATTTTTTAAGATTTGTTAATTACATAATGGTTTAAAGATTAAATAAGAATTATTATGTGTGAATCCTTTTAATACCCATTGTCGATTTTTATTGATCATAAAGGTGTTTTTCATCTTGTGTATAAATAAGTTAATTTTAAAAAAGTATTTAAAATTTTGTGTGCGGCCTTGTATAAGTATAAATTGCATTATACTTGTCTATGTATATTTCTTTACATAGTATAATTTGTTAAATTTGATGAAGATAATGTTACCCTAAATTAATCTTGTTTATCTAGTCAGAAACATTCTTAAAATGCCTATAAACATTGATATGAAAAAGTTGTCGTATGGACATATGTTTCATCGATAGATTAACTCGAATGAAGTGATTGCTGGTTTAATCTCTCTATCTATGTCATGAATCCATATTATCATCTATCAAACAATTTGTACCCAAAAGTGTTTATTTTTATAAATATTATGCAACGAAAAAATGTATTTTTTGGCAGCCCTCGAATTGTCTGAATAATTGTGGTAGGTACTACCTGAATATGTCATTTCATTCAATGTTTGTCAATATACCACAAGCATAATATTGCTGTATGGTAATTATAAAGACACAAATATTAAAAATAAATAGGTATTCAAATTACAAGTATTTTTATGACTCCCAAGTAAAAATGTTACATTTACATAATATGCATCCATTGGAAACATGCATATGAAAAAAGAAACACATTTTCCTACATACTTTGAGTATTTTTCAATCACATTAGTATTGTTCAAAATTATTATAACTCAGATACACAAAGATGCAAATAATTCATAGATGAAATATAATTTCTTAAATAAAAAAATGTGCAATAATTATATTTTGATCAATGATACAATATTTTTCATTGCATATTTAATAAAGTGCTTTTTACTATTGTTAGTAAACACAGCTGAAAAGGAAACTGGCAACCAATGTGCATCAAGTAGTAGTGACTTGAACATACTGAAAGTTCTGACTGAAGTCTTGGTAAGGAGTAGGACAGTGGGGTAAGACTGTAAATACCAATTTTTCTTCTTCTGTGACATTTTTGTGAAAGTAAATCTTGCTAAAATATTTATATTTCATTCATGTTGATCTATCAATGAGACACTGATTTCAAATTATAGATAGTATATTAAGGAGGCTAATAGTTTACATTTTGATATTAGTTTTTTTCAATATATTGGCTAAACGCATAATTTCATCATGTCAGTTTTCAATTAAACAAGTATTCTTAAATGTTGTGATTTATTTAAATGTTATTAATGTTGCTTTATGAAAAAGTAATAAAATCACAAATAAAAAATGTGTTCGGATAAAATAATGTTGAAGTGCTAAATATTCATTTATGTTACCTAACTATTTTTTGTTTAAAATTAAGTAGACGTGATCACTAGAATTACTAAAAAAAAGATAAAACAATGTAGTTATTTAATCTAATTGTAAGACATTGAATATTTTTTTAATAGTGTTATATCTACTTTGCTTTTATTAAAGTCACTAGGTGAAAAAGTATTAAATATGGCAAAAGTTCAAAATTATTTGTTATATTTAGTAAAACAATTTGATGTTGGTTAATATTTGTATGCCACAAAAGTAAGGCGCAATTCTATTGATAAACTAAATTTGAAAATTGTGATTCGTAGTTTATATAAACTTGTATATTTTTCGTAATTATCTAAAGCTTCAATCATACATTCATTTTGATACATGATAGTGTAATTTTTGGCAATATTTTAAAGCAAAAGTTTTAGTAAATTAGATCTGTAATTTTAGGTTAAACAAAGAAATTCTGTCCACACTCTCGTAGATTAATAAAACGCAAAGAATTAAATAACTGTGTAGTGACGTAGCGCTTTGGCAAATATGTTTTTGTTCATTTAAACTTGTGCGTTGTTGTATAGATAAGAATAAATATGCGTAAAAAAATAATTTGATACATACTAACTTATTCATTATTCTTTGAATATAATTATTGAAATAAATAAAGGTGAGATAAATTTAATGAATTAAAGAATCAACTGGTTGTTTTCTTGGCCAAGAAAACAATTACATAACTATAACATTTTCATATGTGAGATGATAACAAGAAATCAAATATGACTTCCAAGTTGATCAAATTGTGGTAAGTAGGTATGTATGTATAGAGGCGTCATGAAATATTAATTTTAAGAAAGCTGCGGTCCGCTTATTTGGAGGGTTAACGAGATCTATTTGTTTTTATATAGGTATGAATTCTGTTTATAATGTATTGTTGATTATCTGTTGGTGTTTTTTTTTAATAAAACAAAAAAGAAATGAAATATAAGTTTTTAGATGGGTGGTGGCAGAGCGGTTAGCGCACTGGGTTAGTAATTCAGTGGTCGCGAGTTCGAATCCTGCTACGACTGATTTCGTTCACCTAAGAACAAGCATATGCTTAATTTAGGGAATGTATGAGGATGTACATGGACTTGTTACAAGGATATATTCATACTTCATTTTTTTTTAAGATATTTTCAAAACACATGACTTTAAAACAATCTAAATTATTTTTTTATCGAGTATTTTTTTTGTTATACTTGATAGAAGAATTTATTTAAATTTTATTTTTGAAAACATAGATCAGTGAAAATAAGAAGATTGAAAAAATAAGATAGTAGTGTTGATTTTAAATATTAAAAAAATTAAAAAGAAAAGAAAGAAATGGAAATATTACTTGTTTTATGTTTACACCGCTTGTTATATTATAGTTTAAAGCAGATGTGAAAGTTTAAAATAATGCATTTGGTGTTTTTGTGTGACAATCCACTATCCTGAATCCCGTATGACTGCTGTTTTTTAAATACTTATTTTGATATAACGGATGAATGTTAGTACATAAAAATGTAGATTTAAGCAATTTTCACTGAAATTTCATATATTTTCTGACATAATAATGCTTATTTAGTGGTGTAATATCATATATTTTACTAACTCTTCTTACAGTTGTTGATATTATTGCTGTGAAAGAAATTATAATAAAACTCATTCAAGTATTAATATGATGTCGATAATATTGGGACATATTATTTATTCGTTGTTCGATGTTTTGTATTTGTTTTTTGAACTTAAAGAAAATAAAGATGATTTCATTTTTCTTCATGTAAAGGAGTTGCCATTAGCAAGATATAAAATAGGTAGGTACTAATTTAGGAAAGAAAATAAAGGATTTTTGAATTTTTAACGAAATGATAAAAAATATAGAGTTTGCAATATATTATAGAAACTTTTTCTAGCTAGAAAATTTATTGTTATTATAAAAATAAAAAAGCATTTGTTCATTGACATTTTTTTGTCTTCAGAAATAATATTTTTTGAAATATCCATGTGAAACAAAAAAAGCAATAAAATTATCTACCTGTAAAAATATTGTGACTATATAATTATTATATATTAAAAAGATATTTTAAGAAAATCTCTAAATAAAAATAAGAACTTTATATTACATAAATAAATATTGATTTGTATCAAGAGTAATATAGTGCTATCTTATCATCGGCAGTTGTACTGCATATTGAAAATAAAATTAATGGAAAAAATATAATTTTTAGTATGCATAAGAACAGTAACATTTTTGATGGCAGAAATACAAATTTGTCTATTTATTTACTATATTTCTCTCGTAAATTTATCTTGTTTTGAAAAAATTATAAAACTTAGTTTATCTTTTAATTTTTTTAACACCTTCTCTACACAATACGACTGTTGAAATAGTATTAAATATTGTTTATTATACCTTTGTCTGATCCAAAGGTCCCTGGTTCGATTCCCGGTGAAGACATGGTTTTTAATTGTGTTTTCAGTCTGGATCTGTGAGACGAAAAATATCTAAGTCTCCAGAATGTGGCAACTTGCTTGTTATTGGGTGCATGTTAAATTAATATTTGACATAGTACCGTTACATGCCCGAGAAGTAATATAAAGTAATATAAAAATATCTAAGTCTCCAGAATGTGGCAACTTGCTTGTTATTGGGTGCATGTTAAATTAATATTTGACATAGTACCGTTACATACCCGAGAAGTAATATAAAGTAATATAAAAATATCTAAGTCTCCAGAATGTGGCAACTTGCTTGTTATTGGGTGCATGTTAAATTAATATTTGACATAGTACCGTTACATGCCCGAGAAGTAATATAAAGTAATATAAAAATATCTAAGTCTCCAGAATGTGGCAACTTGCTTGTTATTGGGTGCATGTTAAATTAATATTTGACATAGTACCGTTACATGCCCGAGAAGTAATATAAAGTAATATAAAAATATCTAAGTCTCCAGAATGTGGCAACTTGCTTGTTATTGGGTGCATGTTAAATTAATATTTGACATAGTACCGTTACATGCCCGAGAAGTAATATAAAGTAATATAAAAAATAACAAAATTTTAAAATCTAAAAATTTAATTGATAATTTATGGAATATCAACAGTGCAGAAAAAAGCATAAATATCATCAACATTTATTTACTAATTTTATGCTGTAATGAAATACATAAAATTTGTTTAGACTACCTATCCCAATATTATCGAATGTTGTTACATTTTTTTGAAATTCTTGAACAGTAGGTATGATTGAATTTGAAATAGAAGGCCTATAGTAATTAAAATATATTTCAGCGTCTTATTCTGTGATTGTATTTTATTGTAAGATATATGTATATGTGTGTGTCCATTTTGAAGTACATAACAAAATAATATAAATATTAGGAAAATAAAATTTTAAAACTAGTTATTATTAATATTTAAGAATATCTCCTGATTAATGCAAAGCTTATAAATATATAAAATAAATTATAATATTGTATTGCCTTTTCCCACAGTATTAATGTGTTAGAAACGAGTAAATAAAAATATAAATCAATGTGAATGTTTATATTAATTTTTACATATAATTTACGTATGTAAGTTGTAAAAATGATTGCACATTTATTAGCATTCTGATATTTTGAACTACTTTGAAAATAAATACACAAAAAGGCACTAGTACACTTATGTGATATTTTATTGTAAAATTAAATATTTAAAATAATTTAGTAAAATATTCAGTAAAAATACATAGTTAGTTTCACAGTTAAACTAATAATTCTTTATTATCATTATAATGACATTTGTTAAACTTTTGAATGTAGTAAAATAAAGAAAACAGTATTTTCAGTAAACGTAACTGACAAAACCTTTTATTTTGATAAATGTGTGATAAATCATATTTAATGACATCTATGAAAATAGAACAAAACTCTGACTTTAAATACCGATTTAGTGATACCTATATTATTTATATGTGATGTGAAAATTAAAAATAAAGACAACTGCAATAGATTCAGTTTATTTGGAATAATTATTGTTGTCGTGTTAGCTTACAATAAATATAATTATTTTATACATGATGCTTTAAAATGATTGGTTAGTATAATAATATTTTTTTTCGCTTTAGTTGCAGTGTTGAGAATAATAAGATCATATAGGTTTAATTCTGTGACTGTTGAGCTTACGCAACTACACGCTAAATACGCATGTAGTTATAACATAAGTACAAAGTATCCATAATTGATTTAAGTCCAAAGTATTCAATTTATTATTTTGATATTTAATGATATCCCGCAATTGAAGCTATTGTTTTATTCACGCTGGCTATACTGAGAATGTAATTTATTGTGTTTTATTGATTTCAATTTTAATATTGACAATGATGGGTTAGAAAATTTCATGTCTCAATAGATATGTAATATACCTAATGCCTTACGCGATGTCTTACATAGGCGATTCAAATCGAACGTGAAGCGGCGCGGTGCGAAAATAACAAACAGTCGATAACTATGGAAGTATCCTACGTTACCAACTGCGAGTAGGGTACGGTGCGGCGAACGCGATCAATTGGTTTGATATTTTTGCGCAAATTGGTAGGGGTGCCATAGTTTTTTTGGTTAAATATAATGTCAGAAGTGCGATTCGTGCGCACGTAGGACAAAACCGCCGCGTCGCACCGCATCCGTATTGAATTTGCGTGTAACCGCATCGGATCACTTCGCAATCGCGTTCGCCTTGAATTGCCTACGTAGGACGTCGCGTTAATTGTTACATTTGGTCTTATTTGTCAGCAATTATGTGAATTTAAAAAAAAATAGTGTCGGCTAAAAAAATACAAATATATTGCTTGAACAATGAGTAGAAAGAGTCCGAGCAAAATTTGAATTAATTCCATTGGATTATGAACAGAGTTTTTATAATTTAAATCTTTATATTATATTAAATTAGGACTGCAGTATTATACAATAAGGATGTTTGAGACATGAAAATTTTTAATAACATTGTTTTTTTGTGTTCAGTGTGTGCATTATAATAAGATATTTATGTGTTAAACAAGTGGGGAATTATGGATGATCCTCAAAAATCATAATAATTTCAAAAGATGCATAGCAGAGGCATCTATGGACAATATTCTAAAAAATTTTATAAAGACAATGCAGTTATCAACATGTGACGTTATCATCTGTATTTACGATGTTGTCATGGATATGTGAAAAAACTCAAATTCCAGAGCCCCATGACATTTCACTTAAAGGGCACTCCCCTATTTGTTGATTTGAATAACTATTCCTCATTTTTATAAAGTTCCACCAACATTAACTCAAGGCTGAGTAAATCGAGAATTCATATTTTAGCGATATAAAATTCTTATAATAATATACACACTGATAATCTTTGTTATAAATTCTTCATTTTATTATTTATGTTAAATTTATTATTATTTTATAATTAATTTTAATTTTGTGTTTACTCAAATAAACATACATACACCTGTAAAACGCCTTTGCTGATGGTATTAAAAAAATGGTATTTGAATAACGTATTTCATTACAATTATTCCTTCTCCAAATTTAATATTTATTTATTATTAAGAGAAAAAACAATTACACATCACACATACATATTTTTGTTTTATAAATAATAAATTTGATTTATATGTGCAATCACAATATTTCCCATAGAGAAGTTACATACAATGTAAACATAGACGTGCTTAGAGATTAAGATAGAGATAAAAGTAATAAAATACAAAAATATGTGCAATCACAATATTTCCCATAGAGAAGTTACATACAATGTAAACATAGACGTGCTTAGAGATTAAGATAGAGATAAAAGTAATAAAATACAAAAATATGTGCAATCACAATATTTCCCATAGAGAAGTTACATACAATGTAAACATAGACGTGCTTAGAGATTAAGATAGAGATAAAAGTAATAAAATACAAAAATATGTGCAATCACAATATTTCCCATAGAGAAGTTACATACAATGTAAACATAGACGTGCTTAGAGATTAAGATAGAGATAAAAGTAATAAAATACAAAAATATGTGCAATCACAATATTTCCCATAGAGAAGTTACATACAATGTAAACATAGACGTGCTTAGAGATTAAGATAGAGATAAAAGTAATAAAATACAAAAATATGTGCAATCACAATATTTCCCATAGAGAAGTTACATACAATGTAAACATAGACGTGCTTAGAGATTAAGATAGAGATAAAAGTAATAAAATATAAAAATATGTGCAATCACAATATTTCCCATAGAGAAGTTACATACAATGTAAACATAGACGTGCTTAGAGATTAAGATAGAGATAAAAGTAATAAAATATAAAAATATGTGCAATCACAATATTTCCCATAGAGAAGTTACATACAATGTAAACATAGACGTGCTTAGAGATTAAGATAGAGATAAAAGTAATAAAATATAAAAATATGTGCAATCACAATATTTCCCATAGAGAAGTTACATACAATGTAAACATAGACGTGCTTAGAGATTAAGATAGAGATAAAAGTAATAAAATACAAAAATATGTGCAATCACAATATTTCCCATAGAGAAGTTACATACAATGTAAACATAGACGTGCTTAGAGATTAAGATAGAGATAAAAGTAATAAAATATAAAAATATGTGCAATCACAATATTTCCCATAGAGAAGTTACATACAATGTAAACATAGACGTGCTTAGAGATTAAGATAGAGATAAAAGTAATAAAATATAAAAATATGTGCAATCACAATATTTCCCATAGAGAAGTTACATACAATGTAAACATAGACGTGCTTAGAGATTAAGATAGAGATAAAAGTAATAAAATATAAAAATATGTGCAATCACAATATTTCCCATAGAGAAGTTACATACAATGTAAACATAGACGTGCTTAGAGATTAAGATAGAGATAAAAGTAATAAAATACAAAAATATGTGCAATCACAATATTTCCCATAGAGAAGTTACATACAATGTAAACATAGACGTGCTTAGAGATTAAGATAGAGATAAAAGTAATAAAATACAAAAATATGTGCAATCACAATATTTCCCATAGAGAAGTTACATACAATGTAAACATAGACGTGCTTAGAGATTAAGATAGAGATAAAAGTAATAAAATACAAAAATATGTGCAATCACAATATTTCCCATAGAGAAGTTACATACAATGTAAACATAGACGTGCTTAGAGATTAAGATAGAGATAAAAGTAATAAAATACAAAAATATGTGCAATCACAATATTTCCCATAGAGAAGTTACATACAATGTAAACATAGACGTGCTTAGAGATTAAGATAGAGATAAAAGTAATAAAATACAAAAATATGTGCAATCACAATATTTCCCATAGAGAAGTTACATACAATGTAAACATAGACGTGCTTAGAGATTAAGATAGAGATAAAAGTAATAAAATACAAAAATATGTGCAATCACAATATTTCCCATAGAGAAGTTACATACAATGTAAACATAGACGTGCTTAGAGATTAAGATAGAGATAAAAGTAATAAAATACAAAAATATGTGCAATCACAATATTTCCCATAGAGAAGTTACATACAATGTAAACATAGACGTGCTTAGAGATTAAGATAGAGATAAAAGTAATAAAATACAAAAATATGTGCAATCACAATATTTCCCATAGAGAAGTTACATACAATGTAAACATAGACGTGCTTAGAGATTAAGATAGAGATAAAAGTAATAAAATACAAAAATATGTGCAATCACAATATTTCCCATAGAGAAGTTACATACAATGTAAACATAGACGTGCTTAGAGATTAAGATAGAGATAAAAGTAATAAAATACAAAAATATGTGCAATCACAATATTTCCCATAGAGAAGTTACATACAATGTAAACATAGACGTGCTTAGAGATTAAGATAGAGATAAAAGTAATAAAATACAAAAATATGTGCAATCACAATATTTCCCATAGAGAAGTTACATACAATGTAAACATAGACGTGCTTAGAGATTAAGATAGAGATAAAAGTAATAAAATACAAAAATATGTGCAATCACAATATTTCCCATAGAGAAGTTACATACAATGTAAACATAGACGTGCTTAGAGATTAAGATAGAGATAAAAGTAATAAAATACAAAAATATGTGCAATCACAATATTTCCCATAGAGAAGTTACAATGTAAACATAGATTAAGATAAAAGTAAAAAAAAATAAAAAATCAATACTTATTGAAAAAACAAATTATGAAGTATAGTTTGGAATAAACAAGAATGGCATCACTCATAATAACATTATTTCCTTGACAGTGCATTCCAGCCACACCCAGGTCCTAAGAGGTTGTATCAGTAATCTTTTTTAAAATTTCCCCTTTTGAATATAGATTCAGATGCAACAAAAATGTATAAAAAAATGTAAAAATGTATTAGGTATAGTTATCGCTAAACATCTAGAAAAACCATGCGGGTGTGCAGAAGACAAATTTGTTTTTTTTCCTTGGTTTGTTTGATCACATGTATGGTAAACTGCCCAATGCACAAAAAATTTCAAGATGGTTGGGGATAACTATACATTGTGTGAACACAGAACTTCAATTCTTTGGGGGGAATGGATAGAGCCAGTAAAGCGGCTTACTATGATGGTGATTTCAGTGTAAATGGACCTATTAAGAGGAATAAATTGCATAGAGAGCAATCTGGGGACTTTCAATATATTACTTAAGAGGCTATATAGTATATTTTGAAAATCTTTTCCCCAGTACCCTCAAAAGATACGTCTTCGAAATAAAGAACAATTTGTATTTACATCTTAATTCTATTGAGTTTTTTTAAATTTGAATTTGTTTAATACTTTTCTTGTAAAATTATTTTTAGTAAAACCCTTTTGTATTTTTTTATTATAAATAGGTAACTAAAAAACTACAAGGCCCATGAAATAGATTTTTATTTCAATTGAAAGAGAACATGAAAATCTACCGGCTATGTTTTTTATTATTTTAATATTTTAATTACTAGTCTTGCCATTTAAAAAAAACCTCTATATTTACCTTCTTTCACGAAAAAATCACAGATTAGTTGATGTACAATATTTTTTCATGTTTCGTACATTAGAAGACAATTTAGTGTGCATTTTTGTGTACATCTGTATACCCAGGGTATACAAGGGCCTTAAGATTTCTATGTTTTTTTTAAGTAAAAGTGCCCTTGCAATGGTTTTGTTACCATAAAACAGTGCTATACAAATATGATTTATTATTACACAAAAACATGGCTGGATGAAGTATGTCTTGGCACACTAAATATAAAGAGCATTCAATTTCCTTTCAAAATCGGTCCCATTTACATGTAGGTATATTGTATATGTTTGAGGTTGTAAACAATAAAACTACCATTGATTGGTTGCAATGATATGTAAGTTAATGAACATGAAGGAATGATGATAATTGTAATGAAGAAAAAATTTTAATTACAGAGTCTTATGCTCAGGAAGATGGAATAACGCAAATTCAATTTGGCGAATAAAGTTGTAAACATCACCTTCATGACATTGAATATAATTTACTGCTGTGTAGACAACACAAATAACTTGAAAGTCTGAAAAACTGTTTAGTTTCTCTCTGTACTAAAATCCATATAAGAACACGATAACTACCGAGCATAGAAAACTTCCGAGATAAAATGTGGTCTGTAGATCTATTTTTCAAATGATAATCACAATGAGGTTTTTTTAATATGGGAGATATTTCTAATAATAAACTTTAATTATTCGTACTCAACCGTCTGCACCCATTTCAAATAATTTAATCGTAGGTATTATAATATACTCTTTGAATAGTTTGAATTTAACGTCAAGTCAAATGTCAGATTGACAGATTGACGTTTGTTCATGTTGTCAGTGTTGTACGCACAATTGTACGCTTTCCCTTCAAATGGGTTTAAATTACTCCCCAAAATTTATGTCAATACCAATGAGCTATAGACATTTGGAGTGCTATAATCCAAACGTGTGTCACATTGTTAGAGTGAGACAGCTACTGCTGGGGGGCTTGCTCTCTCTTTCCAACTAGTTGTATATATTTGTTTCAAAGGAATTATAGGGAGTTATTAGGATGAAAATCAAAGAATACTAAAATAAAATTATGTTTTTATTAAAAATTATAAAACCAATAACTACCACACACTTATTGCACAAAAAATATTTATTGATATAATATAATAACAAAGAATACATAATATTGAAATGTTTTAATACAAGAAATAAACAATTATTTATGTACAAACAAGAGATATGCGTAATGGTCGATCAGGTGAAAATGCGTATTGATTTTGATAAATAATTAATTTGATTATTATATAGAGAGATAATTTACTTAAATATTATAAATAAAATACTTGTGGTAGTGAAAACATGCACCCTCACAGATACAAACAAGTAATTGTCTTGGAAATTTATATTTTAAGAAATATTGGGCTCGAGGAAAAAATTATAATACATTTACATTGAAATAAATGACCTATACGACAAAGAAAATACAAAGGATTCAAAGCGCTAATTCTCCAGTAAAGAATTTCCGATTGCACAACACGAGCACAGGAAATTTTATATCACTACCACATTCAAATGAACTCGATACATAATAATCATAATACTAATACATAGTAATAAAAAAATACAATAGCAGCAAGTATAACAGAAAAACAAAAAAAAAATCGTGAAATTAAAACGTTTTACATCAAATAAACATAAAATAAGAATTATTATGATGTATACAAGATATACAAATATTATTGCAATTAAAAGTTTTACATCAACTAAAAATTATTGCAATTAAACCTTTTTGTACCAAATAAGAATCATAAAGCAGTAAGTATACAAGATTAATAAAAATTCTAGCAATTAAATGTTTTACATCAAGAATTTTTAAGAGGTAAGTAAACAAGATAAAAAAATTCTTGCAATCAAATAAGAATTATTAAGCAGAAAGAAAAAATATTGCAATTAAACGTTTTACAATAATGATTATTATTAAGTAAGTATACAAAAATTATTGCAATTAAACTTTTACAATAATGATTATTATTAAGTAAGTAAACAAGATATACAAAAATTATTGCAATTAAACGTTTTACAATAATGATTATTATGAAGTAAGTAGGTATACAAGATATACAAAAATCATTGCAATGTAACATGAATGTATATTATTATGTCTAACTCAAACATGAAATCGTCTAAAAAAATTTCACACGTTGTAAATTGAAGGTTATGAACGTGAAAGCTAATATGAAATAAAACTTTCGAAAATCACTTACCCATGAAAGCTAATCCCACTACTAGGAAACCAAACATTTTGGCATCCATAAGCACTGCAAAACTTAACCATTTTGTTTAAATAAATCTAATTTGGAGTTTCTAAATACACACAACTTCCCAAGTTTGTTCGCAATCTGTATGAAAATCTCGCTATGGAAACCGTAGAAAGAGAAACGAAACCCCCCCGACAGCAGCTGTACTACTCGCACAATGCGACACAGATTCTTACCTGCAAATGTTCTATATACAGCGCCCCAAATGGGTTCGGCTCATTGGTCAATACATGTAACATTATATGTTATATTATTTTAGTTTATTATTTCATCAAAGGAAATTTATTGTTAATGTCTCGAATATATTTTTAAATATCAACTGAAAGATATACAAAACGTTGACACAATTCAATGTGTATCTATAACGAACCAATTACACTACAAGGGCTCCATCGAAGCTAAGGTGAAACTCGCCTCCAAAAAATTGAGCGTACTATATAGAGCGCGCAGATATTTTACTAAGACCCAGATCTGTATACTCTACAAAGCGCAAATACGCCCAATTATTGAATATGGCAGTCACCTCTGGAGTGGCGCCCCCCAATACCTACTGAATACCCTCGACGCTGTCCAAAGGCGTGCTATACGTCTGATTGATGATCCATCACTGACTGATGGATTGCAATCACTAGAACACAGACGCAGAGTCGGTATTTTAAGTTTATTCTATAGATACTACCACGGGAATTGCTCAGAAGAACTTGCATCTTTGGTCCCTCCTCCACCCACTCGCAACAGAGTCACTCGCTTCACTCAATCGCAGCATCCATTCACAGTGGACCTTCAACATATACGAACAAGTCGCTTCTCGAACTCCTTTATTAACTCAGCAGCCCGACTGTGGAACGATCTTCCGAATTCTGTGTTTCCATCTTCGTACAACCCGGGTCTTTTTAAAATCCGAATTAATAAACTCTTTTCTAGATTGCAAACCCCTCCCAACGCTACGTAGTGCGCTTCTTCGGAAGAGTAAAATGGACCCAAATCCTAATAGCTGGCGTCCCCTACGTAGACATGTTAAAAAAAAAAAAAAAAAAATGAGGTATAGGTATACTGGAGTGCTAGTGTCCATACAACAAAACACATAATTTTGTGCCGATCTTGTGTGCGAATATAGCCGCTGCAAGTGGGATACGTGTCTCTTTCTAAGCGTCAATTCGTATAGTGTTTGGCTGTCAGTTGGTGTGTTTTCCTGAGTTCGACATGTTGTTTTAAGTCTGTGTTTGGTATTATTTGTTTTTCTTTCTACAAATTAAAAGAAATAAAGACGATGGTTAAACGCTGCAGTTACTTTGGATGCCAAAACATTTGGTATCCTAACAGCGGAATTAGTTTTCATGGGTAAAAACTTTATAATGGCGTCCTCAAAGATTGCTACTGTAATATCGACAATATTTCAAGTATTTGTATTAAAATATGATCTACGTTTTAATGTTTGTTAAATACCTACAGTAATTTAAAATTTATGTAAGATTATGTCATGAATTCATGTTTAGTAAATCTCAATTATCGTCATCAATAATGCCATTATTGATTCCTAATTCCCTCTACAAAGGCCTGATGATCCACGTCCATTGTCAGAGTGATTAAATTATTTTTTGTATTAATAACAACATTTGGCATTAATTGATATGGTCTTTTGCTTTCATTATTTTTTGTTTTTAGAATTTATGAATTTATTTTATATCATAATATATATGTACCTACACTTTTTTTACATTTCTATTTTTACTGATAATTAATTATTACTTGCATTTATAACTTTTGTTTATTTGTCATAATTATTAATATGCTATGGTTTACGTTTCAATTTTTCTGATAATTATTTATTGTATTTTTTACTTGTACTACGTTATTTGTCATAATTAATAATATGCTCTTTTTTTCATTTCAATTTTAATGGCCATTGTTTTTTTTATTTAAAACTTGTGCTATTATTAATTTGTTAAAACTTGTCATTAATAATATGCTTTTATTTTACTTTTTAATTTTTACTGTGAATAATTTGATGTTTTTTATAACTATGCTTTTATTTTTCCTATTCATTATGCTCAAATTTGCATCTATAATATTATATTTTTTTAATATCTAATTGTATTTATTCTCTTTCAATTACGATTTCTGTCTACATATATTTTTAATTGTGTACTTTTATGAATTATTAAGTCACCTTTTTAAAACTATTCTAAAGATATTATATCAAAGTTGAAGATCTTGTTTTGATAGAAAAACGCCGAATTAATTCAGCTAAGATTTTCAATTGAATAAACAGTTAATGACAAAATATTCTCAGCGTGGGAAGGAAAAATGTTTAAGACAGAAATAATCTCAAAAGATGCAAATACTTGTAAGTAGTTATAATCTTGGTTTTAAAAATATATGGTTTCACATAAATGTTATAATATTCTGAGTTATGAGATGTTTCTAATAAGTAATTTGTACTCATATATGATAATCTATATATTACTTTTACTATATATGTACACCCGATTATGTATATTTTTCATTTGATTGAATTACATCATTAATTATCGGATAATCTCATTCTATTCTTCAAAATTACTCATATCTTGTATGAAGTGAGAGTTCTAGAAAGAGATAAGAATGCCACTTGTACTATCTGTCTCTTTCTACTACCTCGGCACAACATTTGAACAACATTTAGCACTCCAGTATACCTATAGCTCATTGACACAATTTAATGAATAGATAAAGATTGCAAAATGGATGCTTCTTTTATCTTTTTATCTGAAAGTATTTTTTTATTGTCTTTTTTATGTGATTTGTATCGAGTTACCTCAACATCTTACTTCTGTTCGAGTTTTCGTTTGTTTAATTCGTCGCCAAAATCGTTAGGCACCACTGACATCAACAAGAAAAAAATGTCAAAAGAAAAATTATTCTTACGATTCTAAAAAAAATAACATCCATAATTTTATAATGTTGAAATTAAACCCTGCGCCCAAGGAACGCGCTCAAAGAACGTGAATGTCGGGAGATATCGGTCGAGCCCTGCTTCTTGAAGCCATGAGAGCCTGTCCCAATGTACCAAGGATAGAAGACGCAGCACCAATCTAGCTGACATGCTGCCGCGGTTCTGGAGAGTGGCAGATCCTGCATCGGAAAAGGATTCGATAATTGATTCAACTGTCTTGTCATTGTGGTAAGCCGCTTGGCTTCTGTGTTAATGCTCTGGGTTCAATTCCCAGGAGAGGAAAATAATATAAAAAAAATTTTTCTTACACAAATTTTGTTTTCGTGAACCATCGAATGGGTTGAAAGAAATTTCCATTTGACAATGTGAAAGGGATAAATAAAAAACTTGGATATTATTTTTTGGTTATAACAACACCCAAGAAATTTAAATATTAAATTTTCAAGGTTTACAAGCTTCGTGGGGAAAGACAATACTTTACACGGTAACACTTATCACTGTCAGTTTTCTTAAGTTTGTAGTGGTTGTGTCGTATGTGATCGGGATTTATTTTTCTCGTTTTATTTTCGTTTTCGTTATTGATGTTTTTGTGCAATTTAATTTAAAATGCCTGTGTTTCACACAAAGATAATCGAAAGTATTTTGGAGCCTGTTGCCCAGCAGGTGAGTGTATCTTAATATGTTTTCTTTAAACTTCAAAAATATTTCGCGGAAACTACTTACCTTGAAATTTTTCAGTGTTTATATTTTTTATGTCTGCGAATAATGTCATTGGTGGCGGCAGTTTTCTCACTTTACTTGTTGTTAAGCACAAATTTGAGTTTAGTTACGTGAATTATACGAGATAAACGTGGATATAAAGAATCTTGAAGTTATTTTGACAATCAAGGACTGTGTAGGTTAAACATGTAAGACGATTTAATTTGTTTGCTTTGTAAAATGATACACATATCGTGTCCTTTTATGGCCTCGATGACAAACAGTGATCATAATTTTACCCAAGAATTGCGAAATATACCTTTTATGCACAGTATCCACTTTTGGTTATTTCTCAAGAAGTTACGGGAAGAAAAATGCGTCATTGCACTGTTATGGATGAGTCTACTACTATGTATATTATATAGATAGATAACTTACTACATACATACTGAAAACTTGTACAATGTGAAGAAGGCATCTTTGGAATGTGAAGTATGTTGTCAAGATGTTTTAATCCCCTTATGAAATAAATTTCAAGCGTTTAAAATGTTTTATTGAAAAATACGCATTTTTTTCGGCATTATAAAAACGGTACAATGTCGCCGTGGCTATTCGCTTGACTTTAGATCAAGAATCCCATGTTCAAGAAATAATATTGATCATGCGATGTAAGTCGAAAGTATTCTTTATAAGAATGTGGTTAATCTGTTTTATTTGAAAATAAATTCGCGTTTGGTGTTACAAGGATACCATTATCTTTTCACATTTTGTTATGTTTTTCAAAACCATTTCGTTTGAAAAGAAGTGCATAACGCCTTTTCCAAATAAAATACTTCCATGTTAATAAATAAATACGCGGTTTATAAATATTTTGATTTACCGATTCTCTTACAATGGAATACTTTAAATTTTGTTACGTGTTGATATATTATTATAATTTCAGCAAATTACTTGAGAATTTTCGTCGTGGAAGTTTGCACATATTTTGTCGGCCTTTGTGGCTCAGTTGGTTAGGTATCTGACTGCTGATCCAAAGGTCCCGGGTTGGATTCCCGGATCTGTGAAACGATTAATATCGTAAGTCTCCAGAATGTGGCAAGTGACAACTTGTTATTGGGTGCGTGTTAAATAATTATTTGACATAAGTAGTACCTGTTAGTTGCCCGAGAAGTAATATTAAATAAATAAATAAATAACAACCAAGTCAAAACACAAATGCCGCTAAATGTATTTACCAATTTCAAAATGGAAGACTTTCCACCAGAAATATTCTATTGGTTAAAATGTCAGAACATTGAAATATAAACAATCATAGATTTTCATAATATAATATATGAGATGTCGCAGTTACCAAATTTTGTATGAATCGAAGTGAGGGTTTTTTCCGCGGTGGTAACCCACGTTATAAACCTATGTAGTAGCAAGAGTATTCTAGGTAGGTATATAGAAAAATTAAAACTTTTTAAACTTTTGTGGTTTTGATGAATTAATTGTGTTTCGACTTGAAAATGCACTTTACTTTCCTTGAATTATTCATATTTGCGGTATCACGCAGGTATTTAAGTTATTGTGGTTTATAAATTATATTATTTTATTTGGTTTGCATATAGGTCATCGGTTTATTATTAATTTGTAAAAGCCAAATTATTTCTTAATTTGAACCTTACAAATTATTTGGGGAGACCGTTATGAAAATTAAAAGACCAAAGACAGAAAAGTGGGAAGACCCAAATAAGGTAGATGGATGGTGTAGAAAGGGACTTGAAAGCAATCAATATAACTAATTGGAAGGTGCGGGCTATGGACCAGGTGAAATGGTGGAATGTTCTTGAGGAGGCCGAGGCATATGATGGGCCGTAGCATCATTGGAGATGATTGAAGCCCAAAATTATGTATGTGTATTTGACTTGTTCTATTCGAGTCCCAGATCCACTGCTGGATAAAACTTTTCCACTTATTTCTGTTTTGAGCTGTTTGCTGTCATCTACGACCCGTATGCTGGACAATTCTGTCCATCTTTTAAGTGGTCTTACTACGCCTCTTTTATTAGTCCAGGGCCTCCACTTCAGGATTCATCAGGCATTGTCTTGTCTCGCCACATTTCAGTCTTGCTGCTTTCTCTGCAATATCGGCAACCTTTGTTCGACGTCTAATCTTCTCGTTTGATCTCGGAGACTGACGACCAACATTTGCCTTTTCATTGCTCGCTGAACGCATTTTATTTTGTGTCAACCTTTGGCAGTGAGGGGCATTGTTTCTCAAGAGCAGCTTCCTGTTTCCAAGAATATACTTTATCTTGCCGAAAGCAGCCCAACTTAGACCTATTTGCCTTGGTAGTTCCCCGGTTCGATTTTCTTTCTCTAATTTTATTTTGTGCCCAAGACATACATATTCGTCGACAACTTCAATGTTTTTATTGTCAATGTCGACTGTGGGAGCAAGTCTGGTTCAATCGGCGAAATCAAAACCCTCGTGATTACCCATATCATGGATATAATTATTACATGGAGTTCTACAATATCTTTAGATGTCATAGAACTCCATACGATAATTATATCCATGATATGGGTAATCACTAGGGTTTTGATTTCGGCGGTCGAACCAGACTTGCCCCTACAGGGGAAACTTACTTAGAATTTTTGTTTTTTTTCTGCATTAATTCCTAAGCCAATTTTTGAGTATACATCGTGGATTTCATTCATACTTCTAATATAATAATCTTCATCTGGATCTGAAATCCTGGATACTATTTATTTCGAAAATTTCGTTTTTCTTATTATTTCATAAATGATGTTATGTAGGTCTACCAATATAATTGTTTCACCGTGGAAAAAAATATTTCGTCCTGAAATGATAAAATGACACACTTGCTCACGTTCTTTAAAAAGTTACTCATCCCATGAATCTCTTTTTTTACTATTAGATGTTAAATATTTTTTTACTAGATCTCAAAACGTTTGTTGTCTGATAATTTTGTGAATTCTCGAGTTTATTTGTTTTATATTCGTTTGTTTATCAGGTTCCCACACATTCTTTTTCGGTCAGATTTCACAACATATTTTAGATTTGGTTTACATACAACCGATTTGTAAACACGAAAGTTATTTTCTAATCAAATATCAGAAATTTATAGTTTTTAGATAATCAATAACTTTTGATTAAGGTGCAGCTGTCCAGAAGCGCTGAATTGTGTTTTCATCAGACATCATAATTCTTCCGCGGAATTTTGTTTAAAGTTATTTTCATGTTACGAGTATAATAAAAATATGTTTCATTTTTTATTCTTAATCTTCTAAAACATAATGTATTTTATTAATTATACTATAAAAATATTAATAATTATAACATTGATGGAACTGAAAATTCCCAACTAAGTAGAAAATCTGCTGAGGTTATAGCATTTTGGAAATAATATAACTGTAAAGGTATTTAATATTTATTTTATTTATTTATTCATCTTTCTGTACATAATATAAACAAATATACTGTCCACTGGCGGGCTTATTGCCATTAGGCAATTTCTTCCTATCAACCAGATAATTTAAAAAACAAATGAATTTGTCCTTGTTGAACAAGTACATATACATCTTCCTACGTTCCCTAAAATAAGCAAATACATGCTTGTGCTACAGGTGAACGAAATCGGTCGAGGCAGGATTCGAACTCGCGATCACTGGATTACTAGCCCAGCGCGCTAACCGCTCTGCCATCGACCCATCTAAATATAAGTCAAACATCAAAATATACTATTAATTTATTATTTATTAATGAATAATTGTTTTCTTAATTTTAAAAACTACAAGATCTGAATACCTGTTGTTTTATCTTATTTAAAAATACTTTCAATACAGAGGGACAAATCTGGTCAACCGGCGAAATCAAAACCATCCTTGTTTACCCATATCATGGATATAATTATTTTATGGAGTTCTATAATATCTTAAGATATTACAGAACTCTATATGACAATTATATCCATGATATCCATGGTTTTGATTCCGCCTGTTGACCAGACTCGCCCCCCAAGTTGTTCCAGAAAGTACAATCAAGTGGAACTTTAGAGGTAGTTTTTTTTTTCAAAATAGGTGATTCATATACCTTGTAGACACAAATACAATTGTGATCCGATCGGATACCATCAAGACATAATAGGGGTATTCTGGTACCCCCAGGGGAGCTCTATCTCTAGAATTCCGCTTATCTGTACTTTCTGGGACATCCTGTATACAAAACCATCAATACTTCATTTTGTGTATTATCCATTTAAGAATAAGATATTTTTAGTAGGTATTATCTCAAAATCCACAAACCGTCGCTAAATAAGATTTATTTGTTCTAAGCATGTTCTAAGATATTATATGAGTTTTTACAATGTCAACAGTTCCATTGTTGCAATGATTGTTGTACCTTTATTGTTACCTTTAATATCATTTGTTTTTTTTCTATAATCTAGATGTTGGTATTACAAAAACTAACATAATTTCGTATTGTTTTGTTGTGGATGACCTTTAGCAGTGAAATGTTGAAGCAGCCAGGAACTGGGTCAGGTCGTGACCTTCAGCGTCCAGCAAAATGTGTTATCTGCACAGTTTATTGATATCTGTGGGGCGGGTTAAAATATAGGTACTTACCTTAATTAATACGGTTCAATAGAAAGACATACATCATATGGAAATTTAACCAATTAAGACCGCTTGAGTTATTGTGTTGTATTTGTTTACTTGTCGACTATTTTTACTTACTTCTTTCACAATTATGCCATAGATACATTACAAGAATATGGTATTCTATGGTATATGGTATGGGACTTTGATACTCTCGTTAGAATTATGGTTCATTCGGTTGTACAATCAAAAATAATATTTTCTCGATGTTTTCTTTATACTCCTACGTCAGAATTCGCCGGTTTGAGAAATTAATACATAATTTATTCGATCGTAACAAAATTGATTCTCATCAGCGGCGCCCGCGCATCATACGAAGCCATGTCGGTTTTTTGAAGGGAAGTTACGCAATCTTTCCGCGCCGAATTTGAATTTGGAACAGTTCCGTTCCATTTTCACATCGCTCAAATAATTAACGAAAACAATTTGACGTTCGAAACCTAACAATTTGAGAGATTGTTTATTTTTTTCGCCGTCGAATGTTTGTGTGAAAAATGTTGATTTGCGTGTTTTACCGTTTGGCTTCTAGATTTTTCGAACGGCTCGTATACATACAAGACGAAACAAAAATAATGCGTTATTTGAAATGTGGTGTCGTGTCCAAAAGTTGAAGTTGTGGAAACGCCCATCAACACATTGGGTTCAATTCTGAAAACGCACTAAAATTTTTATGAGAATGTTAAATATATTACTTAATTTATTTTTTCATTTGCTATTTTGAATCGAATACAATAAAAGAAATTGAAATGGTAAAAGAAAATCTCTAGTGTATTAAGAAATGGATATAGTTTTTAGGTATTATCATAGAATTATAATATATTATAATTCTATGGGTATTATATTATACTCTTTGATTTTTAAGTGACAGTTCTGGTAAACACATTTTTGTTTTTAATGTTGGATAAAAATTAAATTCTTTTTCGGAATTGAACTCATTGTAATATGTAAGTACCTAATATGAAATGGTGGAGAAATAAGGGTTCTTAATTTTTTATCACCAGGTATCATGAGATTCGTCATTAAGTTCTTGTGTGCATGGCGTAGGAATAGAAATTTTGTGACCTCTGGGCTACTTGTACTTCGTGACGCTCAAGCCGTTCATAATGACCGGAAACAGACGCTCTGTGGCGTTCAGATTGAACGTCGAGTGTACGACTAGAGTCTACAATCCGCATTTACCCTTTCGCATTCTGTTTCCGGTTGGCTCTCTGATTGGTTGAGATGTCGTAGTATTAAGTCAAATGAGCTGTGAAATTTTATATTAAATGCGAAAAATTAAAAGAATTAAAAAATTTAATTTATAATAATTTAGAATTCAATTTATAAAGCAACTCGCTCACGCGAGTCGCTATTATTATTATATACAAACTTAAACCTAACCTAAGAATTCAGAAAAGAAGAGCTGCTTCTAGACTCTACTGAGTGTACGCACCAAATGCTCGGTAAAATTGTCGGGTGAAATACGCTCTAACAGTTATAGTATCTGTTGACTTCTATTTTATCTGTGGAATGATGACATCTATTTGTTTCTATGGTATCTGTTATGTCAGTTGACATTATTTATGATGACAATATGCATTCACAAAATGGTTAATTTATAAAAATAGTATTCAACAATTTCCAATAAAAGGTCAGAGATCATTATTGTCACCACTGCCCAATTGTTGTCTTTCGGGTCTTTCGGTGAAAATATAACCTAAAAAGAGACATGTATGATAAATGACATTTAAAACGCCCGATGCAGCGTTCAGATAGAAAAGCCGCTCGAAAGCATTCAGTGAGATTGGTGTGACAAACGCCACAGGTACATTCAAAGCCTGACGTCGAGCGTTGAATCTGAATACAGCCCAAAATGCTCGATCGACTTTATATTGACATTATAAGCGAAAAGTCCATTAGCTTATAGCTGATAAGTTTTCCGCAAACCACTGTTCATTCTTTTCAATGATTTCATCTGTCGACACCCTCAATGCTCTCTCGTTCTGGAAAATGTAGTTTTCTTTTGTTTAATGAATGTATACAATAAAAAATGTACATCATACATGTAAATGTACATTGTATTAAGGGATTATGAACCTTTCTAGAATAAAATAATCCATTAACAACAATATTATAGTGGAGAGTTGAGTGTTGGCCACAATCCACTCGTTCTATTCGGCTGTGGCAATATTTCATTGAATGTCAGGTTTATCAATATTTTTCATATTTTCAGAAAGAAAACTTCCTTTTTTAATAGATTTTTCATGTTTTCATAACTTCTAATTTACTTCTTATGATAAAAAAACAAATATTTTGATCGCAGAGTAGCCATAGCAATTTCAAACTAGTAGGGGCAAGTGGTGTACCTATTAACGGGTGTACCTTCGAACAATTGCTATATCTAAAAAAACCCTGTGAATAATAACATGAAAATCCTCATAATTAATAGTTTTTATCATACTGCTAACACTGCTGTGTTCTCTAGTGTCAAGAATCAACTAAGTGTGTTTTGTGATTGAAAAACGTTTTTCATCATTAAAAGTAAGTTTTTTCAAAAATTTTCATAGTTTTTTTTTTGATATTTTTTTTTATTTCAACTATTGTTTTATTTCACACTTTTATGTGTACAATCATCTACTTTTTACCGAAAACACCAATTTGAATAACAAAACCTAAATATTTTTTACTAAATTTTAAATGAAAAATCTCTATGTGTGTACCTTTGAACACATCAATAAGTGTACCTTCGAATAGCTTTCGAAGGTACACTCAGGTCTTTTTATAAGTAAAACAATATTTAAATATTTTGATATCTTTTATATTTTAGTGTCAAGAAGCAAATCATGTGTTAAAAGATCTCCCGCATCGACAGATTCTTAGAGAGAGTTGTAGAAGAATGTCGAAAAGGGTTGTCTGTCTTTAGAATCCATAGGTACCTACGTACACAACATTATTGAGCAAAACTATTTGTATTTTAAATAAAGTTTAAGATATTTACATTCTTTTTAATTCCCTGAATTGATTTCATCATAAATACTATCAAATGACAACATTTCAAATCGATCCGATTCTTATTTAATACTGTTCGAAGGTACACACCGTACTGTTCAGAGGTACACACCAGTAGTGTACCTCTGAACAAAAATGAATGTTTTAACATTTTTCTATTTTTTATTTTAAAAAATCGCAATGAAGTAAAATTATGAATGTTAATTAAAAGTAGAAATGTTATTTTATAAAATGAATTAGTTATTTTACACGTCCTGTAAGCCGAAACTGTGAAATCTACGTTTAAAGTTAAAAAAATGTATATTGTTCGAAGGTACACTACTTGCCCATACTGCCTCAGAACAGACTATGTCTAGCGAGACAGTAAAATTTTCAAATGTGAAAAAAACGTGTAAGTAATTTTGTACCTTTGTAATTTTTATATCATTGGAAATTCATTCATATACTTTCATGTTTACCAGTAAATTAGACGTCAAATAGCGTTCATGATTTGTATCTTACGAGTATTTATTACAAAAATCCAGTACAATATCATTATTATTTTAATTTATGTTTTTTATATAAAATTTTGCATTTTTGTATTATATACTTATATCTTTCTCATGTATAGATACCTATTAGTTTATATTTTTTGTTGTATGTATTTTTTGTACTTGCTCGTACTATTGTATTTACTAATAGTGTGGTTGACTGGTAGAAATTACCTACGGGCAATAAGTCCGCCACATTATGTGATTTGTTTTGCATAATAAAAGAATTTTATTATTATTTTTATTACAATATAAACATTAATATAAAAATACAAAATATTATACATACATACATACCATCACGCCATGTCCCTTACGGGGTAGGCAGAGAGAACCGAACGCCATATCTTTCTATCCTGGCACACATTCTTCGCCTCGTCAACATTCATGCATCGTCTCATACATGTTCGTCTATTGTACACGCTTCTAACATTTCCTTCTTTCAGAATATCGTTCACATGGTCGTGCCATCCCTTTCTTGGGCGGCCCCGGCCTCTCAATCCAATCCTATCCGCATTGTATATTTTCTTCGTATGGATGAATTATATTATTCAAAATATTATTACTAGTCAAATATGGATGTTTCATCTCATATAGCCGCAATGCTTGTTGTGGAGGCTGAAGTGTACGTATTTTATTCTCGTATAAATACAAAATAATTGAACAAACTCATTACATGAAAATGTTGAATATTTCCATACAAAATTTGAATATTTTATACAATGACTTGTTAGTGAGGAGTTTAGCGTTGGCCACAACCCATTCGTTTTCAGTGTAACTGCACTTTGGTGAAAATAAATGTTCACTATTATTTTTCAATTTGTCATAGATATTTTTTACGTAGGTTCTTATTACCTGTCATTCGTGTATACTAAATGTCACGATTTTTTAAATTTAAGTACTTACAACGTAACTTTTATAATGTACCCGCCCACCTGTAAGTACCTACATAATAATATAAAACTTACCGGTCCCCAGAGCCTAGTGCCTAGTATGAATATATGTATTATTTAACAGACCAGCTGTTGTTCTGTCATACATATTGTAGTTAATAAATATGTGGGATGTGCATTATTAGTATTCGTACACAGGGCCGGATCAAGTGTATAGGACGCCTGACGCACTGAATTTTAAAGGCGCCCCCTTCCGTTTAAAATTGAAAAATAAAAATATTTTATTATTTTTCTCCCGTTGTATATTGAAAATAAAATAAAAAATTATACTTTTCCGTTTTTTTTATTTATATATATTTGGCGTCCCATATTTCTATGCGCCTGGTTCAACTGCACCCTTTGAATTTATGGTGAAACCGGCCCTGCTCGTATGCTTCGCATACCATGGTAGACCACACTCCGAAATTCTCTGTTTGACTAATATCAAAGTTATGTAGGTACCTATCACACGATTTATTCCGTCAATTGTGCAACGAAACTCTTTAAAGAATAATTTAATCGAATATTGATTTAATATGCACACAATAATAAGTTGCCACAGAATGAAAAACTTTGTCTCCACTGAGAATCGAATCCGAGTCCTTTGGTTGCGAAGTGGCTCAGTTATATAGATATTTAACTCCAGAAAATGTATCGATGCCATGTAGTGTTGCTTTTGTTACTTACACCACTTTTACATTGAATATACTATTACTAAAGCGAAATATTTTTACAAAGAAATAAATTTTGAAACGAGGCCAACGCTAAAATCCTCACTAACAAGTCACTCCATAAAGTAGGTATTCAAATTCTGCATGGAAAATATTCAGCAATTTCATTATATGATTTTTAAAATTATTTTTTATTTAAATGTTCTATTATGAAAACTTGATAATTCTTCAATGCCATTTTATAAAAGTGAATTTGAAAATAAAAATATCAAATTTTAAGTTTCCTGAGCTTGGGGTCACTTTGAAATATTTGACAGATAGAAAAATTGAGAAGCACTATTCATATATCCTTCAAAATCTAATGGGGTCTAAGTGAGTATAAGATATACAAATTAGCAAAATTTGAATAGAATGGAATGAGTACTTTAGTCTATAATCGATAAAGTAAAATGAACACACCGTACATAGCACACACACATACAGATACATTGTGATGAAACTTTCAGAATACAATCTCAGCATGACTAGTTGATAATCTGCAAATACTAAAAAATAGACTTAAAAATTGCGAAATCATAACTCCCCACTATATCCCTTTGAGTTAGTGAGGAGTAAAAAAGGTTTCATCCCTCTCATATATACATATGTGTATACCTAATTTATTTCGTGAAATAATGCAGCAAGTATTGATACAACATGTATTATTTTTATGTGAAGGAAATGATGCAATGTAACGACGTACATATAATAAGGTATCATAATATTATAAACAAGATAATGTTGAAGAGATATGGGCCGGTATGACAATGAGATTATTATTCACGGTTGTTTGCCGCTGACCAATTTCGGGGCGATGCGATCATCGTCTGATTAAATTAATGAAGTCTTGTTTGCTGTGAATGCAATCCTTTCACTATATTCATACATGAGTTATATATATGCGGTGAAGCATGAGGAGTTCACGTTGTTCCTTTTTATGTCTTATTCGAGTACTTGCTTTTTACCGTGGATTTGTAAATCTTAAATATGAATTTCCACGCAAATCTTATAAATATGAATTTTAAAATATAAAATTTTAATCTTTACTATTAGGTACTAATTTATAGTTGAAGAGTAGTGATTTTGCAATTATTTTGCGCATTTTCAAACCTATTTCAAAAAACGGAAATGGTTATCAAATTTGACGTATTTTTTTTATCCCTACTTTAAAAAGTGAGCTGTAAATAAATAAGACTTCAAAAATTGAAGTGTAAATAAATATGACTTCAAAAAGTGAGCTGTAAATAAATATTTTGCAACATATTTGTTTGTTAGTCATATTATGTGTTATGTACCTAATATGTATGTAAATTTAATGAGCCTTTTATATTTTTAATTAATTTGGGTTATCATTTTATAGTTTGTTGTGTATTTTTATTTATATTGCATTGATTTTTTTCCGGGAGTCCGTTTCCGGTTTTATTTTTTTAGTTTTAATGTTTTCAATGTAGCTTTTTTATTTGGGTCGTTTTTTTTTAATTATTCTTCTTGTTATATAAATTTATCAACGGGTATCATGTAGAAGGTAAACACTTTTAGTAACATTTAACATAGCACAACAGGCAACAATAACATATTACATAGTTCAGCACCCATTATAAATATAGTGCCTTTTTGGGTGAGACAAGACTGGTGCGTGGGAATACACGCACGTGTTGTGCTCCCTTTTATAAGATATTGACACCCGCACACCTGTCGCTGGTTACCCCACATCGTGTAGTATGACGTAATGGTATGAATGAAGGATATAATACCTGTTAGTAAAATAATAATTGTGTTACTTGTGAGTTCTTCCTAATAACCAGCGTTTCAAGTCTAAAAGCAAGATTTTTATGAAAAATTATTTCAATTTCATTTCTTCTTTGCTGGGAATAAAATCCAGGACTTCGGCATCGAAGTCAAACGGATTATCACAATGCCACGGGTTTTACAATGAAAACATATAAGAAAAGTATGCTGAAATTATATATCAGCGGTCTTGGAATGATCCTGAATCATGAAACGGCGTTATAAAAATACTATTATTTAATCATCCGTAACTATCCGACCGCCGTGGCACAGTTGGTAAGCCGTTTGGTTTCTGTGCGGGCGTCCTGGGTTCGATCCCCAGCAGAGGGGAAATTTATTTAAATTAATTTCTCACGCTAATATTGCTTCTCTGGGCTGAAAACACTGGTTAGTTGTAAGAAATTGCCATATGGCAATAAACTCGCCACTTGCGTGGGGTGCAAGGAAGTGTTTATAATTATTATTAACTATGTATTTGAAATATCTCTCTTTTTGAATAGATATAATTCTTGACAGGTAAATAAGGTCGATCTATTTAATAATTATCGATCTGACAGCTAAAAGGTATATAATATGGGAAACATGTCAACATGTCGAGCTATTTCATGACATTTAATTAAACCGTGTTTCGATTGAATATTAATTGAAAATGTGTTGGTTTATTCATTTCATTTTATATTTTCGAATTCGTGATGTCACTTTGGAAGGCCGCGTTGTTATATGTGCAAATAATATTTGAATTTAAACTCCAGTCAACGTTGAAGGTACATTTTTTCTTTTTATTTGATTTATATATAGAAACAGAGTTTATTTTTATGTGATTTATAAATGTTTATGACGATAGTGATATTGCTGCATAGAAACTCCAAAAAACAGAGTTTATTTTTATATGATTTAGAAATGTTTATGACAATAGTGATATTGCTGCATAGAAACTTCAAAACGGGTTTTCATTTACTATAGTGTTATAATAAACCAGATATTATCACTTTCATTCTGTTAATGATCTACCTATGTATGTACCTTATTATATTATTCCTGCCTTCGATGCCTTCAGTGCAGTAATTTTCTGCACCTTTTGATTCATACATCCAAACATATACTATCATGGCATATCCCACAATGTGGGGTAACCAGCGACAGGCTTGCGGGTGTGCTTTATTTTATTTTTGTTTGTTGGTAAATTCATAGAATGTATTAAATAACATTGTTCACATAATCTTTAAAATATAAATGCATTCCAATTACGAATTTACACGTGAAATATTACAAATTTAATGCTTGGTAAAAAAAGTATTAAAAACTAAAATAAACTAAACTATGTTTATCATCCACCACCACACATTTTCTTATTCCTCATTTAAATATAGGTATCAAGTATTTATAGAATAATTAAATATTTTACGATATTAATATTCAGGAATCGATAGGTAGAATATTACCCCATCGACACCTTATTCTTTGGTATGGTCAAGTATATGGATGTGTGAATTATTCTCAATTGGTGCGTTTTAAATAATTTACATTTTACTCTCTGTTGTGGAAGTGCAAGTATATTTTAAAGTTAGTACTTACATACTTTACTTTTCGTGTGGCTATGGTACTTGTATCCTCTTCACCCATATGGGCAGCGTCTGAGTTTTACAGCCTTGGATCAAGTTCTGTCAACCATTCCACCGCCTCCGGTCTCGCCTCGTGTATATCCTGGAGGGTGCCGCTAAATTTCCTGAGCTTTCAGTCTTGCACCATGTGCTTTAATGTCTGCTCAGCTCCACATTCACAGTCTGGGTTCTCCCTCTTTCCCCATCCCCAGAGCAAGAAGTTACAGCAACCTTGTTTTGCTGTACCCATATTTTTCGTGGCAGGTCGAATCCAGGTACTCGGATTGTTGGGTCCTCAATTAAGTGGTTGTTCTGTACGTACACGTTGGCCCATCGCTCTTTCCAAGTGGATTTAACACTGAAGTCCTCTGCCTCGACTGTTCAAATTGGGTACCGGGAAATTAGCCTTTTATGGGGTGGGTCAAATACTGGCAAGTGAGGATTGTTTTTTTGTTTTGTTTTTCTGTCTGGCAGTGGCATGCATTCTATGCAGATCTGGCGGAGCGATGTTAGATAATACTGGTAACCACAGTGTTGGAGTGGATTTCACAGTTCCTGTTTTTTTAAAGTTAGTGATGATTAAACTGTCTTTCTAACATTTTCATACGTCGTTAGTAGTTAAGCTACGGTAAACGGATAGTATAATAATATATTATTAATATAAAGTTATTTTTAATATTCCACAGAGGGCTTCTTGCCAATAGTTTTATGCCTAATGCCAGTTGAACTTTACGATTCTGGATGACTCACTAACTCATAATTTTATTTTTAATATTATTTATAAAGTGTTGTTATTCATTTTTTTTATATTCTGGGTGTATTTTTGCTCTATCAAATTACACAAAACAAAAATTATAATTTAGTAATCAATCAATCCACAAGTGATCAACTTTTTACAGTTCGACAGTTACTTACCAAGTGCTGGGAATTCGACATTGATATCTACCAACTGTTCATTGACTTCAAACAAGCCTATGATAGTATAAATAGAGAAAAACTGTATGACATATTATTAGCATTCAAGATACCGACAAAACTAGTCAGACTGATAAAAGCAACAATGTGTAATACAAAATGCAAAGCGAAGATTGGAGGAGAGCTTACAGATGAATTCATGGTGTCGCAAGGACTCAAGCAGGGTGATGGATTGGCCCCTACATTATTCAATCTTAGTCTGGAATACGTCATTCGTAAAACATTCCACAGTAACGCAAATCCTAACATATACTTCCAAAGCAGCCAGATAGTAGGATACGCGGATGATCTCAACATAGTGGCAAGATCATTGACAGCTGTAAGAGAGGTTCTTGAACCATTGGAAACAACAGCATATGAGGTTGGATTGGAAATTAATGAAAGCAAAACGAAACTAATGAAACAATCCAGAAACTCAAGAAATAACCCTCTACGCAGCATTCAGTTTGGGGATCGAAACTTCGAGGTAGTTGATGAATTTTCTTACCTGGGGTCCACCATAACCAAGGAAAATGAAGACCACATAGAAATAATAAGAAGGATCACAACTGGTAACAAAACATTCTTCTCTCTGCTCCCGGTGCTTATATCAAAAAGTGTTCACAGAAAAAAAAAATCACCCTGTATAAGACTATAATAAGAACAGTGGTGACATACGGGAGCGAAGCGTGGACGATGACAGCAAGATCCGCAGAGATGCTGGATACATTTGAGAGGAGAGTGCTACGGAAAATACTGGGACCCGTGAATGATGGAGAAGCTTGGAGAATAAGGTATAATGATGAAATATACAGCATCTATAAGACTCCTAGGCTCTCTGTACATGCTAGACTGAGCAGGCTGAGATGGGCTGGGCATGTACAGAGAATGCCGTCATCACGGGCACCCAAGAGGATCCTTGAGGGACATCCGGGTGGAAGAAGAAAGGTCGGTAGACCCAGGCTGCGATGGGAGGATGAAGTGAAAAGGGATGCGGAACAATTACTGCAAGTGGCAGACTGGAGGACAGCAGCGGTAGACAGGAGGAGTTGGAGGCGACGATTGATGGAGGCCAAGGCTCGATATGGGCTGTAGAGCCATCAGAAGAAGAAGAAGAATCAATCAATCCTTTCTTCTCCCTTCTGTTTACATCATATCCTATATCCTCGTTTTCATATTAATTTCTATCCTTGTCGTCTGCGGTTATTATTTGGTTTTGAATTCGTGTAAATCATGTTTTTTTTACAAATGAAGAAGTTGATTGTTTTTAATCTGAAATCATTATAAAAACTCATTCAAAAATTGTATAATGTACATACTATCTCATATTTTTACAAATGAAGAAGTTGATTGTTTTTAATCTGAAATCATTATAAAAACTCATTCAAAAATTGTATAATGTACATACTATCTCATATTTTTACAAATGAAGAAGTTGATTGTTTTTAATCTGAAATCATTATAAAAACTCATTCAAAAATTGTATAATGTACATACTATCTCATATTTTTACAAATGAAGAAGTTGATTGTTTTTAATCTGAAATCATTATAAAAACTCATTCAAAAATTGTATAATGTACATACTATCTCATATTTTTACAAATGAAGAAGTTGATTGTTTTTAATCTGAAATCATTATAAAAACTCATTAAAAAATTGTATTATGTACATACTATCTCATATTTTTTTACTGTAGATCTTTGAATACGTACAGTCCATAACAGACTCGTCTAGTGAGGCAGTAAATTTCCAAACAGGATCAGTTTCATAGCATGTTTATCATAATATGTTTATTTTATTTCAATTAAATAAAAGTAAAACAATCCTGTTGACTTTTTTAGTAAATGTTTTAGTAAATCAAGATCGGCGTATATTTGGCGTCATTTCAAATATGTCATCAATGTAAAATTCCTACATAATGTAAAGTAAGGTTTTAAAAAATTATTTTTTATCTGAAGTGTGTGTGACTGTCTGTTTTCCTTAAAAAAATATATTGTAATAGTGTTGTGAAAAATAATCCCACATCCCAACCCCGACAATACAGGACAGATCATCGTGGCGCCAAAGGATTAGGAGAGCCGACCCTACCTAAAGTGGGATAAGGCAAAGAAAAAGAAGAAGAAGTGTTGTGAAAAATAATATGCCTTCGTTGTTTTTGCAATTTCTGAATAGATTAGATCTCAGAAATTGTATAGACGCTGTGTTTTCAGAAACGTTCAAATTGCAAACATAAATCCAAAGTAATCAGAAGTTTGTTTTATTTTTTATCTCACACCATATTTTATAACGATACAAACAATTGGATAACTGTTCTAGGGCTAGCAGTTTACTATTTTACAATGACAATTTAATTATGAAATGGCTTATGATATTTTACGCTCTACATTAGGTAGACCCACAATAAAAGTACTTTGAACTAATAACAAATTTAGTGTTGTTATTCAATTTTAATAGTAGGTAGAGTATCTAGCGTCATCTTGTAATCTTCTATTTATTTTGTAATAATTTTACTACATTAGTTTATTGATAATCTACAACACTGATACGTGGTTGTTACAACATGTGTTATCAAAATATAACCACTTATAGCTGTTATCTCTTGTTATGTTTTCTTCGCCCACGTTATTTTTCGTAAGTTTTTCTTGGCTTTCATCCATCTGTGTTCTTACTTGACTTACCTGACTAATCTCTAGAAAACTACGTTTTGAGAGCAAAATAATATTGTACTTGAACTGATCAAAATATACATTACAGACCTACCGCCGTGGCACATCCGTTTGGTGTCTGTGTGGGCGTCCTGGGTTCGATCCCCAGCAGAGGAGAAATTTATTTAAATTAATTTCTCAAATTAATATTGCATCCGTGGGCTGGAAAAACTGGTTATTTGGAAGAAATTGCCATATGGCAACGAACTCGCCACTTCCGCAGCGGCAAGGAAGTGTATTTTTTTGTTATTATTATTATTTAAATGATATAAAAAAGATAACATATATTTAATTTCAGTATGAAGTATATTTTTCAATGTTAAGATTTGTAGTTCAGTCAGTATCGTATATTCTAGTTTGTATATTAGTATATTTACATTTTTTACTCCTCACTAACCCAAGGGGATATAGTGGGGAGTTATGAATTTGCAATTTTTAAGGTTATTTTTTTATTGCAGATTGTCAACTAGTATCGTGCTGAGAATGTTTTCTGAAAGTTTCATCACAATGTATCTGTGTGTGTGTGTGAGTGCTGTTTAAGTAGGTACTATGTACGGGGTGTTTATTCTACTTTATCGATTATAGACTAAAGTAGGTACTCCTTCGATATTTTTTAAATTTTGCAAATGTGTATATATAATACTCGCTTAGACCTCATTAGATATTGAAGGATATCTGTTCAGTGCTTCTCAATTTTTTAACTGTCAAATGTTTCAAAGTGACCATAATCTTAAACTTAAAATATATTATTTTATTTTTCAATTGGCTTAAAAGGCACATCACTTTAAAATTATCAAAAATTCATAATAAAATATTTAAATCAAAAATAATTCAACAAACTCATTTTTTGAAAATGCTGAAAATTTTCCATACGACATTTGGATACTTTGTGTAGTGTCTTGGTATAGCGTTGGCCACATCCCGCTCTTTTTGCATGTGTACCTTCATTTAAAATTAAATATTATATTATAAACTTCTATTGGGCTGTAAAATTTTGCATATTCGTTGAAAATGCATATGCGTACAAGTCTATATGATAAATATTAACATAGTTGAGGTCAACAAGTGACATAGGATATTTAAAAATATATATGACGAATCGTGTGGACTTTTAGTATTATTTATTTGCACATTTACATGGCAAACGAGATGTTTAGATTGGTGTATCTATAATACGATAGGTATTATGTAATTTTGATGTACAAAGATTTCATATACCACCTTTATTCGTTTCTCTTTGTACGATCTCGTAATGATACGGTCAAAGAAAAATTATTGTTTTTTTTTAATGTAGGGTACAAAATAGCTTATTTTTTATTATCCTTATTACTTACTTTCCGTGTCCGGAACACCATGATATTCGTAGCCCCCAATATTCGGCCACCCGGATTCCACTAGTGTTTGCTATCACTGTGTCTTGGTGCGTGCATGTCGCTCCTGTCATGGGACATGACAGTAGGTGCACGTTGTCCTGTGTGGCGCCACACTCGCAGATGTCTTCCTCTCTGTATCCCCATTTCTTGAGGTCACTGTAACAGCAGGAGACACCCGTTCTGAGCCTATTGAGCGCTCTTCATGTTGGATAAGGCAGGTTGTGTCCCACTGACACTTCCTCCGCGGGTGGTAGCTGTATGCGTTCGACACTATCACACCACAGTGACAGCCATCGGGCCTCGAGGGGGCTAACTATTGGGGCGGTCATCTCCAGGAAGATTCTTCTGGACTTGAGTCTGCACTGATGAGGCTGTTAGCCATACATTGGGTGTCTAGAGTCAGTTTGCTGCTTGCTCCGTTCGACTTCTGCTGCAACAGGCTGTCTGATCATTTGAATTATAACAATAATAAACATTTATAAAAATAGTTGGACAAAAATAGTTGAACGTGCACAAAAGCGCAAAGGAAAACAAGAGAATATACACAAATGAAAAATATAAGATCTCAAAAGGACTATGCTCAGCTATTTTGCGGGAGTACAAGCCCCATAACTGATTTTCAGCAAAAAAAAACTAAAATAACTGAAAGTTACAAAAATGCTTTTAAATACAAATAAAAAACAACGCATTAAAAAACATATAAAAACACATTTTTATAATGATAAACGATGTATAATTTTCACAAAAAACGCAAAAATATCAATTAATTGAAAGTGCTTAGGTTCTAGGTCAATTAATAGTGCCGAACGCCGTGGCACAGTTAGTAAGCCGTTCAGTTTATGTGCGGGCGTCCTGGGTTCGATCCCCAGCAGAGGAGAAATATATTTAAATTCATTTCTCATGCTAATATTGCTTCTATGGGCTGGAATCACTGGTTAGTTGGAAGAAATTGCCATATAGCAATAAACTCGCCACTAGCGCAGGGTGCAAGGAAGTGTTTATTATTATTATTATAAACTTATTTTACTTATATTATAATTTGTACACTGGGAGGCTTATTGCCAAACGACAATTTCTTCCAATCAACCAGAATAACATGTTGGACATTATTTATATTTTAACCATGTTTACATTATATATTTATTTGTTTCATATTTTTTTTAGGACTGGTTTAAAAAATCTTATGTAAGTACCTATTTCTAAAAGTTTTCAACAAGATTTTAAAAAGACAAACCGTTTAACTGCATTTTTATCAAATTAATTTTAATCCATTTTTATCACATTCCTCTGAGACTCGCCGAACACACCTTATAACCATTTTGTGTATTGTGTGTTTTAGACTATTATTCTGCGATCAGCTCGTCTTGGGCTATAGAACTGATCTGTAAGGTACTTATACAGATGTGGACCCGTGGGAAGTATAACGGAATGAAATCCGTTTGTTTACGGCAGCCGTGGTCTAAAAGCAGCTGAGGTTACATCATATCATGTGCCAAACAGTGGCTGATCATCTGACAGGGTTCACAACCAACCATCATTAATTTGTTCATGTGACAAGCACGGTTACGGAAAATGTTCGGTGATTTGTGAAAGTGAGGAATGTATTGAGACGGGATCCGGAATTACTTTTTCTCATTATTTTGTTTAGTTAGGTATATTATTTCATATATTGAACATCGGAATGGCAATAATTTATTATCGGATTAAATATTGGAACCCTTTGATTTTTTTTCTTTTTTGTATTTACCACATATTGCTATAGTTAGTAGGGTATTTATAGTTTGTTTATCGTACACATAGCATAATTATCATAACATAGCATTAATAAATACAAGCATTTATGAATAGGTGGATATTTCGATTTGACAAAAAAATATACTAATTGCTTCTGTGGACTATATCATCGATATTATTTTAGGTATAGGTATACCTAGTTACTCATTAAAAACGATAAAACGATGCAATCAATTGACGTAGATTATAGAAATGTTAAAAATGTACTTCTATGGTTATCGATATCACACAGTATTGTTAGAATTCCGTGTTTTATGGGAATTTTTTATCTAATTTTGTTACAATTTCCCACGTTTACTTTGCGTGGGTGTGTATGTGCTTTATTGATATAAATTATCAATGTAAATGTGTTCATAATTTTATTCTCGTCCAATGCATTATTATTTTTTACTACCTAAGGTATATTTTTTTGGCGCATAGTGTATCTTTCTTAGCACAGGCATTATAGAAATGTGCGACATTGATGTTGTTATTACAATAAATATATTGTGTTTTACCAACTTCATGATGAGACTATTCATTATACCTAGTCGATAACGTTTTTAGTGTATTTTTATTTTTTGACTATTATTGTTTATTTCGTGTTTTTTGTTAAGAAATTGGCAACCTTGCTCATATGTGTATTTAATATGCGCAGATAGCTATTCCCATTCCCATATTCATATTGATGATCCCCTTTAGTTCAACATGAAATTATTTTTAAAATAACCCATAAACTGAACAAAAATATTTTGAAGATAAAATAACTCCATGCAGTAGGTATTATTGTCCCCAAAGAAATCTGATAGAAGCTGGATTAGAGATGTCATAAAAAATTAACTTGATTAGTACCATTGTGACTCACTACGAGTCGTCGACCGGAAAGAAGAAAAAATCATGAGATTTTTTGATTAGTCAACTAAAAGTAACTGCACTTAATGTACCGCGCTGTGTCCAATTGAGATCATGACATCTAACGTTCAACGACATAATTCGTTATAATAGTTGAGCAAAAATTCAACTTAAGTATGTTGTCTGTTTTCGTTTATTGAAATAGCGAGCATTCATCTGTGTTTATAGCTGCAGTTTTTACTCCAAGGGGATATAGAGGGGAGTTATGATTTTGGAATTTTTAAGGCTATTTTTTATTACAGATTATGAACTAGTATCATGCTGAGATTGTATTCTGAAAGTTTCATCCAATGTATCTGTGTGTGTGTGTGCTGTGTGCTATGTACGGCGTGTTTATTTTACTTTATCAATTATAGACTAAAGTACTCATTCGATTCTTTTCAAGTTTTGCAAATTTGTATATAATACTCGCCTAGACTCCAATAGATTTTGAAGGATATCTGAATAGTGCTTCTCTGTTTTTTTAAACGTCAAATGTCCCCAAGCTCAGTAAACTTAAAATTTCAAATTTTTATTTTCAAATTGGTAAAAAGACACACCACTTTCATAAAATGGCATTAAAGAATTATCAAGTTTTCACAGTAAAATATTTAAAAAATAATTGAACAAACCCATTTCATGAAAATGCTGAATAATTTCTATATAAAATTTGAATACTTTATGAGTGAATTGTTAGTGAGGAGCTTAGCGTTGGCCACCACCCACTCGTTTTTATTGACGGAGAAGATTACTCTTGTGTTTTCAAATATATTTATATTTTTATTTAAGATTTTTCAGTTTTTACAATATTTCGTATTTTAATATACGGGAAATGTGAAGTTATTACGATAAATTTTGCAGTACCTCATGAAAAAGATTAGAATCTTGTGCATCGCCAAATTTAATACTAATCACAATATTTATTTATAATCTAATCAGTGCTACTGCATGTTACGACAATCATGACTCACGACAATATCACCATATTATGTATATTTATACTCGAATTTTTACATATTCAGGAGAAAAAATATCAATATACTTATTATTATGTAAATGTTATAGTATCAGTATTTATTTAACAATATAAAAAAAGTAGTTCATTTAAAAACTACAAGGGCTGAATACATGTTTGTTTTACTAAATTTCTATAAATAAATGCATTTGAAATCGAAATTCACGGAATCCATTTATTTATTTATTTATTTTTCACACATTTATAACAAAGACTATTATGAAGATTAGCTACTGCTGCCCAACTAGGTAACCCTGTTCTAGGGCTAGCAATTTACAATTTTACCTAGCCAAATATTTGACATTTCGGTTTTAAATAGTTATTTTGTTTTTTCTAAAAAATATTAGAACGGACACCAGACATCACAACACAACAAATTACAATATTACATAGTTACTTATATCTTAACACAAAAGTATAAACCGATACAGTCAATTTTGATGTTATTATTCCAATATTATTATTTTTTTTTTATAAAAAAATGAATATGTCCTTGTTAAACAAGTACATATACATCTTCCTACGTTCCCTAAAATAAGCATAAATGCTTGTGCTATAGGTGAACGAAATCGGTCGAGGCAGGATTCGAAATCGCGACCACTGGATTAATAACTTAATGCGCTAACCGCTCTGCTATAGACCCATTTAAAATATAATATGCACACCCGTTGTTGTCATCTATGTTATGTAGCAGTTTGACATTAAAATTTGTTCTATGGTCTTCCCAATGTACATACTCAGTATATAATATAACAATATTATTTGACGAGTCACAAATCAAATCAAATATAAAATCAAGTTTTCTTCTTTGAAATTTATATATTAGTTATATATTTTTATTGTATGACCGAATCATAGTAATTGGCGTTACAATCTTGGTTTTTGTAGTTATTAATTCATTTTGAAAATTTATATTTATCTTAAAAACTGTATGTAACCTTTAAAAAGAAAAATTAAAATAATCTAATAAAAATGAGAAATGTTTTAAAGTTTGTTTGTCTTATAATAAGATGCATTGTAAAGACAATCATTGCATTATTTTATGTGTAAGTATTTTGTAGATCGCACGCCGCAGTATTCAGTTTTTTTTTACGAAATCCTAATTATTTTTTCTCATTGTAGAATGTAGATAGTGAGAACCTAGTGAAATATATTCTTGTCGTGTAGGTACCATCGACCTTTTCGTATCCCATTTTACTCAGTTTTGATGATCGTGTCTAACATGCATAATTTTTATTAATAACCGAATCTAAACCACGATTAATTCGGTAATTAACAACGGTTTAACTGAACAATTGTTTATTATTTGATATTCTTAATCTTGAGTGACATATTATTATCGTATGTTGAATTTATCTACTCGCAATGTTGGCTTCGTATATTGCATCAGAAATATTTTTATTTCTCCTATGCTGGAATTCGAACCCAAGATTTCGACACAGAAGTTACATGACTCACTACTACGACTAAAGCGGATGACAAAGCTTTTTTAATTTCCATATTATTCTTGTTATGTACTTATTCTCTTTAAGAGGCTAAATAGTAAATTTTGAAAATCTTTCCCCAGTACCCCCAAAAGATTCGTCTTTGAAATAAAGAATAGTTTATTTCTACATCTTTATTGTATTGCGTGAGTGTTTGAAATTTAAATTTGTTTAATACTTTTCTTGTAAATTAGTTTTTAGTAAACCCTTTTTATTCTTTTATTGTAAGTAGGTAACTTTAAAACTACAAGGCCTATGCATTAGATTTTTACTATGAATCAAAAATATGAAAATCTACCAGCTGAGTTTTTTTTTTTTACTATTTTAAGATTTGTGGTAGGTACACAATATTTTTCGTCGTTCATTTATACTAAGGTATACTTTTCACCAAATATCTTGAAAGAGCTTTTGGTTGCGCAGAGCGCATTTTTGTGTATTTTTGCTTCGTTAGTTTACGTGCAAATCGCCCCCTTCTCGGCTAAAAGTTCAAGATATTTGCCGTCAACTCTAGTTCGTATGCCCTTGCCTTACATTTTCTTTCTTTATTACATTTTCTTGCATGGGTCTTTATTACATTTTCTTTTTAATGGTCTTCTTTCTACACCGTTTATTCCTCACTTAATGCATGCACCGCCACGTCCATGTTTCACTTGCATAAATCAAAATTAGCACAATTGTATTATGAACGGCAACTTTATTATTATCCATTGTCCTGTCCTGTCTGAATATGATTTTCGATTTCCATACGACGCGTCTTAAGTTGTTTAGCCGGCTAGCCGGCCGGCATTTTCAGTACGTTTTAGACTGCACGTGGTTTGGGCATATGGTCTTATATGTACACATCCATCATGCCTTGCCCCTAATTGGGATTTCGTGAAGTATATATGTTTGGTAACGTCTGGTCTATGTCATTATCACGCTTATGTACATAAGTACGTGAGTGCGTTATGTTATAGGTACCTTCATCATAATGTGGGAAGATATTTCAATAGTTCTCAATTAAACTATTATGAAACATAAGTGTACGCACAAAACGTTGATTTATTAAACATTACAATAAAGCGTTCAGCACATAATAATGTACCCATATTAATTTACATATCTACTTATCAATCGTGTGAAATTAATAGGAATGGGTTGTCATTTTTATGACATTTAAAACATGTGAGATTGTTTATTTTTTCTTATTGTGAGATTGGTTGTTTAATGTATTTATTTATTTACGGCAGTGATTTTCTAAAAGTACAACATTAATAATAGCAAGATTACAGCAAAGGTAAACAATTACAAGAAAAGGACACCTCATAACTTAAAATGGGAGTCACACTTAATATCAATGACCAAGAAAGCTAACAGTGTCATGTATCTCATTAAGAGAGCTTTCAGTTGTCTTCCACCTGCTCTACTTGTTAAATTATACAAGACGTATCTGAGACCAATTATTGAGTATGGGTTTCAGATTTGGAATCCATATTTCGAGAAGGATATTCAGTTGGTGGAGAGAGTGCAGAGAAAATTTACGAAATCGGCTGCAGGTTTGAGTAATCTGTCCTATGAGGAAAGACTGGATGCCCTGAATTTGACAACCTTGGCTAACAGAAGGAGGAGAGGAGACCTGATAGAGACATACAAAATTCTGAATGATTACTATGACTGCCCGGTGCTTCATACTATGTTTCATCTGAACAGGAATACACATCTGAGAGGACATACTCTAAAATTAGACAAATGCAATTTCAGGATGAATCCAAAAAAGAATTTCCTGAGTAATAGAGTTGTGAATGATTGGAATGGACTTCCGCAGTGTCTGGTTGTTGCCGATAGTGTAAATGGTTTTAAAAATGGACTTGACAAAGTGTTGTGAAATTGTCATTGTCTGGGTACATCAGCTACAGCTGCCTGCCCAGGAACAAATAATAATAATAATAATAAGTATTTTATAAAACTTTTTTTACTTTTATAAAATCTTTGCTTGTCACTTTGCTTAGTTGCCCGAGAAGCTACATAAAAATAAAATAAAAATAAAGTTTAGACACGACTGGTTTTTGTTTTCGTAGGTGTATGGTGTTCGGGGTTTTACTAATTATGTCACTATGGTCAGAGAAATAATTATATACCTGTCTTAGGTTCACCGTATCAAGTATACTCTTAAATCTTTATTTGAACAACCAATTTTGCTCAAACTTTTTTGTCCGATGTCATTTTGGAGTTTTATGTACATTAATATTACAAACCAAGATAAATGTTGTTTTTACGCCATAGTATAAATGTTGTTTTTTTCTGTAAAAGGATTCCACATCAGGTTACAACGGCCACAACTCACTCGTTTCATTCAGTGTTAGATACATCACCAAAGTTTTTCATATTTTCATAAACTACTCTTATGTAGGTACCACTAAGCAGTAATGTAGAGTTAAGTGTTGGTCACAACCCTTTCGTTTTCGTGATGATCAAGAAGAATCGATAACTGTTCCTATAATATTCATTCTCTTTTTTCATTTTTTAATTTTGTATGATAATATTAAAATATTTTATTTTTACTAATCCAAATAAATAAATAAATAATAAACCAATGGTCTTGATCCTATATTTGGGATTAACAGCAGGTTTCTACTAACGTAGTATATTATATATCCACGTTGGATATATTATTGTATAACCAAGTTTTATTAATATCACGAATGTGCTGTGCATATTTTGCACCCACGGTGGCATTCAATTTCTAACTAGAGCTCAGATTTTTCTAGGTGTCTTATGTCCAGGCACGAATTGGTAATAAACTTACATTTTTTTTGATAAATTTAATATCTCAATCAACGAGACTAAACGAAGCGGGCAAGAGGATATATGTATAGGAGAACTGGGAAATCATGCACCTTTAGGGCTTACGACCTGTCGTCGGCTTGTTTACGTCATAACGTGGAGCGCTTGCGCAAGCTTGAAATGTAGATAAATACCAAAAAAAAATATAAATCCTTACCCTATGCTTTTTTTTGCTATGAAGTATTTTTTTTGTTTTAATAGTATCTTAGTGTTATATAATCTTTTCTTTGTTTTCTTTTGCTCTTATTCTTTTGTTGTTCTACATACACAATTTTGTCATACTTTGTAATCTGGATTGTTGGAAGATATTGCCTAATGGAAATAAGCCCTCCAGTGTACAATATATTTGTTTATATTATGTACAGAAAGATGAATAAATAAATAAAATAAATAAATAAATAAATAAACAGAAGTATCTGTATATCATAATATACATAAATATAAAAACTTAGGTATTTAATAATTAATAAATGAATTCATAGAAATCCCACCACGCAATGCAGCTGTTTGTGGTTATTACAAAAATCATTATTTAGATCAAGTTAGTCCATCTACAGTGCATACAGAACGCTTTAAATTAAAAATAGGTTTCACGATATTTTATAACTACGTTTATTTTTTTATTAAAAAGTGAATGTATATTTTTGTATTTAACATAACAATCATCACATAAAAATATCTTAAATCAATATTCAAATATATGCAGAATCGATATCGTTTTACAAAATGTATAGTTATTTATAAATTATAGTATTCATTATGTCAATTTCCCAATCCTTCACTGTTACACATTATTCGCATGCAGTGCAAAAGTTTCTTGGGTCATTTCTTAGGCGAAAGTTCATTGCCTCCAGACTACTGCTATTTTTGCAACCATTGTCTTTCTCTCTGAGAACTATGGACCTACTTACATGGAATGTGCTTTAATTTCACACAATAATTATTAGTTTAATGATGGTTTTACTCAGGAAGAATTGTATCAACATACATTATATGTAATACTTAGTTATTCTCTTTTTCGTTGAAACTTTTTGGATAGTAATTTGCATATTTGATAACCAAGAATGCTGAGTGAAAGTTTCAGGGGGGCAAGTCTGGTCCAACCGGCGAAATCAAAACCCTCACGATTAACCCATATCATGGATATAATTATTATATGGAGTTCTATAATATCTTTAGATGTCATAGAACTGTATATGATAATTATATCCATGATATGGGTAATCATGAGGGTTTTGATTTCGCCGGTTGGACCAGACTTGCCCCCCCTGGTTTTATGCGAATCGCGAAATTATTATAATTGTTTCGACCCTCATACCCAAGTTGTTAGATGTATGGGTTTAGAAATTATACGTGTGTCAAAATATAATACACTTTTAAGGTCGGATTAAGAAAAGTCGACCAAAAAGATATGGTTAGATCTTATGAATAAAACATAGAATAATGGCAATATAACAAAATCGTGTATGAGATTATCAAAGCGCAAGAAACGATTTATGATCTTCGACAGATTGATGGTTTAAATCTGTGTACCTACATATGAACAAGTAATTAAAAAAAAACATTGAGGATACACTTTTCAATGTTTTCTTCACGTTGAAATGAAGAATAAAAAAATATTTCACGTCAGTCCGTAGATTGTTTTCATTCATACTGCCAACGTCAAACGCACTTTTTTTATACAGCAAACAAATTCAAATACAGAACATACATACTATATTGTAAAACGATATAAATAGTATCGAGCAGTATTAACATGCCTTGTCATCGGTAATACACAAATTCTGAAATTTTCAGATGTCTAACTGGTCGGGGAGTTAGTTAAAAATCAATTGCGAAATTCCAGTACGGACAGACAATAGAAGTGTGGAAAAATGGCTTTAATTTCGTATCGTCTTTATACATTGGTCAGCCTTAGCAATTGTTTTCAAAGCTGTTAGCAAAGTGTTTTTCAGACTGGATTTGTGAGACGATAGATATTTTACACTTGTTGTTAGGTTCGTGTTGAATTAGTATTTTACACAGTGCCTATTAGTTGTCTGAGGAACAATTTCATTACACTATCGTGATCCTTTTTGGGCCAAAAATATTGACCGTGTGCGAGGTCCAAGTTTGACAATGACATCATTCCATACTACGATTTATATAACTTGTCATATCTTACATCATGACGTTGGTTCTTATCTATAGTGACGTTGTGCCTCCCCCTCCTCAGGCCGTGGTGTTTGTTGTCTGTCTGTGCCCACACGGAGATCGAACCCACGACACGACATGGTCGCAGTGACCGTATTAGGCTATGTAGGTGAGCGGTGAGGACAACGCGTTTAATCTATCAGCTACGCTTAGATAGGTATCGATTTTCGTCGATAATATTGTCATTTTTCCTACGGTGATAATATAACGTCCCGACATAAATGAACGCTTCTTCTTCTTTTTGAGGTGCCGTGTCTTGACTGACGTTGGCGATCACTAATTGGATAAATGCTTTTCTATTTCGGACATTAACAGAATTTCGTAGTCTCCTACCCCACTCCGTAGGGAAAGTTTTTGAACTATGTAGTTATGTTCATCCCCGGAGCGGCTGCTCGTCCTATACAAAACAAGAACTAACATCAAGCATATTTCATACCGCTACCACTAAGAGTCCAACCACAAACGTGGAGGCCCGTCAATCATGGCGAGGGTTTCCCACCCAACAATGCTACGGTAACACGTGACTCGACAGGGAACCTTCACCACGCCTGTTGTACTTTCAGTTCTTCAAGGGCGATGTCGGCTACACTATCTACCGCCGAGCGGGACAGGGCCCACCAGTCGTGGCGGGGGGCTCCTCAACCTCTTAGTAATCGTGTAGGCGATTTGCAGGAACCTCACCACATTGACGGTTCTTTCTGTTCTTCGTTTTCCACGCCAAGTGTGATGCGGGGTGAATCTTCGCCGCGTGTGACGAGTCACCGTCGACGGAGACATTAAGGCGTCTACCCTGCTCTTCCATAGGTAAGAATTGAAGGTGGTACCGCCCTTTTACCCAGAATCCTAGGATGGGGTTGCGGCCAACCCCAACTTGACTGACTACCTAGCAACATAGCCCCAATATTTCAGACAGTATGGTGCAGCTCTCCGACAGTATGAATATCTGTCCATCAGGCTCGAATATTTCGATTTGTTCTGTCCGCGAATACTTGTCTCCTCTGTGTAAATGAATGCTACCTAGTGAAAATAAGTCCCTATCTATGAAGTTATAAAAACTAATGTCTCTGTTAGAGACCAGGGGGGTAAGTCTGGTTCGACCGGCGAAATCAAAACCCTTGTGATAACCCATATCATGGATATAATTATCATAATATGGAGTTCTATGACATCTAAAATTATATCCATGATATGGGTAATCGTGAGGGTTTTGATTTCGCCGATTGAACCAGACTTGCCCCCCTGGTTGTTGGTTTATTTTGTTAGGAATTCGACGTCTATTAAAATCCCATATCAAAAAAATTCTACTGGGTGTTTCTCTTGACAGAAAAGTATTTGCAACAACTAGACTAGGGTGCATAGATGTGACCTGTGGCAGGATTCAGTGTTGCCAATATGTACCTACATAGTAAAAATATTCCCATTTTGAATGCATATTTTTATTTCATTGCTGCTGATATATATATTTCTTGTTAAAAGGGCAATTGTATTTTGAAGAACGTTCTCGTTATCTTAAATATTTTCTTCATATTCAATTTTACATCCAATATTTGCTTCTAATAGAATTGTATTATTTATTATCATTTACTGTATATGTATGTCACCCTTGAAAATAGTGGAAAACGATATCTCGAAACATCGCGAAATATCAAAGTGGTTTTTAGTTTTCCTACGATTTCGGTCTTTTTGGTGAAATCGGCAGTAAAAAGATCCATTTAAAGACGTCCGGAACGTGGGCGATTGCGGGGAATTCTTTAATGTGTCTAGCTACCTCCTACCACATTCCAGATCTGCATATGGATACAATCAACTAGATAACAATGGTGCAGTGAACGAAGATCGCACCTAATGTCCTCTCGATTTCGCAATCATAAAAATATTTTACTTTTGAAAATATAATAATAATTAAAATGTATATAGTATACTAATTTATGTATTTATTTATACAATATACGGCATAAGCCATTTATGTGTTTCAATACTAAAGATAATTACAAACAAATAAAAATAATATAGAAACAAAATTAGACATCGTACAAACAGTATTAAATTGTTCACATAAAGAAACAAATAATGTATAATTTGTTTAAAAAATATAGAGAAAAAACAAATAACAAAAAAAGATAGAGAAAAACAAATGTGGCAATAGACCATCTGCAAATTTGGTGGTTTAACGATATAGGAAAGACCCATAGTGTATTTTTTGAAAACAGTCAAACTATCCCCGAAAATATCTGCATTGATACACAATTAATTTCCTAACCTATGCAATCTCAGCATCGGTGAGTGAAATAAGTAGAGTTTGTTGAAGTTGCTACCTCACGAATCAACACAGATAACCTTTACTAATATTATTTTATTTCTATCCCAATTTTTTTTTGTATCTACTGAGAAATATAGTCCATACACTGTGCAAAATGTTTATAAAAATAAAAAATAACCTTACTAAACATATAAAAAGATTTATGTTTAAAAACAATACAGTTACTATGTATGGTTAAACAATACATTTGGATAGAAATAAGTTATGTTCACAATAAATAAATGAAATATTTACATAATAATGTAATTCATATTAATCAAACATACTCACACATCCACTGAACTTGCATAAAAATGGTTTAAAAAAAAATAATAAATCAAATATTTAAAACAAAGAAAAATTTGGCTGAACTTGGTTGAACGCCTGGTTTTCTCTTGCCCTTCATATAGCCTTCCTGTGATGCTGAGCTCCAGCTATATCTCTTGGTAGAAAAATTGTAATAAACTTAGCCTTAGCAATTAGAATGGCGCCGCCGCGCCGTCAGGACTATGTGAATATTACTTTGGGGTATTTTATTGTTTATCTCTATATATTTTCTTATGCAATCAATCATCGAGCAGTCATTCGTACGAAAATAGATCATACACTAATAGGTATTACATATTATTGCAAATATGACCGTTCTCCACAATGTTGCATTGCCAACTAATAATAAATGCATTTTGCTTCGCTATAAATAAGTCATTAGCATCGAGAATGACATTTGGCGCTATAAAACCTGTTTTAGTTCGTTTTGTTCAAGCTACGTATCTCTCTACAATACGTTATCTATTTTTATTTCTCTTATAACTTATAAGATATTATAATATATTAGTGTTATTTAAACGAGTTTTATACTATACCAGCGCAATCGATATAGTCAATTGTATTTATTGCAATTAACGTACGCAAGTGAGATTTGGACATTGCAGAAGTCAGAATATATGCCATTGAAATGAAATCACTGATGAGAATTTGTAATAGGGCGATATATGATAGAGTAAGAAATGAAAACACACGGAAAGAATTTTATATAAAAAGATGACACTACCATTTAAACGACATACTGGACGAGTACTATTAGAAGCCTAAATAACAGACGAACATGTATGAGACGATGCATGCACGCTGAATAGATAAAAAATGTGACGTTCTGTTCACTCTGCCTACCCCGTGAGAGACATGACTTACAATTAAATGAATTTAAACCACGAATAAGTTAATCGTATTAAATACAGTTGTTTAAAATTCGTCATATCAAGTTAACTCCTAAAATATGAATAATCAGTCCATAGGTACATACATATTCAAGAAAGTACGGTTTAGCTGATTGGATAAACATACTGAATTTACTTTACCATTTACTTTGTTACTTTCCAGTAACAAAGTAAATGGTGTCTAACCAAACCTGACTGACCCGATTATGACAAGGGCTGTCAAAATTACAGGGCGCATTGTCTTGACGACTAATGTATGATAGTGAAACGTTGATTTGGCAAAGGATGCATGCAAGTTAAATCGGTTTAAGAGTATTACGTATAACCATACCATACCGTCTCGCCATTTCCATGTTCGGGGAAGGCAGAGAGAGCCTAACGCTAAACTCTTCCCTTGACATACATATCTCGCTTCATTCGCGTCCATCCATCTTCTCATACACGCTCTTCCATTATTAGGTATATTTTTTTTGTCAGACGGTCATCACTCATTCTTTCTATGTGCCCAAACCAAATATTACAAATAAAATGAAGATAAATTCCTCGAGGTGGTTTGGTTAAGTACTTATAATGATCGAAAGACGAGCTGATATGAATCTGAAAAAAGGACTAATAAAAGTATCTCGAAAAAAATAACGATATAAATCGGAATAAAACACGAGCATGTATGAATACAAATGAAGCAAAAATGTGCGTAAGGATGATTGTACGGCACGGCATTCGGTTTTCTCGGCTCCCTTTATGGACATGACTTTATGATATATCATAGATTTTTATTGTATATTATAATAAAAATCTATGTGATATATACATATGCACGCCATCTAGATTCAATTTTAAAAATACAAAATGGAACGAAGTAGGCAGTTTATCATACGATATTTTTTTTTTCTTTGAAATTTGTAGACTGTAAATTTCACAACTAATGATTATTATTCTTTATGTCGTTTGAACTTTCGAATTAAGATTACCTATCATGATTTGTTATCGTTTGTTAGTTGGGCGCTCCCGCCAAAACTGCCGGCCCTCTGTTTGCATTTCCAATATTCGTTGCGCGTCCGGAAATGGACGTTCTAATTTTAAATTACCGCCGGCCAATCCGAGCTGTCGTTTCGCGACTCCTTGACAGGCGAGCGCAAAACTCAACCTGCAATATAAATAATGACTGGAACGTTTGAATTTAGAACAAAGAACGTTCCGTGTGTCAAATTAATAAATCTAGGATATTTGAATCAATTCGAAAATTGTATCTTTTTCGTAATCACTGTTTTTATTATTTACTTGTTTATATTGTGATTAACAATTCAACTTCTTTTCACAATAAATTTTGACTTTGGAACATAATTTGAAAAAAAAATAATTACTAGATACCTGAATTAATCGAGTTATTTTTTGGAAAAGGGGTGTTATTTTTGAAGAATACTGGTATTATTATCTGCGTTATTTTTTAAGAAGTGGTGTTATTTTTAAGAAATAGTTTTACTATGGAAGACTATTAGAAATCTATGACAGTTGATTAAACTTTAAAGGTTTCCATCAACTAAATGTGTCTGTCAATGGAAGGCGTGATTTCTAATACTTTCCGGTACTAAATATAAAAAAAAAACGCTTTATGCTATAACACTTCAACCGTCATGTTTAAATAGAAAATTTCTACACTCTGAAGACTGTTATCTCCGAAAGCCACCACTACATATTATTCAATCGTTGTTACCTACTGTGGTATCCTTTTACAGAAAAATAAATCTTTTATATTACGAGTTAAATTTGGCCGCTGGCTCTTGTTCTATAGTCTATAACATCTTTATACGTTGCGCTTTCACAAAGTTATTATTTACTTTTTACTTAACGAAAACGTAGTCATAAATTAAAATCTCGTAGAAAAATACTGTTTTTAATGCTATTTATAATTTGAAAATGTAATTTTGGGATTGTAATGATTATTATTAATATATATTTTATTTGTTTATCAGGTCTCCCGTCTGGTGATACTTCACGAAGAAGCCGAAGATGGCAACGCAATGCCAGACCTCAACCGACCCGTGCAGGCTGTCTCGCACGCGGTCAACAATCTCGTCAAGGTAATTATGACATATTATTATGAAGATACTTTGTACTGATAACTAATAAATTACTGCTTCAAAAAACATCAAAACAGACACAAAGCTCAGATATACAGATTAATCGGGTCAAAATGCCCGAATATTTATGTCAACGAAATAATTATCGACGCGATTTGACATTTCAAAACCATAGAGAAGAGGTCATAGGTCAATGTCGTCAGGTGTGTAGATGCATTTGATATGACTCGCACGAGTCCCAGGTCAAATTAAACAACGGCATTTATTCCTTGGTGTGTCATTTATATTCTCATTTTTGAACTATTGAAACTGAGAAACGTTTTATTGATTGTTGTATGTGAAATTTACAAATGATTTGACTAATCAATATGGAAATTAATAAAACTATGACCTTTTTATATCTTCATATTTTTTATTGATAATTACAAACAAATAAGGTAGGTATATCATGGGGATAAATAAGAATTTGGAGATCAAAGAGCTTCTTCTTGTTTTTTGTGCCATATCAGATCTCCCCGGCGTCGGCTATCATCACTCTGACATAGGCGTTTGTGTCTTGAGCCAACCGGAATAGCTCTCCCATTCTTTGGACTCCTATCCATTACCTGGTGTTTCTTAGCCAAGACATCTGCCTCCTACCCACGCCGCGACTACCCTCATTTTTTTTATTTCACAATGATGTGCAGTAGATCGTAATCGGAGAATGTGTGTGTCCCAAGTATGACATCTTTCTCATTTTTATATTGGACAACAAGTCTCTTCCCACGTCAGCTATTCGCAACATTTCAGTGTTGGTGACCATATCTGTCCATGGGATTCGTCGTAACATTCTACGATGAAGTTATTAGACTTTAGAGCTACCTAGGGTTATTTATACGTGGCAAACGATATCTTATTATAAATGTATCTTTAGGCCAGGGTAGGTTGTACAGTACAGTGGAATGTGTAATTAAGTGCATGTTGGGCCTTTTATACAGTTTGTTGGACTGATCATTTAAATACGCATTTAAAGACGCATTTTTTTATTTATTTTCCACAATACATACATATTTTTATTTATTTATTTCGATTCACATAAACAATACAGAATAAAAATAATGCATTAGTTCAACAATAAATTGTACAATTTATTATTCAACTGGCACTGACAAAATGCTCCAAGAGGATACTTAATTATAACATGAGCGGAATCAGTTCTTACAACATGAAGACAATTTACCATTACCTATTCCACTAAGCAGTGTTTGTGTCGGAATCGCTTTGTATTATTTTTAAATGACATAGTCAATACTTAAGTTAAATTTTGGGTTACCCCGACAATTTGGGTTAATATTTGGTTACCCTTGCAAACAAAAAAAAAAATCAAAAGAGCACACAGTTTTTTTACAAAAATGGTAAATCAGAATACAATAATAATTAATGAATATCTGCCACGATAAGGCTTAAAATATAAAACCATTATGGGCGAACTGCGTTTTGAATCATATAGGTTATATGTAAAGAATAGGTTATATATCACTGCATTATTTAGAAAAAATATATATTTCATTTAATCATATAAAATGATCAACAACGCCCCACTAGATATTACATGTTCTAGGATTGTTATTCTATATAATGCTTTATTGTTAGATATACTTACATTGCTTCTGTAATAGGCCAGAGTCACATTATTGTAAAACGCTGTTCGCTTTTTTTGTATGGAACTTTTGTTGTTAGTTGTTATAGAAAAACTTCCTACAACAAACGTCAAATCTCATACAAAAAATTACGCTTTGCGAAAGCGTAAAAAACAACGTTTGATAATTTGACTCAGGCCCAATAATAATAAGTAGGTAGTTTTATGGAAGATTGTGGAGATGTTCGTATCGACACGAGTGACGTGACATTAGATTAACATTAATTATCATCTTTGTAAGATCAAAATTTTCCATTCTTGTTTTTGTCTTTTTCCCGTTTTAGTCAGGGTCAGCCTTCCTAGTATGTAATAGCCAGGATTGCGTACAATAATCATTTAAACAATTCTTTTTTGGTGCTGGTTTCTCCTGTTTTTACCGCTCCGGGGATGCCCAGGGATAGAATTTTGCTCGAGTTGTTATTCGTGTAAACGGAAATGATAAATATACAAGACCGCAAAAGAGGCGTAACAACACAAACATAATATCTTTTATTTATAGCCACCACAACTTGCAACGTAACAAACATTAGATTAGTCATCTTTGATTGATTTAATGATTCGTCTCTCTAATTTAAATAATCGTTTCTGTTTACCAACCTAACTAATTCTGTTGTGATTCGCAAATCAGTCACAAGTTCGAAGTTCAGTGATCGATGCGTTCAATTAAATACAAAAGTTCCAGTGATTCATCAATCATCTGTTGTCTAATAATAAAATTTTCTTGCGACACATTCCAAAATCACACTTGCACAATCCTCACTTCTCCTATTGCTTGATTATGCTGACGTCTGTTATCTGGATGCTAACGAAGAACTCCTTATTAAACTTGAACGATTGGAAAATGTATGCATTACGCTTTATTTACAATCTTAGAAAATATGATCATGTTTCCACTTACCGAAATCTTCTTCGCTGGCTTAAGACACGTCAACTACGTAACATTCATCAACATAATAACACTAAATCACCACATTATCTTAAGAAAAATGTGATTTTCTTGTCAAATCATGGTCTGCCTCTTCGATCTGTTGATCGTACCACACTAGCTATTCCCATTCATTCTACTGAATTTCTCATTTCCTCTTTTGAAGTACAATCAGCAAGACCATGGAACACCTTAAGTGATGATATTACGACGTCTCAATTGATTCAACTTAAAAAAAATACTAAAGCTTTTTTATACCTGTCTAATAAATCTTAAATGGCACTCATTCCTTATCTTCTATCATATCCCACAACCTTTATCTCCATTCATTTTTTGTTGCTGTGATTATACATTTAATAATGTTACGTGTTTATCTTTCTGTTGGTTTTTTGTTATAAATTTAATGTACCTACGACTACACTAATTATGGCCTCGCGTTGCTTTGGTTAGTTGGAAGAAATTGCCTTGTGGCAATAAACCCGCCAGTGTGCACATTATAGGGTACACGAAGTAAATAAATAAATAATCAATATTTATTTCACATCAATTATATTTATTGTCAATAGTATAAAAAATTTACTGATAATAGTATAGTATAAACTGTATAAAGAGGCAACTTATGATATTGTCAGTACGGATTTGTATTTTTTTTTAATTTTGTGACGTTGCACTGCTTGTTTCTGCTGTAATTTAATATTTAAAGTTTTTTGTGTAATTTTATGTTTTATTTGAGTAGGTGCATATTAATATATTTTTTATGTTCACTTGTTTCACATAATTTGATCGACTTTTGTTTTGTTTATTATGTATGTACGTAGATAGGTTTTTCTTTATTTTTTACTAAGTGTATATATATTTTTCTTTTCGATGACTTTGTTATCAATATGTATTTGTAAAAGGCAATTTATTCCGTTAATGAGTAAATAAATAAATAAATGATTCAGAAGTTCAGTTTTGCATTATTAATTGTTTATTAGTGTCAATTTTGAATGTTATTTACCATTTTAAAAAATCAAATAATTTAGGATCAGTCCAATAAACGAACCACACCTTAACACTTTATTACACATCCCACTTCACACAATCGCTCCTCCACAGATACATAATAACTCATATCATAAAAATGGTACTCTAATCCTAGTTTGCATTCAATATTGACATTCATATCTTCAATAGTTTATAAGCGTACATAAAAAAATTATACTCAAATTAACATTTTTTTTCTTATAGCGTACATGAAAAATAAAGCTATTCAAGCCCGCCAGTGTACTAATTATATGTACAAGAAGATTAAATAAAAATAAAATAAATAGAAATGTTGAGATATGACATCATATATGTGTACGTATATTATAGAATTTAATAGCAATGTTTTTGATGTACGCTATAGGATAATATTTTTTATTTTAGTGTCACTTTTTCTATTTTTTTACAGACTGAACATGTCCTTGTAACCAGGACAAATACATCCTCATATATTTCCTAAATTAACCATAAATGCTTGAGATATAGGTGAACGAAATCGGTCGTGGCAGGATTCGAACTCGCGACCACTGGATTACAAACACAGTGCGGCCACCACCCATATTATTCGTTAATAAAATATGTAACTTAATTTTACATAATTTTCTCTGTGTAAAAATAAAAAAATCACATTCCAGCCTTGAGAAACAATATTTTCGCGAACATAAATTTCTCCTTTGCTGGGTATCGAAACTAGGACGCCAGCATACAAGTCAGACGATATATTTATTTATTTGGGAAGCCAACAGCTCATTTATATTTTTTATATTACATTTTAAAGATAGAATTTAGAGTGAATAACAAGCTTTCCATCAATGACATAAATTACTGTAAACAACTCATATTACAAGCACACACACATACACATGCACACACACATATAATTCGTAAGGGATGGGATGAATAGGAGGGTACGAAGGAGGAAGATTAGGAGCGTATCACCTTCAAAATTTCGCGACGAAACTTATCTTGTTTTACATTGAAGATGTCCACATATATTATAACTATGGACAATTCACTCTACTTCAGTTGAGGTATGTATAATTGGGTTCATGTTTTATTTGACGATGTTTGAGGATTACTGGTGTGGATTAGAGGGGAACGATACTTTGCGAGATCGGCAGCGATGATTCCTTTGTTTAAGTCCACGGGCCACTGCGAGCGGTAAGGAGTAGATAAAGAGTATTTAAGTAGTCTGGAGTTGGAGCCGTGACTGGCGGCTGGTGACCCCGACCCCTGACTGGAGCGGAGTCACCCAACTGGAAAGGTAGTCAATCAGCCAGTCAGTCAGGCAGTCACTAACGAGGAGGTGATATATTACGTGATTAAAGGCGACACCATTGATTTAGCAACCGACAGTAATTTATGTCTTCGGTAATAATATATTGATCAAAATTATGAAGATTGTAATAAATAATCGTTAAGAAGAGTATGTAACAGAACTATACAAGACTTACTATTTGCGATTTGGATTTAACACGACGATAACCCAGTTTATAATAGAACGATGTAAAACAGAGTAAGGAACGAGGACACAAGGAAAGAATATAAGATGAAGAAAGATAGTAATTAATAGAACACATTGTTAAAACATTGAGATGGTTTGACCACTTGAGAAGAATAAATGAATAACGCTGTTAAAACATTGAGATGGTTTGACCACTTGAGAAGAATAAATGAATAACGCTGTTAACACATTGAGATGGTTTGACCACTTGAGAAGAATAAATGAATAACGCTGTTAACACATTGAGATGGTTTGACCACTTGAGAAGAATAAATGAATAACGCTGTTAAAACATTGAGATGGTTTGACCACTTGAGAAGAATAAATGAATAACGCTGTTAACACATTGAGATGGTTTGACCACTTGAGAAGAATAAATGAATAACGCTGTTAACACATTGAGATGGTTTGACCACTTGAGAAGAATAAATGAATAACGCTGTTAAAACATTGAGATGGTTTGACCACTTGAGAAGAATAAATGAATAACGCTGTTAACACATTGAGATGGTTTGACCACTTGAGAAGAATAAATGAATAACGCTGTTAACACATTGAGATGGTTTGACCACTTGAGAAGAATAAATGAATAACGCTGTTAACACATTGAGATGGTTTGACCACTTGAGAAGAATAAATGAATAACGCTGTTAACACATTGGTTTGACCATTTGAGAAGAATAATGAATAACGCCTGAAGAAGAAAATATCCAACTTTTTAAATAAATTTCTCCTCTGTTTGGTATCGAACCTAGGACGCCTGCTCAGAAGCCAAAAAGTTTACCGACTGTGTTTACACTTGATAGTACTATGTGTGCACTTGATAGTACTTACTTCAGATGGCTGTACAATTCCGGTAGAGCTATAGCCTCCTGAACAATGGCTTTCTAGGCCTTCCTATTCAGCACTTTCAGATCTTGGGTGGCATTATCCATCAACCTCTGCCTTGGTCTTCCCAGAGGTCTCCTGCTCATAAGGTTAATTTGCAGAATGCGTTTTGTTTGTGGCTCTTGATTCTAATAAATTAAATAAGTTTAATAACAATAATTTTAATATTTTATTTGATCTTAAGTGGACATTCACTGAAAGGAGCCTTTTGCAGTAAAAAGTTCCTTTAAAGTAGCTTGGTGAGATTTTCGTGATTTTTTTTATTCAGTTTCAGAGAATTATTTATGATTTCTCAGGTATTTCAAATTTACATCATCATCATCATCATCATCATCAGCACTGGTACTACAGTCCGCTACGGAGAATGGCCTCCTCCGGAAATCGTTTCCGTTCCTCCCTTTCCACAGCCAGTCTTCTCCAATTTATCAAGTTTATTTCTCTTATATCTCACAGCATGTCGTCCAGCCATCTTAAAAATAAATCTTAATTGGACTACATTAGTTTAAAAATTAACATACTAGGCTATGTTTCTCGAACAAAGATTAAAGTTTTTTTTAAATGAATATTATGTCCTTGTTAAAAACAAGTACATATACATCTTTCTACGTTACCTAAAATAAGCATAAATGCTTGTGCTATAGGTGAACGAAATCGGTCGAAGCAGGATTCGAACTCGCGACCACTGGATCAATGTGCTAACCGCTCTGCCATCGACCCAAAAGTAAAAGCATAGTTTTCATAAAATTATTCAAAAGTTTAGGTTGTTTCATTGAAATCTACTGCCGCCAAACAACGCATTTTATAACAATTTCATGAAATCAAATTATTTTAACTATAATATTACCAATACTTTTCCAACTGTCGATTTGTTCAGGAGAACTTTGTTCTCTTAACATATCGACAATGTATCAAGCCAGAATACGCGAGAATTGTATGGAGAGGTCTACTTTTTTCACGGCTTTTCCAACTTTGAAGTCAAAAAACACCAACTTAGAGGCTTCGCAGCATATATGTTCCATACACGGATTTACTCAGAATTCGGAGTAGAACATTTCGTGTGTCTGTGTGTGTGTGTCTGTGTGTGTGTGTGTGTGTCTGTGTGTGTGTGTGTGTGTGTCTGTGTGTCTGTGTGTCCGTCCCCCCCTTATAACTTTTGATCCGCTCAATAAACAGAGCCTAAAATTTCAGAATATATAAACAGTTACAGGCCTACAAAACTTTTATACTCGGAATTTTGAATTTTTGTTTCAGTCAGGGGTTATCAACTTTTGAATTTTTATTTTATTTTTCCATATATCTCAGAAACCATAAACGCTAGAACGCTGAAAATTGGTACAAACATAGACAAATACAAAATCTCAAATTAGTTTTTTCAAAAAAATTCCAGGGTTTCTCAAACATTTTTTATTAAGAAAAATATTTTTTTTATGATAAATTTATGAGTTTAACTGCCTATATTTCCAAAACTTTTACAATTATCGAAAAAAGCCGAAACACCCCAACTAGATAATTTAATTTTCTATAAAAAATATCAGCAATGTAGTAGAAGATCTCAATTTTTTTAAAAATTGAATTTAGTGACGACATCGCTTCATACATTTTGTATGGCAGTCGCCTATACACAATATGTAAGAAGACTTAATAGTTTGATACTTCATCTCCAAACATACATACCATCATGCTATTTTCATATTCTGGGTAGGAAAAAAGGAACTTCCTCCATACTATCCTATCTTGACATACATACCTACATAATATATGTTGTATAGAAAACAAAATATCTGAAAATATTCAATAATTTGTATTTATGGGTTTATAGTTTGGTACATATTCTTCAACTATACATACTATCGCTATCGACAGTTGGATCTCATGTGTTACATGCAACTAGTATTGAAACAACCAAGCCTTAGTAGTAAAAAATATCGTGTAATAATGAAGAATTTCGGTAGTTTTCTTATATATCACAACCCTATGGACCACACCGGTACCAATGCGTAATCCTTTCTTTGAACATTTTATGCCTAGAAATATTTTTGCCGATATTTTTTTTTCTCGGTGAATAAAAAAATAACAAAATGTTGTTCGAGAAGTGGGCGTGCTTTGTATTAATATTTATCATTTGGACGACTTCCAAAATTTAGACATGTTAGTTTCCCGTAAATTATGTTCTTTTTCGTTATGGCAACACTCACGATAATCAAGTCATTTCTATTCGTTTCTATTGCTCCGTGTATTCTTTCCTAACACACATTTTTTTTCTTTTCACGGGTCCGATTCAAGTCAAGGTCGCTTAGGAAGAATTGAAAAGTTACATTTGTAAAAAATAAAATAAGATTGAAACAAAATTATATATTTAATAAACCCTACAATTAAAAGAGTCTAGGGGGGCGGACATATAGAGGAATGCTGCACAGCCCTGCAAGTAAGCAGCTTAGGAGAACGGTGGCTGAAGATAGACGGAATTACTGAAGAAGGCCAAAGCCTTTTCAAGAAAAACGACCGAGTCGATACAGTAAAACTCCAATTACCCTAACTCCAGTTATCTTGGTCTCTTTGAGTACCTACGTCAAACAGCTGACTCTTACCGATTTTTTAAAAAAATCATAAGTAATAATTATTTTTATGGAAATGTCAACATTTTTTGAAATGTAAACAAAATATACATACCTACTGAAGGATTCATACTATATTCTATAGGTAGTATTAGTTTGAGTTTTTTTAAGAAATTACTTCATACATATGTACCTACTCAATTATCCGGATATTTGGTTATCCGCATCAGATGTGGTGTACCAATTAATTTGGATAGTCATCATCATCCTCAGTGTCACAACCCTTGATGGGTCCTAGCTGTCTGCTGGCTGCCACCTACCAGTTCTGTTGCCTCATAGCCCGACGATCCATGACAACGCCGTCCAACCATCGTAGTTTAGGTCTTCTTCTACAGGTTAAGTCATTAGAGAACACCCTTTTTGAGAGATCCAGATCATCCATACAGTGTAAATGTCCCAACCAGCGTAGTATGTTAATCTAAATGAACTTGACTACGCTGATGTCCTGTTAAAGATCATAGAGCTTGGTGTTATATCTTTTACGCCATGTTTGACCGTCGTTTATAGGTCCATATATTCTGCGTAATATTGTTCTTTTAAAGGCGTCCAGTCTTTTTTCATTGTGTTTTGTTAATGTCCAGGTTTCCGAGACATATTATGTTAAGACTGGTCTAATTGGTGTCCTGTATAGCGTGGCTTTAGTTTTTCTGGACAATAGGCGTGACTTCAATTGTCCAACAATTGGTTAGCTGCAAGAATCCTCTTCTCAATCTCAATGCTCGTATCATTCTCCTTGTTAACGATGGTAACGAGATATGTAAATTGTTTCACTGTTTCAAATGTGTGGTTATTAATGATTATTGAAGATTGGGTGATGCCAGGTATCATTATGACTGGCATATTTATTTATTTGAATTTTCTTGTACATATAATTAGTACCTACACTGGCGGGCTTATTGCCTAATGGCAATTTCTTCCAACCAACCAGAGTAAATGTTAAATATACAAAACAATGTGTACTATGGCAATAAGTTAATCACATTACAAAATAAATAAAGATAGCAGAAGAAAAGTAAAAAAAAAAACAATGAATATAGCATATAAGAACAATTCATAGCAATGATAGGAAAACTAAAGGATAAGGAAAGGAAGAGGAGAGGAAGATGTAATCAGGTGTTGTCAGATAAATATTTTTGATTTAGCCTTTTCTTGAAGATGTTTAGTGAGATAGACGACGTAATATCAGGACTTAGGCTATTCCATAGTCTAGGCGAATGTACTTCAAATGAAGAGCTAAAAAATTCAGAACTATGAATAGGGATATCGAGGGAGATCGCGATCCACTTCCACGCCGGCGACGCTATAGAGCTCATTGGCCCTGTTCACCACCGGACGCAGCCGCAACATCGGACAAACACAAAATATCCACCATCCATCGGGTTCAACCACTGCCCCCGAGAATCCAACCACACACGTCAGGGCCTCCGATTGGTCTCGAAATCGGCCGCTAAGAACACTCCGTTTCAAGTCGGAGGGGCTTGTACCCCGACCCCTCGGTCCTCGTGTTGGCGTCCGAAGGTTCCGCGGGCTAACACCGGGGGCATCCGACGCAATCATCACCTGTCAGATTTGACGTCTAGTTGTCAACACAGGATGTCTGACCCGACGTCTGCGCCGGCGGTGTGCCCGAACCACACAACAACATTCGCCACAGTTGACGAGTCACTGCCGAGCGAGACTAAAGGCGTTCGTCCTGCTCTTCTCTAAGTACAGAATTGACGAGGGCGCAACAGCGTCGGCCGCCCACCCCCGCCTTTACTGCCTAGGCCCTTAGAGCCGCAACCTAGGCCCAGATGAATAGGGATAGATAGTAAAGCACGTTAATTTGGATTAAAAAGGACATTGTATAGTAATGACAAGATATGTATATTACATCGTTGTCGTATCTTGCGCCAATGAAGAAGATTACGGTAGTGAGAAATATGATCGAATTTTTTAGTCCAAAGATAAAATATTCTTTGTTTTTGGCTCATTGATTCAAAGTCCCATCCTTCCAGCTGTTGGCTTCAGAGCTAAAAATGCTTCTCGCAGGGATTATTCTGATAATTCGGAGTTATATTGTATTTTCTTTTAAGGACATTTGAGATTTAAGCAAATTTCAAAATGACGTTAGATTCAATACTGCTTGGGAGTCGTATTATTTGATTTGTTAGAATTGCTATAAACCTTAACACACCAATTTGATATCATATTCCTCAAATATTATGTTAAACAGTGTGTTTCTAAAAAAATATGATAAAAATATTTTCAACATTTCTCTAGGGAATGTCCGTAACACAATTTTAAAATTCAGCATCAATTCCCGTAAAAAATGTTTAAAATATCCTTTTACAGCATTTTTTTTAAATTACTCTATAACAATGTGTCGTAGAGAATAAATCTTTATGTGCTTAAAGAGTGCATTAAAACAACGTGACTGTTCGTGGTATTTTTTATTTCAAGTCAGCTTTGTTGTTTGGTTACCCTTATTAACACGTCGTCATAGTGCATTAGGCGATTTTAATATATTATCATGTTTTCAGTCACTAGATTTATATGCACTCAATCGTCTTACTTATAAACGTAAACTATCTATAGTACCTGATAATAGAGCGTGATTAACGAAAAAGTTTACTTTTAAACCGTGACTATCTTTATTTCATAGACGTCAAGTTAGGACGGGTCGAGAGGTTGTTTAACGCTACACTAACGCGTGATACCAAATATTTCAAAATGGCGGATCTTTCACATAATGATCCGACGCATATTTGAGATTGACAGAAAATTTTAACCCTTATAACGTTTTTCCTTGTTATTCTTCATCGCAATCGTGTTTATATTGAGTTGTGCTTATCTAGTTGCGCGTTTATTAATCTATTAACGAAATCTAATAAGAAGACCGTTAAAGCATGTGTTGATAGATAGTTTTGATGGAGTTGGCTGGAAGTGGATGAATGGAGAATTCCTATATAGGATTCCCCGTTGTACGAAAATCAACCAGCAGGTATGTAAATATGTCTGTCATCGTTTCTATTTGAATATTTGTTGATTCTATGCCAAATTATTCTTGTATTGGTGTCTAGGTATTATTTTGACATTATCGTGGAATACCAACTTTTGGGTGGTGGACCTTTCGATACTTTGTGATCAAAAGACGTAAGACAGGTCAAATTATTTTTATTCCTCACTATTCCAAGGGGATAAAGTTATTAACTAGTATCATGCTGAGATTATATTTTGAAAGTTTCATCACACTGTATGTGTGTGTGCTGTGAAGGTACTATTTACTCTATTTACGACGCGCGACGTGTTATTCTACTTTATCGATTATACTCGTAGACTAAAGTGCTCATTCGATTATTTTCAAATTTCGCAAATTTGTATATCTAATACTCGCTTAAACCGCATAATATTTTGGAAGATATCTGGGGGGCAAGTTCGGTCAAACGTTGAAATCAAAACCCTCATGATTACCCATATCATGGATATAATTATCATAATGGAGTTCTACAATGTCTTGAGATATTATAGAACTCCATATGATAATTAATTATATCCATGATATGGGTAGTCATAAGGGTTTTGATTTCACCGTTTGACCGACTTGCCCTCCTGATCGGTGTTCTCAATTTTTTTAACTGTCAAATATTTCAAAGTGAACCCACGCTCAGGAAACTAAAAATATGATATTTTTATTTTCAAATTGCTAAAAAGGCACATCACTCTGATATGATGGCGTTAAAGAATTATCAAGTTTTCATAATAAAATATTTAAGTCAAAAATAATTTAACAAACTCTTCATGAAAATACTTTGCAGAGTGACTTGATAGTGAGGAGTATAGCGTTGGCTTCAACCCACTCGTTTTAAAGTGGGTTTACGTTATTTATTATTTGTCGTATGGTATAGTCCTAGTGAGACCCTAAAAAGGCAGAAAACAGAAATGTCTGGAATTTTGTCTGGGAGTCAACAATAGTTCATCAAGTTTGACACGACCTTCAGCAATGAAGAACACGATCAGGAATAAGAAAATATAGTGGATATAATGAATGACTTATTAATGCATGCAATATTTCCAGTTGTTATAAAAGTATTTGATCAGATACACAGACATACATACATACACAGACATACATATCAGATATACATACAGAGACTACTTTTGCTCAGAGACACTACACATTCTTAGCACCCAAAATATATAATAGAGTTGTATGGTTGTATCTGATGTCTTGGACCTAGTCCAGCCGAGTGGACATAATTTTTTGAAAGCTGGTTACTGATTGGTTGATTCGGAGAGGAAGAGTAGAGTCAGAGAGAGAATTGACGTTTTTTTTTACGCCATCATACATCCTTATTACACATTGTCCTCTTACACACCCTCACCCTCATAAATACACTTGTTTTTTTTTTTGGTTCACTTGTTTAGTTATTTATTGTTCTTTATACATATTTTTACTACTTTTTTAATGTTATAGGTACTATAAAAAATTATGAAGCAAAAATGTATGTCATAATTATAGTTAGTATTAGGTACCTCAGAACAGGCTTTGCCTAGTGAGGTAACAAATTCCATTGTAATTATATTTATTTTTTGTTATATTGAAATTATTGCACTATATTATGGAAATAAATAAATAAATTCAAGTCGAAGTCAGTCCAAATATCCGTCTTAGGGCCATTTTATTGATATATTTTATAGATGAATTAAATAATGGTTTTTGATTCCTGCTTTACATATATTTGTATTATGGGAAACGCCACGCATAGTAGTCACACGCACCTACTGTCAATTTTAGTATATGTAAACGTTACGTAATATTTATTTAAATAACATCACTACAAACTGTAGCTATAATATGTGTCACAAAATGTAGCAATGTAAAGTGTGTAATGTTGTGTCTAGATAATTAAGTATTACGACTTGTCGTGTATACAATATTTTTCTTTTTATCACGTGTGTTTGTTGTCATTATCGTGCATGCCGGTTTTCTTTTCTACGCATGTATGTCCGCTCTTTTTCCATGCGTGTGTGTCTGCTATTTTTTCTACGCGTGTATGTCCGCTCTCTTTTCTATTCATATATGTCCGTTATTTTTCAGTAGCGTCTAGTCCCAGCTCTTCTTTTCTGCATTCTTAGGTTAGGTTTAAGTTTGTTTATAATAATAATAGCGACTCGCGTGAGCGAGTTGCTTTATAAATTGTTATAAATTAAATTTATATATTTTTTTAATTTTTCGCATTCAATATAAAATTTCACAGCTCTTGACTTAATACTATGAGATCTCAACCAATCAGAGAGCCAACCGGAAACAGGATGCGGAATGGTAAATGCGGATTGTAGACGCTAGTTTATTTTTCTACGCGTGCATGCCTCGCGTATTTTCCACGGGTGCATGTCCGCTATTTATCGTGCATGTCGGTTTTCTTTTCTACACGTGTATGTCCGCTCTTTTTTCCATGCGTGTGTGTCCGCTATCTTTTCTACGCGTGTATGTCCGCTCTCTTTTCCATTCATGTATGTCCGTTATTTTTCTACGCGTGCATGCCCCACGTATTTTCCACGGATGTGTGTCCGCTGTTTTTTCCATGCATGTATGTTATGAAGCATTTCATGGCTGTTTATGTCAGCTATCTTCGTTGACGTAATTGTGGCTTTTCTGATTTTTTTACGTGTATAATATTATTATAATGTTCTATTCTTATCTTTATCGTGAGTAGTCACTCCCTTTGCTAAGGCAGTGTGAGGTGCGTATGAATGTCGGTTTTTTTTAACAAGGATGACGGAAGAGTGTTTTTTCTTGGTTGTTATGTGTGCAAACCGCCCCTCTCCACGATGAAAATTCTTCTTCAATTTCTTTGCCGGAAACTTATGATTATAATAGATCCATTTCTGGCGTATCTTTTACAATAGCTCTTTCACTGTACGTAACTTAAAAACTACAAGGTCTATGAGGTAGATTTTTATTTCAATCGAAAGAGAATATTATGAAAGCCTGAGTTTTGTATTATTATAATATTATAATTACTATTCTTGCCATTTAACAAAAGAATCAAATTTTTACCTTTTATTCACAAAAAAATATTGTATATCACAGATTAGGTGAAATACAATATTTTTTCGTGTTTCATAATATATTATAAGGAAATTTAGTCTGCATTTTTGTGTACATCCGTATGCCCAGGGCATACAAGGGCCTTAAACTCGTCTTGTAAAAAACTCGCGCTCTTTAATGTTGAAAAATCATTTATTGTGATGCCAATATTATCTTTTTTTAGTTTTAACTATCCAAGTAACGTCGCATCACACTTCAGTATGTATTTGTATACTGTTTTGATGTATGCCGAAATGGCTATTAATATCCCGGCTTGTGTATACAAAACGCGTCTTCCGTGTATTCATTCCAGGGATAGAATTAAAAAATTCTGGAGGATTTTTCAGTGAACTCCAGACTATTGCCGTGTGGAGTTTGTGCTCTATCTTCTATAAGTAACTGCGTATAAGCTTTTCAGTTACGAAATCATAAAGTTTTCTTTTCAATATGATCAATTTTTGTATCTGTGCGTTTTCACGCGCATACTCCGTCGTCTAGTTTATGAATAATATCAATTTTTGCAGGTTAGTTCGTATTGTTTAATAAAATCTTCGAGTTTTAAATATATGACACAGTGTAATGTTTTTAAAGTGAAAAAAATAGCAAGTTGTGTTGTACCTACTTATTACGTACATATGTGCAAAATATACTTATTCCTTCATTCATTCATACCATCACGGCATATCCCACAATATGGAATAACTAGCGACAGGTTTGCGGGTGTGCATTACATTTTAAAAGAAAGCACGACATGGGTGTATCCCCACGCACCAGTCTCAACATCCAGAATGGGTGGTGAACCTCATTGCTGAACTATGTGAGATGTTATTGTTGCCTGTTGTATTTTCGATTACCCAGCTCTTACGGGGCACCCGAAAACCGTGAATAAACTAATCGTCCTGAAGAAGAAACGGTCGCTTTAAAACCAATCTTATAAAATAGTTTATTTGTGGTTTTATCATTTTTTTTTTTTAAAAGTGCTTTAAAGTAAAATCGAAAATATTAATAATAACATCCTATTAGGGGTTGAAAGGTTGATAAGTAAACAATAAACACTTCTTTTCACCGTGTGCAAGTATTGAGTTTATTGCCAAATTGCAATTTCATTCAATTGATTAGCGTTTTCAGTCCAAAGAAGCAAGAATTGCATAAGAAATAAAATAATTTCAGATCTTCTGAAAGTCGAACCTAGGACGCCGGCTCAAGAACCAATCGACTTACTACTATGCCACGGTGGATAGCATAAATAAATGATTAGCACTTACTTCCATTTTTATTGGGAAATGGCAATTTCTTCCCAATAACCAAAGAAGCAACTTTGATATAATTTTTGTATGCACAAATTTCATATCTTCAGATATGTCAAAAGGTTCAATATATTATTACGTCACAAAACAATTTTTTCAATCAAACAGATTCAGCTTTTGTATAGCAAATATATTTTTGTTTATAGGTCGGCCACGAGACAATCAATTCATCTGACGACAGCATCCTACGACAGGAGATGCCCTCGGCTCTACGGAGGGTCGAGGGTGCCGCTGGGCTTTTGCAGGACGCTTCAGCCATGCTCAGAGATGATCCATACTCCGGACCAGCTAGGTATATTCTTCATAATAGCCAATTTATTAATGATATTAATAACACTCAATTATTATTATTGCCATTATACACTTCCTCAAAAGAATTAGCAGATCAATGCCTAAATTGTAAATTATTTAATAGATAAAATGCAACAAATGCACCAATCAAGCTTTTATTTGGGAATAATTCACCCATCCAGATACTTAACATATCAAAGGATTGGGCTCTGAAGAGGATACCGATTACCGATTTTTGCATTTTTATAAATTTTTTCCATAAATCAAATTTCTAAATTACGGCAAAACAAAATAGATTTTGTAAAAAAACTGTATTTTTTATTTTTCCATGGTAGGTACTAGTGTTTCCTTAAAAAAATAACCAGTATAATTCTTACAGTGTGTATTATTTTGTAATAAACATATTAGCTAAATAGAAATAAAACAAACTGAATGTTAAAGTGGGAATAATGATTCAGTAAATATTTCAGCAGAGTTCCCTATACTACATTTAATTTTACTGATCTTTTTTACTGAAAATGCTTTAGTTCTACTTCTTGTATTTAAAATAACTATTCGCAATTCATAAACGAGTTCTCTTACATGCTTGTCTATTTTAAATATCCTTCACATTGTCACTCAAATCTATTTTTTTTAGCCCCATCCTCCTACTCCTTTATCAGCTTTATACACATATATAGTTTCTTTATAAGGGTTCTTTCCCTATTTATGCATGTCAGCCAGCTTACTATGAATTGTTCATTTTCAATGCTAATATTTTACTGATATTTTGCAGAAAAAAGTTGATAGAAGGTTCTCGTGGCATCCTTCAAGGAACATCTGCTTTGTTGTTGTGTTTTGATGAGTCGGAAGTCAGAAAGATCGTCAGAGAATGCAAAAAGGTATATATTTTTCAAAATTAATTCACATTTATAGTTTAAATTATAAAAAATAGTATATCATATTTTTAAACATATTTTATTGGCTTTACAAAAAAGTTCTTAATAATTCTTCTAATGTAACACAGGGATGTCCCTAGCATATTGGAGAACAAATTCGCTTACTGACTACCTAAATGTTAAATTGAGCATATAATCAGGTACATATTTCACACATGCATATTTCTCTGCTGTGTCCTGCCATTTTAAAAACATTTGTTGTTAAATTTTCTAAATTAGAACTTCTTCTTTGGCTGGTCCTCTTCCCAGTTCATCTGGGGTCGGCCCTCCTGGTACGCAGTCTCCACGTCTTTCTGTCATGTGTCATCTCACTGGTCAGCTGGTCCTTCCTCAGATCTCTCTCAATACTCGTCCACCAGGTGGCCTGTGGACGGCCTCTAGCTCTGGGTGGTGTGGGAATATTTAGGGCCACCCTGACCACGTGATCGTCTCCCCTTCTATTTACATGCCCAAATTAGAACAAAGTTAATTATTAATGGATGTTTTTAGGTTTTGGACTACCTGGCTGTGGCCGAGGTGATCGACTCCATGGAAGATCTGGTCCAGTTCCTGAGAGATCTGAGTCCTTCATTGTCTCGCGTGGGGCGTGAAGTATCATCTCGTGCACAGGATCTAACCCACCGAGCTCATGCTGAGGCCTTGACGAGAGGTCTGGAACAGGTCAAGACTTTGGCACCCATTCTCATCTGCTCAATGAAGATATACATACATATCCTCACGGAAGGTAAGGGATTATTTGGTTGGGAATATTTTTAAAAGGTAAAGATACGAGATAAAAAAAATCTTTAAGAAACTGTAAATAAGTGAGTACCTATTTAGTAAATGAAACTCCCATTGGTCCAATTCAGTAATTTATTTAAAAAGACTAGAAATGAGTGTATGGGAAAGGAAAATCTCCAATCGATCAATTGGTGGTTATGAGATCAGGAATTGACTTAACCCAGTATGATATGAGCTATGAATGTATTTATAGGAAAATAAAATGATCCAATCAACTTCTTAGTCATGATTAAAAATTGACTCAAATCAGGGGGGCAAGTCTGATCCGACTGGCGAAATCAAAACCCTAATGACTACCTACATCATGGATATAATTATTGTATGGATTTCTATAATATCTTTAGATGTCATAGAACTCCATATGATAATTATATCCATGATATGGGTAATCACTGGGGTTTTGATTTCGCCGGTCGGACCAGACTTGCCTCCCAGAATGATCTAAAAATTAAGACAGTTTTTTTTATTGAGTACACATTTTACTAATAACACAAATGATATACATAATTTTACATTTACAAAAATGAGTACTTAATTCGAATCACCTTTGAATATCAGTTTTATCTGTAATTCTTCCTCTCCTTCCTTCTTTTTATTTGTTATAGATGTTTGTATAGATGTAGGCAGGAAAAAGTTTTTTATAATGGAGAAAAGAGATAAAAAGCAAATTTTAATTTGAATGACCATTGTAAAATTCATTATAGGTGAGATGATATATTTTGCGTTTCTTTTTATTCTTAGTTTTCTGAGCATTTTCTTGTCTCTTAGCAACTAAATATGAAATAAAACTACAGCCACGTGTTCTTTTCCAGACATTTTGGATGAAATGGAAAAATACAACTTCGATACCTAATTGTTTGAATTTGACAGGAATCAACGACATGGAAAAATATATTTTTCTATGCCATAGCTGACTATATTCTATGACAATGCATGTGAGTGTTCACTCATATGGATACCATAGTGTCGCCATAGTTCTATGAAAACAGTGATAAACATAATAATAATAATGAACACTTCCTTGCACCCTGCGCAATCGGCGAGTTTATTGCCGTATGGAAATTTCTTCCAACTAACCAGTGTTTCCAGCCCAGAAAAGCAATATTTGTGTGAGAAATGAATTTAAATAAATTTCTCCTCTACTGGGAATCGAACCCAGGGCGCCTGCACAGAAACCGAACGGCTTACCAACTGTGCCACAGCAGTCGGCTGTTGCCAGTGTTGTTGTAGTGCTATAGCCCTGTCACACGCTATAACCATAGAAAACTGCAATTTATATGGCCATTTATAGATTGTAAATAAAAGTTACAGTTTTTATTATCTTCACATTTTTAGGTGGAAAGGGAATAGAAGAGGCTTCAGAGAACAGGAATTATCTTTCAACGAGGATGGCTAATGAGATTCATGAAATTATAAGGTTTGGATATTATCAAATTATTTTTGTTCAATGTTTTTTTGAATATTATTAGACAAAAAGTTGGTTGTCATTTGTTTTCCAATTTGAAATAGTATCATATAAAAAAATATTTTTGAATCGCCTGATTATGTATTATTTAATTTTATTTGTTGTGAAGCACCGGCATGGAATAGTGCTTCCATTATTTTCTATTATTATCGTTTTAGAGTGTCCCGCATGAGTTGGGTAATCGAAAATACAACAGGCAACAATAACATCTCACATAGTTCAGCAATGAGGTTCACCACACATTCTGAATGTAGTGCCTTTTTAGGTAAGACGAGACTGGTGTGTGTGGATACACAAATGTTTCGTGTTTACTTTTATAAAGTTATGCACACCTGTCGCTGGTTACCTCACATTGTGTGAAATGCCGTGATGGTATTTTGTTTAATTTTATTTTTTAATCTTTCAGAGTCCTCCAGTTGACAACCTATGATGAGGAAACCAGTGATCATGATAGCCTCTCAGCATTGAAGAACCTCCAAACTCAACTCGCCAACAAACTGAATCTCGCCAATGAGTGGTTGAATGTGAGTATGTCATACAAAAATATTTTATTTGTATTGGTACTGGTTGGTTGGTACTGTCCCTAGCTTACTGTTTATACAATATTAAAATATATATTCTGGAAATTGTTTTCCTTGTTTTTACTCATCACTAACCCAAAGGGATAGGTATAGTGGGGAGTTATGATTTCGCAATTTTTAAGGGTATTTTTTAATGCAGATTATCAACTAGTATCATGCTGAGATTGTATTCTGAAAGTTTCATCACAATGTATCTGTGTGTGCTATGTGTGGTGTGTTATGTACGGCGTATTTAATTTACTTTTTTGATTATAGACTAAAGTACTCGTTCGATTCTTTTGAAATTTTGTAAATATGTACTAATACTCGCTTAAACCCCATTAGATTTTGAAGGATATCTGAATAATGCTTCTCAATTTTTTAACTGTCAAATATTTCAAAGTGACCCCAAGCTCAGGAAACATAAAATTTGAAATTTTTATTTTCAAATTGGTATAAGGCACACCACTTACATAAAATGGCATCGAAGAATCATCAAGTTTTCATAAGAATATATTTAACTCGTCGACTGCCACAAACCCCGATCGGGGTATTCGGCTAGTATAACGAACCACCACGAACCCCGATCAGGGTTTTGTTTCGATACATTTTGTATTCAGCAGTATTCGTCCGGCGTTTGAAGTGGATTGTCGTGTGTTTCGTGGCGTGATACTATACACTTATTTTAACTCCTAAAATGAGTGATTCACCGGGAAAGTCAAAATACTACCTCAATAAACATATTTTATATGTTGGCTACTCGGGTACAAATATCCAAAATATAAAGGCAGTCAACGAGTTAAATAAAAAATAATTTAACAAACTCATTTCGTGAAAATGCTGAATATTTTCAATACCAAATTTGAATACTTTATGGAATGACTTGTTAGTGAGGAGTTTAGCGTTGGCCACAACCCACTCGTTTTAAGTTGTTAATCATCTACACAATTACTTTTTCTTGGATTTTTGTGTCTCGTTGCTTAATAATTTGATTTTATTTAGGATCCTGATGCCCCTCGCGGAGCACCTGGCGAACGTGCGTTGCGCGCAGCTCTCAGTGCCGCTGAGCGTTGTGCCGAGAGATTCTCGCCACCGCACGCTGAATACACAAGGACCGTTGCTCGAGAGTTGAGGAAAGCTCTCGATTCATTGGCTGATCTTAGGGACGCTGGACATGGTTCATCTCCTCAGGTAATCAAAATTAACAATCTAAAGAAGAAGTTGTGTATATCTGTAGCTGAGGGTTGATTCCCAGGCTCGTAACTCAGTTGATCTTCGCTTAATTTTACCTGTTTCGAGCGAAGATCCTGTAAATAGAAATATTTTTAGAGAATATTTATTGTATTATATTTTTGTTTGGGAAATTTTTACTACCTACTTATCTGAACAGATTTCACATAGTAAAGGCAGAAAAATCATAATATTAAATTTTAAAAAATGTTTAAATTTATAAAACAAATGGTAAAATAATATATTCTAATTGAATTAAAAAATATCGTCGAGCATAATTCTTCTTGACTTCAAACATGTAAAAATAACCATATTTTATTTGTCCAAATCAAATTAGACTGATAATAATATAACAAAAGCTGCACAACTATACACTTCTAATATTCTTTACAGCTAGATCTATGTCAAAACAAAATAAAAACATCTATGCATATGTAATAAAATACTTCATATTTTATCTTCATTCATTTTGCTATTGCTTTGTGGCACATTTTTACAACAGACAATGGACCGTATAAGTTTGTCTGGAGGAAGAAGCAGTTAGCTTCGAAAACATTCGACTGAAAATACTGAAATTCGTCATTAATACAAAGTCTTTGTATATATTTTTATTTATTTATTATTTATACTTCATATTTTATTTCTTCATATTCTCTTTACCTTCAATATTTTGAAATTTGAATATTACAGGCAATGGAATTAGCCAGCGAGATCAGGAATAAGGTTGCAGACTTGATGCAGGCAGTGAATGAGGGTATCAAGGATGTGGAACTTCAGGGAGCAAAGACACTTCAAGGAAGGTAACAAATTAATCATTCTTTATTTGCTTATCTTGTGAACATTCTTAACTTTCTTGATCTATTACACTGACACTTATTGACATGGGTGACATCTGTGCGAAGAAACACTGTTACCTCATGTATAAGGATTGTTGCTTTCATTGTTTACAAAAAAAAAACTACTTCTCAATAGATGGCTTTACAAAAAAGGTTTCTTTGTTATTTCATAGATGGCGTGTTGAAGTACCTATCTTGATATTTAAAAAACTAAGTAGTATGTACATAGGTACCTTACATAGCAAGTTCCTACTTGTTATGTAATGTCTGATTTTGTGTATTCAAAATCAGAGTGAATCTTACTTTCTTTTGTTTTCTATCTCTTATGAAAAATAATTCAAGAAACAATACTTATGTCAAATATTTTATGTTACATACAAAAGTCTTAATTAAACATGTCTAAATGAATAAATGTATAATTAATCTGTATAATTCAAGATGGCGATATTAAAAATGTCTTATTTTCAAACGATTTGTATCTCATTATTAAAGCATATAGAACTTTTAAAAATTACATTGATAAGGGAACTCAATAAGAAGGCGTAATTGGTGAACGTTGCACAAGCGCATAAAGTGATCACGTAAACCAGCCGATGACAGTTCGTAAGCCCTGTAGGTACCTTGAGTTCCTGGTTATTCCTACTCTATTGAGATGTCAAAAAATTGTCACAAAACTATACAATATAATAAAATCTTTGATACAGTTGTAGTACTAATATTAATTTTCAGATTGGAGACTGCTCATAAATGGTTGCTGAATCCCTGCGCTGATCCACTCACCAGAACGGAAGGACAGAAGGCCATCAGCACCATTGTTGCACAGGGTCAAAAGGTAAATAAATAACAGATAGAAAAATATGAATATGCCATCAATCATATTAATACAGATTGATGGCATATGCTCATCAATATAGATTATATCTACTTGGCTTTTTTGATGATATCTTCTTCTTTGGTTTCAATCTTGGAGATTGGTTGGCAACAAAGTGACTCTCTTCGCCTCTGTGTAGGAGGTACACTTCACACGTCCTCGCACACCTGCTCTAGATACACCTGGCAAAAAATAGCAACAATAACCATGTCGCTATCTTCACAAAGTGTTTTCATAATTCTGACAGTGTTAATTTTACATTTTATTTTTAATATTCTATATTTTTTAACACAAAATAAAATGTTGTAGATCGCCAATGGACTCCAAGGACATGAAAAGTCTGAGATACTTCAACTGTGCGGAGAAGTACAGAGGTTGTCCAACAAGCTTGGTGAACTATGTGCTCGGGGTCAAGGTGATTCTGCTGAAGCTAAAGAAATTACCAGGTATTATACAACTTCCTTAAAATATTAATATCAAATATCCTTTGAAAATCTTCAGGAAACATCAGTTTTATTATGTTACACTTTTTTTCTACCCTAATCTCCACTGCAATTGGCTCTTTATAGAATGTTATTACAAGTAGCTTTGTAATCTCAGTATCATAGTGCAAAAAAATTATCAAAATGCTAATCTAAATATTACGACAAAATTATTTATGATTTTTCTTTTCAATGGCATAAAAGTGAGCTTCAATCTGTAAGAGGAGATGTTCCAAAAGTAGTATTTACAAAACGACACAAGGAAGTGGAGGCAAAATAAAGTTATTTTGTGCATTGCAAAATAGTTATGATAGTTGATATGGCTTATTGTTATTTAACATTTCAGGAATCTATCTGATAAACTGTGTGAACTGAAGAATGCCATTGAACGTGCTGTAGTGAACCGTGTTGTGGAAGACTTTATTGACATTGCCTCACCACTCAAACATTTCTCAGAAGCAGTCAATATGCCCGAAGGTAAAAAAAAAACATTTTATTGCCAGAAGTTTTATATGAACTCAGTAATACGTATGAATAATTACTAATTTCAAATAAATATGTGTAGGTACTCCAGGAAGAGACCACAACTTTGCTGAAAAATCCAACAATTTGGAGAACTTCAGCACTCGTGCTAATCAGACAGCTCAGATGGTTGCTGTCGGTGGATCTGCAGCCAACAAGAGACTTGCTGAAGACCTCATGATCAATGCATCTCAGGTAACTAAATGTATCTAACGTTGACAATTTTTTAATACACTATTATATTCTAACAAATATTTGATATCAAATATCATTGTTTTTTGCCATTTCTTTTTCACTATATTTACTTTTTTAATTTGTGATTCTAGGTAGAGAAGTTGTCGCCACAGTTAATATCGGCTGGTAGAATCCGACTCACCTATCCCAGCAGCAAGGTATTGAAGATTTATATTTTTTTGCGTTTGTTGAATGTTTGAAAACTCGAGTGGATAAGTTTTTTTATTTGCTAAACTACGTTCAAATATAATTTATGAAAAGTACTGTTAAAAAATGTCTAAGTTATATATTGTTAAATAAAGTCTTCAATAATTTTTGTATATTATATAAAATTTTTATTAACAGGTGGCCGAAGAGCATTTTAACAATTTGAGGCAGCAATATGCTGACACTGTACTTCGAGTACGAGATCTGTGTGATCAAGCGGTCAATCCGTTGGACTTCATAAAGACTGCAGGTTTGCTATTGCATTTTCAATACAATATATGTAGTATAAGCTAGTCACTCTGACTTTTTTGAAACATTAGCTAGTCACTTGGACTTTTTGAAACATTAGCTAATCATTCTGACTTTTTTTGTGCTTGTTGGTATGTTAAATATTATGAAATTGAATCAAAAGTTTTACTGTTCTTACCATAAATTAGTTTTTTCATAATATTATGTATGTTTCAAGGTGAACTGATGCAGAAACATACATACTTATGTGAAGAAGCCATTCGCAATGGAGATGCCCAGAAGATGGTTGACAATACTTCATCTATTGCCAGGTAGGGTTATCAACAGGTCTGTGTTAAATGAATGTCTTGTGAAACAGAAGTGAAGAAGTGAATAAATTTAACAACACAAAGAAAATACAGAACATAAAGACAAGTTCAGTACAATCTCGCTATATATATTTTTTTACGTAATCACACGACAGCTGCTGCCAATTGTAGTGTGATATGCAGTTCGACGACGGCTATCTATGTTTAAGGTACGATTTGAAGTGCCCTATATTGCAATGGAAAATATCTACCTAATCCGGCAAATCCAGTAATCTGATATTATTTTGTTTATCGTTTTGTACATAATATAAACAAATATATTCACACTGTGCGGGATTATTGCCACCAGGCAATTTCTTCCAGTCTCTGTTTAAGGTTTCTTCCAACCAACCATTACAGATTATAAAAAAACATTGATTTAGTACTCATTTTTTTAATAAACAAGTATGTTAGCTCATTTTATTTACATTCCAGTAATACGAATTATCCAGTACTCTTGTGCCTTCATTAGGGCGGCCATATACTGGGCCACCAATCGTAACCACTAGTCAACTAGTGGCTCGGCCACCACTTTTGGCTAGAATTCCATTTATTCTGTCGGTATATTCACAGGGGTCGAACATGTTTTGTGAAATGAAAACACTCTTAATTTTGTTATTTTGAGAAGCCTACGACTGTGGCTGTATGTGTGCACGAGGTTAGCTACTAAACTTGACCACTTGTAATGGGCGTGAGCGACTCCCGCAGTTTGTGGCTAGGATGTGGCCTCTCAAACGCTCAATTTGCGTGTACACCATTTAAAATATATGAAAAACATCATCCTCAACTTGTGACTGCCACTAGTTTCTTTGCTATGGTCGCCGCTAGTGAGATTGTACTGTATATAATAAAAATAAACAGGGAATAGATTATACAATATATATAATATACTGATATTCAGTGCAAAGCAGTGGTTGTATTTTCATTACTACTTGAAATTTATGATGTAGATATATTGAATATTTTTAATTTAGAGTTTTTATCAAAACACTTTGCTGATTAGCATTTTTATCTTTTCCAGGTTAGCAAATCGTGTGCTTCTTGTGTGCGGACAAGAGATGGAGAACAGCGACGACCCGGCGTTGCGATCCGAGCTTGGAGCAATGCACGCTCGTTTGCAGGCTGCTGTTGCACCGGCCGTACGAGCTGCTAAGCAAGTAGCTCTTTCACCCGGAGACCACCAAGCAGCCAATCAATGGAGAGAGGCCAATCATGAGGTGAGTCTTTATTCATAAGAATATGTTTTGAGATCCAACATGATAATGAAATAGTGTATTATATTCAATAGTAATTATTTCTAGTACCTCGACTTTTTTTCATAAATGATTGTATTCAATCACACTCTGCTTTTGAAACTCCTTTTCTGGGTGCTTTATTACTAGTGATCGCGCATCATGTGTTCGTCGAGGGGTACAAATTCTTCTTTTTACATATTGCAAAGTGTAAGTTATCAAATACCATTTATATTGTTTCACAGTAGATTGTTTATTTTTCTTTGACATGTTCTGTATTTGAATTTACAACAACTGCTTTTGACATTGGCAGTATGAAAGTAAACAATCTATGGTTTAACGTGAAGTATTTTTAATTTAATGTATTTGTAACAAATTATGTATGGATATTGGTTTTTTGCACGCCTTATCTGTACAATCTTTTTAACTATGCCAAATCTCAAACTCCTCCGTGCGCAATTTGCTTAAAAAGGAGTCTGAATGTTTCACTTCACATATTAATATATAGATTATAGTAGGATAACTTAGCGCCGTTTTGTAATTTTATATTGTATTAATGAGGTCGCTTATAAGGATATCTAAGAAAATGATAATAAACGAGGATATAAGAGCTAAGTGTTACTTGAAGAAGGACATTGTTAACATCGTGAAAGTTAGCACACTTCGGTGGTTTGGTCACGTAGAAAGACTAAGTGAAGAACGACTGACAAAGAAAATTCACAGAGCTGAAATAGAAGGAATGAGGGTTAGAGACTGACTAAGAAAACATTGGCATGACCATGTGAACAATATACTGAAGGAACAAAATTTTATAAGTGTACATAACAGACAAGCATGTTTCAAAAGATGTATGAATGTGAGTGAGGCGACGAATTTATACAAGACAAGTATAGGGTGCTCAGTTCTCTTTACCTATCCCAATAACAGGGACACGGCGTGATGGTATATATTTAATATTGTGAATAAAAAAGCAAAGTGTATTATCTCAATTCTCACCCAAATATCAATTATCAATTCCTTAGTAGCGTATTGAAATTTGTTTTATAATTTTCAGTTATTGGGGTGTGTCAATGGAGTGGAACAAGTCTTCCAGCGTCGAGCAGGTTCCCGCACTCCCGTACCACCTCGCATGCCCCTCCCTGAAGACCTTGTGCCTCCTCCGCGTCCTCCACCCCCACACTCAATGGCCGCTCCAGGAGGGGCTCCCCCTCCACCCCGACCACCGCCACCGGCAGACACAGACGACGAGGAGGAGTCCATATTCAGAAGGCAGCCACACCCGAGTCAACCTATTATGGTATCTATTAAAAGCTTACACAACTTAAAAATGAATTACAACCCCTTTTTTTTACTTAAAAACTTCTTTTTTGGAGCGTAGGGAAGACAAAATTTGTGGTCGTATGTATTTTTGGGTGAAAATTTAAAATGACAAAAAATTTCACAGTCCTACCTATTAGGTCTAAAACTCTCTCCTATAATTCAAGCTGGAACCAACCATAGACAATTTCAACAACACAAACAACATTGTGTCACGAGATTTTTATATATTAAGATTTTACCAACTGTACTTAATTAAACACAGGTGGCCGCTCACAATCTCCATCGCGCTGTCAGACAATGGTCATCAAAGGATAATGAAATCATTGCCGCAGCAAAGAAGATGGCTATCCTTATGGCGAGACTATCAGAGCTTGTCAGGAGTGACTCTAAAGGTTTGTATCATTAGTATTTATTACATTTTTTAATAAATAAAATATTTATGTACCTAATTAATTGACTTTGATTCAATTTAACAAATTAATAAAATAACCAGAAAACATAGTTATTTATACTTAATAAGATTTCGTAATGGTATCAAAATTATAGTTCATGCCAGCAATATGCGAGTGCCAATTTTTAAACTAAATATTTATATTTGATGTGTGATTCATTCACTACTTTAATCATCATATTAATTTAGATCCTTAAAATAAAATTTTGTTTTTTTATTTAGTAAAATTACCATTCATTTCAAATATGTACATAAGCCATAGTTTTGTTAAATTTAATATTCTTAAAAGAATTGCTTTCTCTCTTTAACTCAAGATATATTTTGTAAATGTTTTCCAAACTCTTTCTTATTTGTGGATAAGGATATATTATTACAATAAAAAATATTCAATAATAATCATGGCATATTTGAAAGATCCGGTATTTTTGCAAAAAAGCAGGCCGGCTTGCATGTCTTCTTTTATAACTAATTGTAACACATTATCCAGTGGTTATCAATCTGTACATTCTCAATCCTACAATTTCAAATAAAGTGTCAAAAATTACTTGAGAAGCTGGACAGCTAATCCTACTGTTATCATATTATTTCTGTACAGATGTACATACATACATACATCCAAAGCAAATTAAATAGATTTATTTTTTCAAGAGTTCTGATAAAGACCCAAATGCAGAGTCCGACCTGAATACTAACTATGTTTTCATTGCGCAGTCGCTCACTAAAGTTAGTAGATCATGTGGCTTCCTAACTTAAGGATGCTACGAAGTTTTTGTATGAGGATTGCATTGCAGAGACGTATCTAAATAATTAACGCATGCGCGTTGGCATAAACTAACATTTGCAAACTGTCAAAAAGTATGGCTGATCACGAGGACCTTATGAGTGGTTTAATCTTAAAATACGAGATGTTTTTGATGAAAAATGATTCTAGCGACTTTTTCACATATGTATTTGGTAATTTTGTCAAATCAAATCCACACAGAGTATTCAGCGATCTATACAGGATGCCGAAAATTCACTGGAATTTCAGAAGAATCGTGACATAGAGCTGTCAGTGTGAGCTTGGACATGTGTTTGTGTTATGACAAAAAAAAAACATTTTAAACGTCAGTATATCTCTTTTCTTCATACACAATAATCAAGCCATCGACCTTAAGTTTTGCATAGTATTTAGTTAGTGATGTCTCTGCAAAGCAATTACTAACTTAAGAATACTAAATACTCCAGTGAGGTTAGGAGTTATTATTTAGTTACCTAGGACTGTGCATTTGGGTCATAGTCATAAAATCTTGTTAGTTGCTTCACTAGTCAAAAAACAAATATACATAAGAATATAAGGATTTGTCATAAGAATATACAAGGGACGGGAGGGATGGAAACATAATTATAAATTCAAAACTACATAAAGATCAACCGTTTTATATTCACATAGGTAAATTATTATACACAGGCAGAACAATGTCTGCCATGTTTAGTTAGTAAGAATATATGATATATATGTAAAAGTACTTCTATGTCTAAGTCATCTTTTTACGACACAAAATTTAGCATTATTTTCCCATTAGATAATTCGCTGTATGTACATACATATATATAAATTCAATGTCCTTATATATCCGCTTCATTGCATTTACCATTTCATTGTGTGTGCTCCCGATGTAAGTAAGTGTAATCGCTGTGGCTTGATCATTAAAATATTATCATTATATCTTATTTCAAGCAATCATCCTCAAACAACAGGTAAAAGAAATGCATAAATCATTGATCGTTCACATCAATACATCCGTCATTAAGTGTATCATTGGTAGATTATTGGTGTGTTTATTATCACTTTTTTGTTCATGATTTTCTTGTTTATCACTTATGTGTTCATCATTTTACTATTAAATCACTTTCGTGTTTCATTTTCACATCACCATCACTTTATTATTTTTGACAGTATTTCTTAATGATAAAAAAGATAATTTTTGGTTACGAAGTTTCTAATATAGGCCCGAGATTTCAGTTGGCCCTTAAATCGTTGGATTTGGTAATCCAAGTTAAAAGTTTAGGGAAGATTAAATTTCATTCGCGTATTTCAGTGCAAAATGAAACGTCAGTTACGTAATCTTCAACTATAGATATATTTTACGTTTTTCTATGGTTATTGTCTATAACGCATCTGTCAAACCACCTTAAATGATACGTGACGCGAAGCTGTGACTAAATATTATTTTATTATTATAACAACAGATTATTTTATTTGTTTCATTACGCAGCATGTTACTTTTTTAATTTTTTATACCGATCGATGTTTTTTTTAAATTAAAATCAAACATTGTAGTGAAAAAATGTCATTGAATATGTACTACGTACGTAGTACTTCAATGCAAAATGTATGTACATTTTACAGATGGATATGGAACTAAGTGATAATGGTGCCCCCAGGGGACTTGCCTTACCGGTAAGTTACGGGTATGGCGAACCCGGGGTACCTGAGCTGAGCATTTTTATCCTATCCCTCTTCCACGTCACGGATAATGCTCTCCTATACCAGATCTTCCACATCTTCACAACCTCCTATATCCACACAATCCCAGCCCAAGCCAAGGTGTTAGGCGACCCGTGCCGAGGGCTGAATGATACCAGGGCTATATGGTATCGCTAACGGAGCTTCCAGGATACCGGGCGACCTCCTGGAATAACTAGCCTTACTGCATCATTCGGGGCTCTGATGCAGTCGATCCCTATTTCCCTAGATGCTCGTGGGAATCCAAATGAATAGAAAAAAACAAAAAAAAAAACAACAAAAACCATACCACCAACAGCGGGTCAACACCGCAACAAAACAAGCTGGTCCTCAGAAGCCTGGAGTGCCTGCCTGCTTTCTGAGAAATCCTCAGATGCAGGCAACAAGGCAATCTGGGTCAATGGAGCACAGCCTCCAGGAACCTGGGATGCCTACCTGCTCTCTGGGAATACCCCAGAAGCAGGTAAACCTGCAGTCTAGGGCAATGGAGCATAGCCTCCAGAAACCCGAGGCATTCACCTGCTCTCTGGGAGAACCCCAGAGGCAGGTGACCATGCAGTCTGGGTCGATGGAGCACAGCCTCCAGAAGCCCGAGGCATTTACCTGCTCTCTGGGAATACCCCAGAAGCAGGTAACCATGCTGTCTGGACCAATGGAGCACAGTCTCCAGAAGCCCAAGACATCCACCCGCCCTCTGGGAATACCCCAGAAGCAAGGTGTTGTACGGAAGGCCACGAATCTGCCACCTCCGGGAATGCCCGGAGGTATGGATGATCCACTGAGAAAAGGCCTCAGTGGAGCAGGGACAAAGTGGTATCTCCGCTTCCTTGCTGAAGGTCTAACACCTAATGAAGCAAGAAAGAAGGCACTTGAGAGGAAGCTGGGAAATCCCCAGCCTACTCGAGGTGCAAAAAGAGTCATCACTCCTCCAAAGGGGTCAGACCCTAAGAGGAGAAAGGCTCCTGTACAAGCTCAGGCAAGAACTGAGCTAGTTGGGCCAGCCATCAATTATGCTGGTGCTGCCAGTATAATAAGAGTGGCTGTACTCCCTAAAGAGTACCCAAGGGCCCAACTGAGTAGCAATGACCTCACATTACTAGAGGACATCATTGCGGGGGAACTGGCTCAGCCATCAGTCTTGCCGACCGCTATGCTGCAGTTTAAGAGCATAAAGTTCCGCCCTAGTATGCTCGTCCTAGAGTGCCTCAACAAGGGAACAGCAGAGTGGCTGGAAAACACAGTCACTAAGCTGAGAAATTGGGAAGGAGTAGAACTGGCGGTGTGTCCTGGGGATGAAATTCCCAGGGCGCACAGTGCCACAATATTCATCCCCAAGTGCTCTACGATGGACACTCAATGCCTGCTGAGCATGATCAGCAGGCAGAATGGAGGGCTAAATGCCACTGCTTGGAAGGTGCACAGCAGTAGAGTCGAGGCCACTGGCCGAGTACTCCTCGTGGGAATGGACGAGGACTCCTGCAACATCATAAAGGGGATGGGCTACACCATCTTCTACAGGTTCGGGAGAATCCCTGTCCAGGGCCTACGTAAGAAGGTAGAAGGCAAGGGGAAGAATCCTCTTCCCCCTTCTTCCGCCCCAGCGGAGGCTGGGACTTTAGTGGTCCATCCAATAGATGAGACCCTGGAGGAAAGAGTCTATCCCTCCACTTCCAGGGAGGGTATGGATGGTACCCATCCTGCCATCCCTGGGGAGGCAAGCTCTAATGTGATGGATGTCGAGGCCTGTCTCACTCGCCCATCCACCTCCAATGACGGCGATGACTACGCCCGTCCCTCCACATCTTGGGGGGATGGCTCGCTGCTCACAGCAGGGGGGGAGCGAGGGATGTCTCCAATGGATACATCTGTTGCTCTCCTATTGGCTGATTGTAGGGGGCGTGTACCCCTGGGGGCCAATTGTACCCTGTCCTCGGAAGAGGAATAGAAGTCTCAACTCTCTGAGTGAAGAATCCTTCAACTCACCTACACATGACATACCCAGTAGTGACCTCGAACACCAAGATAGGTCAGGTGAATCTGCACCACGCGAGAGGAGCATCGGCAGTTATTGCAGATATGTTCACCAAAGCTGAACTAAGCATTGTATTAATACAAGAACCCTGGTTCTTTAAAGGGCAAATCAGAGGCCTTCCAAGTAAAGATGCAAAAGCAATATGGGACACCAGAGAGGATCGCCCCAGAGCATGCATCCTGATAAGGGATAAGGTTAAATATATTACACTGTCAGAGTTTATATCACGAGACTTGGTGCCAGTTCGAGCTTGCATCGAAATTGGCGACTTACATCGTGATATAGTAATTGCATCAGCCTATCTTGCAGGAGATAGGCTGATGCCACCAATGGAAGTGCAGAAACTGGCTGATTTTTGTGGCAAAAATAACTTACCACTCCTCCTCGGATGTGATGCCAATGCACATAACACCATATGGGGAAGTAGTGACACAAACAAAAGAGGAGATGAACTATTAGAATTTATCCTGAAAGAAAACCTTGAAATCCTCAACGTGGGAAACACCCCCACTTTTGTGACAAGGGCAAGACAGGAGGTACTGGACATAACACTTGCAAGTACGAGCATAAGTCCTACCATGAAGAGATGGCGAGTATCAAACGAGCCCTCGCTCTCTGATCATAGAATCATAAGGTTCGATGTGGAGGGACTGTCAACCACAGTAACCTACATAAGGAACCCAAAGAAAACAGATTGGGATAAATATGACACCAATCTAAAGTATAACCTTGTAACAGTAGATTCAAGGGCAAGGAATCATTTAGGATTAGAAAGAGCAGTGGACTCATTAACTGAAGCAATAATAGATGCATATGAATCTAGATGCCCTATTAAAGAAAAAGTTAACTGTAGGGACACTCCCTGGTGGAACAACTACCTGTCACAATTGAGAACATCCGTACGTCGACTCTTTCACAGAGCCAAAAATAACGGAGAGTGGCAGGCCTACAGGGAGGCATTAACCAACTACAACAAAGAAATAAGAAAAGCTAAAAGGAAGAGCTTTCGAGAGTTTTGTGAAAATATCACAGAAACTCCCATAGCAGCCAGGCTACACAAAGCAATGGCAAGAGGAAGAATACAAGGTCCTATGACTCATAAGAAACCAGATGGCAGCTACACAGAAGATGAAGAGCAAAGGGCCCTTCTACTTCTGGAAACCCACTTCCCTGGAAGTGAGCCTGTCAAGACAGAGGAACTACAGGCAATGCACTGTAGATCAAACAAAATAAACTGGGAGGTGAGTAAAACTATCTGTACACCACAGCGACTGAAATGGGCAATTGACACCTTTCAGCCGTATAAATCACCCGGTACAGATGGTGTATTTCCTGCCCTACTACAAAGAGGGCCACAGGAAATGCACGCTCACCTACTAAGGATATATAGATGTAGCCTAGCATTGGGACATATTCCCCAAGCCTGGCGGATTGCAAGAGTCATCTTCATACCAAAGAATGGTAAGAAGGACACGACCCTACCGAAGTCCTACAGACCCATCTGCCTCACATCGTTCTTACTAAAAACCTTAGAAAAGATGGTGGACAACTATATACGTAGTGAAATTCTGGACAAGGCACCTCTGCATAAGAACCAACATGCCTATAGAGCGGGGAAATCAACCGACACCGCTCTATTTGAGCTGACAGAGGTAATACAGAAATCACTTGATGAAAAAGAGATAGCTCTTTGCTCCTTTCTGGATATAGAGGGCGCCTTCGACAACACCTCACACAAGGCAGTTGAGGACGCTCTAGCTAGAAAAGAAGTGGACAGCACACTGTCCAGATGGATTAACAATATGCTAACAACAAGAACAGTGGCGGCAAACACTAGTGGAAAAACCATCCAGGTTAGCACCACAAAGGGATGCCCACAGGGAGGAGTACTGTCACCACTGATCTGGAGTCTGGTCGTTGACGAGCTGTTGAGGCGGTTGACCGAGCGTGGATATCACGTAAACGGTTATGCCGACGACATCGTCATCCTAATCAGAGGTAAATTTGAGGAAACACTGTGTCTCCTAATGCAGGATGCCCTCAAAATCACCAAAGAATGGTGTTTATCTGTGGGCCTGAATCTAAATTCAGGGAAAACCACTCTAATACCATTTACCAACAAAAGAAATCTCCACAATATAAAGAATATCCAGATAAATGGAGAAGATATTGAATGGAGAGACCACACAAAATATCTAGGAGTGATACTAGATAAAAAGTTGCTGTGGAACAAGCATGTTGAAGAAAAAATCAGCAAAGCGAAATCAGCTATAATGATATGTAGAAGAATTGCAGGAAAAATATGGGGATGTCACCCAAAGATCCTACTATGGATGTACACTGCAATAGTAAGACCTATCATCACCTATGGTGCAATAGTATGGTCAAGCAGAACCAAGCTTGAAACAACGAGGAAATCACTCGAGAAGTTGCAAAGGCTAGCCTGCTTATGTATAACAGGCGGTATGAGGACATGTCCGAGTGCGGCAATGGAGGTCATCCTAGACCTCACTCCACTCCACATAGTAGTGGAGGAAGTCGCAACAAAGGCCTACCTCAGATTGTACAAAGAAAGGTCAATAAAGGGTGGGCATGCTGAGCTAGCTTTGCCTAATTGCACACACCTAATTGACCTACCAGGAGACAAAATGGTCAAGAAGTTCAGTCTCGAAAAGAACTTTGATATCAAGCTGAACACGAGAAATGATTGGAACAACCACACCATCCAATCACTCAGGGAAAATACTATTAAATGGTATACCGATGGATCCAAAACAGAAGAGGGAACTGGAGCAGGAGTATATGGACCAAGGACAGAATATTCTGAAGCAATGGGCAAACTCCCTAGTGTCTTTCAAGCGGAAGTTCACGCAATTGAGAGATGTGCTCAGTTCAACCTCGACAGAAGATACAACAGGCAGGATATTGCTATTCTATCTGATAGTCAAGCAGCCATCATGGCATTGAATTCCCCAAACATTGACTCAAAAATGGTTTGGGAATGCCTAACAAAACTCAATGAACTAGGCAAGAACAATAAGGTCTCCCTGCTCTGGGTACCAGGGCATATGGGTGTCGAAGGAAATGAGCGAGCTGATAGACTCGCCAGGAAGGGTGCGAGAGAGCATCTGATAGGACCAGAGCCATTCTGTGGCCTAGGAAATTCATATTTTCAGGCAGAAGTAAAGAGAATTACGGAGAAAGTGAGATCTAGCTACTGGATTGAACTCCCGGGGCTCAGGCAGGCTAAGGACCTGCTCGGTAATTATGACCGAAAAAGGTCCAGAACATGTTTGAGCCTCGGCAGGAAAGCCCTAAAAAGTCTGACAGGGTTCCTCACAGGCCATTGTAGACTTGGGGAACATCTGCGGAAAATAGGACTAGAAGAAGATGGAACATGCAGATTCTGTAGGGAGGGGGCGGAAACGCCACACCACCTCCTCATGCAGTGTGTTGCTGTGACACAAGTTAGAATGAGGACCTTGGGCAGGCCCCAAATGGACATTGGATCCATACCCTCATTGAATCCCATGCGGATCCTAAACTTCCTAAGAGGGCTAGGACTCGAGGGGATGCTGTAACAGGAAACCTGGTAAGCAAGTAGGGGGGAGCGCAAAAGATCCTAAGGGTCGCAGTGCATAAGAACACCCTCTGATAATAATAATAATAAGTGATAATGGTAAAATTGTGTCTTATGTAGAAAATTTAAGAATACACATTATATATATAGAAACAGGATGGATCAATTTAAAAAGTGGGATAAAAAACATCGCAAAAATAAAGTTGCGTGCCTGACGTTTCATTATGGCTGACAGTTTATTTCGTTTGTTGTCAGGCAATACATCATAATTATGTAAAAAAGAAAATAAATATTAAATACATGAACCACTTCTATATCAAGTCTTTTATTTTAACAACAAAAATAAATCATGATTATAATTATTATGCATAGTTATTTGTAGTATAAAATGAAATAAAACATTAAAGCGTGCGGCGATTAGTACGCCACCTGGCGAAAAAGACTAGAAACAATACTTAACTCAAGATTAAGACACGCGATCCGCCTGAAACGTTGAGTTAAATATTTGTCGTTTAGTGACGTATTTAAGGGAAGATTAGGTACTGAAATACGCAATATTTTTGTTAGACTTGAGTTAAACTCCTAAGGGCCGACTGAAATACTGGGCCATAATCAACTATTATTAAAAAAAAAAAGAAATATCTCCTTGACAGTTATGTATTCCAGTGAGACTTGGCCATGATAGAATTAATCATTAAAGTATAATAAACATGGTGGAATGATATTAGAGATGAATGTGTAAATAAAACAATGTTTGTTAGAACACTTCATATTAAAATCCAAAATCATGTTATAAACAAGAAAACAAATGAGTTTAAATTGTTTTCCAATTTATTCTTCAAACATTAAAATTTTTTGTGCGAAATTAAAATTATGGTCCATAACCATGTCATTGTAATAAATGCAATATGAGCTCCTTTTGAGTAAAATAGAGTTATCTCTAAACTACTGTAAATGCTGTAGCATTTTAAAAATTACACTGAATTTCCTATTTTTTACTTTGTGTACCTGGTTAGTTTATTACATTTTTTTATAATAAATTTTGATCACAACCACAGGTAAAATTTTGAAAAATCTAAACATTGTTTTATTGATTTTTTACGGCTACAGCCATACTATAAAATTATGATACTATAAAATTATGATACTATAAAATTATGATACTAAAAAAATCTCTGATAACATTTGATAGCATAGTGGGATTTGGTTCCTAGTGGGAGAGGCCAACGTTAATATGAAATGTTTTTTGTTTTTTTTTTTTTTTTTTATAATGATGTTATATTGCTATATTTCTGTTATGATCAAATAAATAAATAAATAAATAGTTCTTTTGTAAAGTCACGCACAAAACAAATTTACAAATTAACTATATTTATTGTTGTGGTACACTAAATACTTTGATTTCATAATTTTTTTTAATACTTTTGGTTGTTTCATTGAAATCTAATGTCGTCAAACGACTCAAATTCGAACAATTTTACGAAATCAAAGTATTTTAACTATACTATTACCGACACTTTTGTTGAAACAACCCAGCCAAATCTGATAGCTTATGAGCTACCCTATCTGCCCTCTTTGTTTTGATGTTGGTTTTTGGGACACCCTGTATGTCCTATTATATATTATGTATACTATATTCACTTATTCTGTAATAATGTATATATAATTGTACAAAAATGTAGATATTGCTTTCTATATATATGTTGTAATATGCTTTTCCTGCTTTCCTAATGGCACTGCCAGTTGTGGCACTTAACATTACCGGTATGTAAAATATATTCATATTATTTTATTTAAAATATAGATATTCAAAAACATCTTGAAATTTATGATCTGGAGGGGGATGGTTTACACACACACACACATGTAATCAAACCAACCCAACCATGTTATATTTCTAGATATTAGCGATAACTATACCAGTATAAGAAATGATATGACGTCTTCCATATTTTTTTTTTTTATTTGGGGAAAAAGTGGAAAGCACTGCACTGAAACATCAATCAATGATTATTTAAAATCATGCTGGTATGTTTTATTATATCAGCTTCAAAGTTTGCAACTGGTCTTTATTTAACAATTGTGAGGCTGAATTTTACAGTAATTGATAATAATAAGGACAATTTATAAAGCGCCGTTTAGTGACAACCGTGGTCACCTCAAGGGCGCTTTCAGTTTGCAAAAAATAATTTAAAATTAGTCCTATAGCTAACACATTGAAAATGGTGAAACATAAAACTTAAAAAAATACAATAAGTTAAAATTAAGTTAAAATTAGTCCTATAGCTAACACATTGAAAATGGTGAAATATAAAACTTAAAAAAATACATAGAAATCACAAATTAATCTTGTTACATAATATTATTGAACGGATGAAGGACAATCTGGATACGACTTGCGGAAAAGATGAGTTTTTAATTTCTTCTTGAATTCATTGATATTTTCGGCACATCTTATATCCATTGGAAGATTGTTCCATGACTTTGGTCCAGAAACGCCAAAAGATCGATATAGGTATTTTGGCTTATTTGTGAGATTGGTTTCTACTAGTTTTTTATTGGATTTGGTCATTGATCTTAGCGTACTTTGTTTATTGTTAGGTGAAAATGGAACACAAAGTTCCGATATATATTCCGGGGCCATGCTATTGAGTGCTTTAAAGACAAGGAGACATGTTTTAAATTCTATACGTTCTGGGCTCTTCAGCCAATGAAGTTTGTGAAGTGTTGGTGAGATATGCGAGAAACGATCAATCTGGTAAATATAACGGGCTGCTGCATTGAGGATGAGTTGTATTCTATGGATTTGGTATTGCGGTAGGTGTGCTAATATGGCGTTACAATAATCTACACGGGAAACTATTAAAGAATTTATAAGGACCTTAGCAGCATTTGTCGAGAGACACCTTCGAATAGGTCTAAGTTGTCTGAGAAAGTAACAACTTTGTCTGACTATGGAAGAAATGTGTTTATCCATAGAGAGTGCACTGTCGATATGTATACCAAGAAATTTTATGCAGTTAGAAGGAGTAATTTCGACATTTTGAATTACAATGGGGTCATTATTTATGTATTGTTGCCTGCGAGGTTTTATGCATTTGATAGAAGATCAAATGCATAAAACCTCTTATTAACAATACGCTGGACAAATTATTCAAATTGAGTACCTAGAGTATAAAGGCTTGATGGTCTTTAAATATAGTACATGACTTTTATCTATTATCACCTTCAATAAATTACCAGATTCATTTTATCAAAAAATCATCCCAGCATCATGCCCTTCAGTTTTTATTCATATTTAAGTTGTACAAGTAATTCGTTCGTTCCCCTTAGCGCTTTTGTCCCATTTCTATCGGGGTACGCTTTGACCATGATCCTGGAATTGGCGAGTCTGGTTATTACATTGAAGCGACTGCCATCTGACCTTCGTAACCCTTAGAAAGGGGAACCAGACAAATTGGATCATGGCTACATATAGCTAGTGATATAAATACAAGTAATTATTATTTTAATTAATTATTACAGGAAGTAAGCGTGAACTAATCGCAACAGCAAAGGCGATCGCAGAGGCCTCTGAAGAGGTGACACGTCTGGCCAAGAAATTAGCACTTGAGTGTACTGACAAGAGAATAAGAACGGTAATTTTCCAATATTTTATTTTTATTATGAAAAAAAATACACATTTGTTTCTTAATTCAGGGAGGCAATTTCGGTCAAACGGCAAAATAAAAATCCTCTATTTAGGTATTTGATTTTAAAATTGTCTATATAGAATACTTTTGCTACATAGGTTTATAACGTGGGTTACCATGGAACGGGACTTGCTTTGCAGATTGGCTGTGTTTCTAGAACAAAGATTAAAGTAAAAGTATAGTTAAAATATTTTTATTGACAAACTTTTTTAACATCTCAATAGAGACGAAGTTGGGATATTGTAGAAGAACCAGGAACTCAAGGCACCTACAGGGCTTAAGACCTGTCATCGGCTGGTTTACGTGATCACTTTATGCGCTTGCGCAACGTTCACCTTATTGAGTACCCTTATCAATAAACGTAAACCAGCCGATGACAGGTCGTAAGCCTTGTAGGTGCCTCAAGTTCCTGGTTCTTCTACAATATCCCAACTTCGTCTCTATTGAGATGTTAAAAAAGTTTGTCAGGAAAAATATCATTTGATTCCCGAAAGGGAAAAAAATCCAATGTTTGCATATATGCAATTAAAAAAATATTCGATAGTTAAAATACTTTTTAACAGATTTTTAATTATCTCAATAGAGACGAAGTTGGAATATTTATTGTAGGAGAACCGGGAAATCTACAGGGCTTACGACCTGTCATCGGCTGGTTTACGTGATCACTTTATGCGCTTGCGCAACGTTCACCAATTATGCCTTTTTTAATGAGATCCCTATCAATTCAATTTAATTAAAATACTTTTATAAAATTGTTCAATAACTATTTTTTGTTGTTTCATTGAAATCTAAAGCCGCCAAACGATGTAATTTTGAACAATTTTATGAAATCAAAGTATTTTAACCATACTATTACCGATACTTTTGTTGAAACAACCTAGCTTAAGGGGTGTATTTATAAAAAAATCATCACATTTTTTGGTTCATGTTTATATTTGACTTAAGTATGCAACTTTTGTCTATTTTTATATGTAAAATATGGTTTGTGTAGCATTGCACCCCAACTGCTCACAGACTGGAATAAGAAACTACATTATTATTGTTATTTTTTTTATAAATAATTTAATACATTTTCCATTTGGCACATGTTTTGTTTTCTTTTATGTCAGTTGGATGAAATTTTCCGTTGTCAATAAAAAGTCAAATATTGAAAAGTACTTAAAGTCTTAAGGATTTTTTAGTAGTTATACCCACCCACACAAATTTCATAATAATACGCACCTAAAATATTGATTGTCTTGCTGCAATTTCTTACTGTATATAATATTTGTTCATTTCGTTTGTTTAGAATCTGCTGCAAGTATGTGAGAGGATTCCAACTATTGGCACGCAGTTGAAAATATTATCTACAGTCAAAGCCACTATGCTCGGAGCTCAAGGTAAATCAATTGTCATATTTAATCATTATATTGTCTTAATATGCACAAAATTAAAATATTTATTGAATAAATTATTGTTAAGCGATATACGTGAATAGATTTTAGTTTTAATACTTTACACGATCATTTCTGTTGTATTTACTCTCTCAATAAATGTTTAATATGATTTTTGAATATCAAATATAAGTAATTTCTGCTCTGTTTTACTCAATTTTAGTGAAACTTAAAATAATGTTAACAAACATACATTTTAATAATCGTTTGAGCCAAGATTATAGCCCTGGTGGACTGGATCACCAGTCCAGATTGATTCCATATAAAATTTGAATATAGTTAGTTTTTCCGCAGAGTCTATCTAATTCTTTTTTAAGAAAGAAATAGCATTTTTGGAAAGTATTTGATATTATGATGATTAATACTTTATTTTTTTTCTATGCCAACAGTTGGGATGCCCGAGTACAGAGGTACTTCAACTTTTTTTTCAGCATCTCATATAGTTTTACTTTATTTGTATTTTAGATCACCATACAAGTTCATCATTGTATGATAAGTAGCGTTTAAATTTAGTTTCTTGAAGTAAATAGTATGTAGTGGTCCAGTAAAATTACTTTTGAAATAAGAGGTGAATATGATATTTAATACAATAATAATGTAGTGAAGTGTACTTATCTTTATTTTTGAAAATTGATTCTTAGCTGTTTTAAATTGGTAAATTTAAGTTTGTGTCCGTGCATAGAGTTACTAGATAACACAATTGTATAATATGAAGATACAACATATCTATGCTCTGTTAAATTTATTGTTTAGCAGATTTTAAATTAGGTATAAGTGTGATGTCAATTTATCCTTAGTGGGATCCCGATTTAAAAGTATCGTAATTTCTCACAATTCAATTGCTCTTGAGCATGATTTTCACACGTTTATGTCATAATCTATTTTTGCTTCTCATTTTTAACCTTAAATATAAATTGACCAGTTAATGATTTAAAATTTATAAAACTTCATTATAAGTAAAAAGACGTAAACTATGCTTAAAATCTCTCTTTACTACAGAGTTTTTCTTAATGAAATGATTGAGTTTGGTTTATTTTCATAATGGAATGAGTTTCAATAAGTTTCACCTGTATATTTACAGATTTCAATATGTTATGATATATTTTTATTTTTGTATTGTAATAATTTGGTAATTTATTTAAACATGGTGGAAGGTCACAGAGTCAAGTAGAATTTTTAATTTGTGGTTCGCATTATTATATAAGAGTTTATGGATCCATTGAATCAAAATTGCACGTCTCATTTGCCAATATTTATCATTATGTATGGAATAACTAAATATTCTTTATTGAAATTGTTTCATTTTTATTTGTAAAGAAATTTTATTGCAATTAGATTTGTATACATATTATTTAAGGCATGTTCAACTCCGTTTTTTTATCTTAACTTCATGGTTACTTCATAGAATAAGGCGAGAATGTATGATTGAGAGATATCGTAAGTACAATTAAAATAAATGCCCTAAGGTGGTTTGGCCACATAGAAAGAATTAATTATGAACATCTGACAAAAAAGTATATAAGCTGATAAAAGAGGTCACATAAATGGAATTTGAAAAAGATCTCCATATGTTACAAGTAAGAAAATTTAGAAAAGAAGTTAAAAGAGCATGTATGAGACGATGCATAGATATGAATGAAGCGAGGAATGTATGTCAAGAGAGAGGAGTCTGGCGTTCGGTTCTCTCTGTCTACCCCAAATAGGGAAATGGCGTGATGGTATAGAATGGTATGGTAACTTCATGGTTATAGATTCATTACAAATTCAATTTTTATTTTTATCATTGTAATGTTATCGTTAAGTAGTTGTAATATTTTTATAGATTATATTTTTAAACCCAGTAACCTCGGTTGGGATGATTGCATGTTTAAATTATTAAAAATTATTTAAGATGTCATCTAATGTCATCAACTTCTGTATTTAAATCATTTAAATGTTTATTAAAAATATATGTATCCAAAGAACTATTACATATTGTCTATTGAGAATAACCTTTTCTGTTTCTATAATTTATTCACATATTTAATTTGATCAATTTCAGGTAGTGAAGAAGATCAAGAAGCCACTGAAATGTTGGTCGGCAATGCCCAAAACCTGATGCAGAGTGTAAGTATCTTTTTTAGGGCTAAAAATTTATATAATTATCTGCAATTTGGGGGATGTGTGTATCAAGGGAATCAAAAGTTATAAGGTACACACATACAGATATACTAAATGTTTGAATTCTGAGTTCATCCTGTATTAACTTGTTAGCTGTAAAGCAGCCCATTCACGATCGTGTCATTCGGCGTCGCTCCATATGGACCGGCTCCATTTGGACCATTGTAAAATTTTCATCACACTCACGGACGCGCCATCGCGCTATCGAGCCATCAAAATTAGTATGCGCAAGCGGTCGGCGTTTTCACATTAATAAGTTCTATTTATTTTTAATTTTCAAGTAAAAATGAGTTATAATTCTGATGATGAGTTTTATCTCTCTAGTCACAATCCTAGGATTGGTCTGCACCAAACACTCGATCTTTCCACTTAACTCTATCGTCCGCCAGTCTCTTCATCTCTCTGTAGCTGCTACAGCGCACGTCACCGATTATCTGGTTTATATAGTTGTTTCTGGGACGACCTCTACAGTTACCCCCATCAATCATTCCTTCGACGATGGTAAAAAGCAGGCCTGGTTGCCGGATGTTGTGGCCTATCCAAGTTGTTCTCTGTTGGGCAATTATTTTCATAATTTGCCTTGTCTGTCCAACCCTACTTAGTACCTCGTCGTTGCTGATGTGTTCTGACCAGTGAACTTTAGCCATGCGTCTGTAGCACCACATCTAAAACGCAGACAGACGTCCCGTTTCGCGTTGGCTGATGGTCCATGTTTCACAGCCATATAGCAGTACACTCCAGACAAGAGTCTTGATCAAGTTTTTCCTAATTTTGATAGAAATGTTAGGGGATTCAAAAATTGTCGATCTTTTGTTGAAGGCGGCTCTTGCTTGGTGGATTCTGCTTTTGATGTCTGCTGTTGAACGTCCGTCTTGAGATATTCTGCTTCCCAGATATACAAACTCTTTCACCTGCTTTTTCGATGCCACCCAGAACAATATTTGCGGTGCATTCCTCCCTTCCAGCAACCATGCATTTTGTTTTGTCCTTATTTATCCTCATGTTATAATCGCTTGTTAGGATGCCTTCCATCTTCCTGAGAGCCTCATTTAATTCTTCCTCTGTTTCTCCTAGCATTGCAATATCGTCTGCATACCTTATTATGTCTATTTTTTGTCCCTGAATTTTAACACCATGCCAATCTCTCATTTCTTCTCTCAGCTCATCGATAGCCTGTTGTATGTATTTATACAACTGCTATATTATAGCGGTTTGTTTATATATAAAAAGAAAAAAAAACAAAGAGAAAATGTTGTGTTTTCGCATTCACGAGAGTGTTAAACAGCTCGGCGCAATGAGATGGCACAATGTACCCCTGGTTTTCACACTCACGAGCTTGCCGTGTCAACAGGATGCGCCGCGCCATTTATCGCGGCACTATGAAGTTTCGATCGTTTGGAATTCCATTTTGGTGTGTCAGGCCAATTGAGCTGCGCGGGATTTGACATTCACAAGCGCATTTTGAAGTGATGGCAAGCCATTTGGAAGGATGGCACGATCGTGAATGGGGGCCTTAAGTGGTTCTTTATAACAAATAAATAAATTGCCTTTCTTTGTTTCAAAATTTGTTATTTTTTATATTATGATTTATCATTTTCAGGTGAAGGAGACAGTTAAGGCCGCTGAGGGTGCTTCCATAAAGATAAGAACAGACCAGGGAGGATACCAACTACGTTGGGTGAGGAGATCTCCGTGGTATCAGATGTAATCTGCTACTAATACAAGTGACATCTACCATCTCAATAATGACATACTGTTATTCATATAGAGAAGTTTGTTTCAAAGAAGAATAAATTATCCGATTGTGACAAAGAATTAAAATGAAGATGCTTATCTATACATTATATTTCTACTATTCAAAAGATATAAGATGCACATTTTATAATCATATTGCAGCTTCCTTGCTACAATTTTAAAGAAGATCAATGCTGTAAGCAGTGTCTCTATATCTTAAATCTTTAAATAGATTTGAAAACATATATATAAACATTATAAAATACAGGCTAATTAAAACAATTTGTTTGTTTTGAAAAACATGATGTCAATATTTTATTTTGTTTTATCTAGAGACATTTTATATTCTCAAGCTGTCTAACTTACTTTTTGTGGCTTGACTGTAATGCCAAAAGCTGGCCGAGTGTCAGATTGTAGTCAGGCTAAAAATAGTAAGTAAGACCGAAGATGTTTAAAAATATTCATATTGTTTAAATACATTTCATAATCAGTGCATCTTATAATTTGATAATCAAATAATTTATTGTGTTTAATTCAACTCTGTTTCTTGCCATCCCATTAATATTAATTTATTATATTTCTATTGAAATTATTTATTGAGTTTTGTTATTCTCTGTATAATCGTGCGCAAGTAATTAAACATATTGTGGTGTGTATTTTAGGGTTTTTTTTTCAAGGAATTTTTGTGTTCAATCGTTAAATCATTAAACAATTATTATTGTTTATTGATAATTGTATATTGTAAGACACCCAGTGTCTGCCAAATTAACATAAATTTATTAATTAATGTGACCCATATTTTAATTCTTAATCAATCTTTGATTTTATGAAACTAGTCAGACCTTTGATTTGAAGTTTAAAATGATTAAATTGAAATGCATCCAATCAAACTTATTTATAATTATAGGTTGATTCATTTTTATTCAATTTTAAAATGCGCTTATAGTATAAACTACATAAAGATAAGTGAGTGTGCGAATGATTGCAAAGATTTATTATTAATAGAATGCATTACAAATATTCACTAATTTTATAGCATCAAGTTACGAGTACTATATAAAAATATAATCTGTCGATTATCGTATATTTTCACTTTTATTAGATATTACATAAGTAATTTAAATTGACTTATTTTTCAAATGCAAATATTGCTTCTCTGGGCTGGAAACTGGTTAGATGGAAGAAATTGCTATATGGCAATAAACTCGCCACTTGCGCAGGGTTCAAGGAAGTGTTTATTATTTTCTAGTTTATTGTTTTATATATTTGTATAATTTTTAAATTGAAATATTTGATTGAAGATTGAAATATGGGTCAGAAGATAACCTAATCCATTTTGTCGATCTAACAAAAATGTACAAAGAAGAATTTCAATATTTTACATAATATTAATAAGTATTTCAAATATACAATCATTTTGTTATTATGATAACCTATTATAGTAATTGTAGTATTCAATCAATAACTAACTAAAATGATTCACATTAGTTATTACAACTTACAATGACCTATTGTATTTAAGTGTACAAATCAATGAATATTCAAAAATAATTCATATTTTGTTATTGCAATGATCTATGTATTGTAATAATCAAAGTGTACAATCAATGAATATCTGAAAATGATCCATATTATTTATTTCAATGACCTATTGTAAAAATTATATTTTTACAATCAATTGATATCTAAGAATGATTTTTATATTTATTATTACAATGGCATATTGTAGTAGTTATTTTGTATAGTCAACAAATATCTAAAATAATTGGATATGAATACAACGACCCATCGTAGTAAATATGTATGTCAAACAATCAATATAAGTAAATTTTTATGTTATTACAATAACATGTTGTAATAATATAAAAAATATATATAATCAATTATAATAAATATTATAAACCTATATTTACATAACCCGCTGTAATAATTGTACAATCAAAACAAGGAAATGTTGATGCAATGTATCAAGTGCCTGCTTTGGTAATTATGTATCTTCTTTATTATAACTTTTTACAGTTAACATTTTATGTCTTAATTTTTTTATGATTTGTTGTTCAACATAAATACATAATTTCAAAAATAGCTAACACAATTATAAATGCTTAGGTATCAAACTATTAAAATATTTATGTGTCAAACAATATTAACATGTTTATGTGTCCAACAATATTTAAATGTCTTTGTATACTGTGTTTCATTGTTTAAAAGTGCATTTCATGGTAACGTTTGTATGACTGTCAGTCAGTAAAATAAAGTAAATAATGTTGCCATATCTCCAAATTAAATTCCTCTAATCTCATATTTGAAACATTACTATATGAAAGAATAAAACTTGTTTTCTATATTTATTTTGAATAAAACACTCTTTAAAAATCATTTACAAAAATTACAAAGTAAGAAAAGATATACCTAATTGTACGGGGAATGCCACAACACCACAACACCAAATGTAATTATATCAAAATAAACACAAAGTGGACTTTTAAATTAAACATACTTTATCAAACAATATGAAAATGTTTGAGTCAAACAATAAAGTTCATGTATCAAACGATATTAAAAATTTTATTCACTAATCAATATTAAAATTTTGATGTATTAAATAAAATGTAAATATTATGTTCAACTTTTTAAATTGTGAGGCACATATTGACTAGAAGAAATAAATTGACCAAAATGAAGATAAAGAAATACGTATAAAGAAATTCTAAACAAAATAGCCAACTTTATTTCGTATTCAATTCATCATTTTATGGATTTGTCCTAAGAACTGTTGGGAAGGCAACAAGTAGTTGAAATAATTGAGAATCATGTCCATTTTGGTCCAACAAAGTACAGTTATCGTTAAGCACCTCGAAAAATCACGTGGGTTCGCAGAAGACAAATTTGGGTTTTTGCCAAACCACGCCTAAAAAATTTCTAGAAGTTTGGTGATAATTATACTATTTCACTCTTCCAATTATAATTATGTCTATTAATAATTGCTATATAGCAATGTGTCGAATTCCAATACAATATTTTTTTTAAATCTCAAAAGTAAATAACATTGTATATTTTGTTCAAACAATCACTCTGATTTGATTTTAAACGATTCATTGAACCGTGTATGGCTGTATAAAAGACTTTCGATTACTCGTACGCAATCAAAATTATCCTAAAATTTATTGATTTAAAAAAAATTGTTGTTTTGATTATGTTTTAAAATTGAATATTATTTATTTTAAATTTAATATTGTTATTGGTTGTTTGAAATGTTTTTTATTTGAATAAATATATTTTTTTTAATATTTTTATGATACTAAAAACCAGTCATTTAACCTTAAAAAATATAATTTTACTAGTTTAATTTATTTATATTAGTGTACTGTATAGTGTGCAAAGAAGATGATGATATTAAAATAAATATGAATTGGAAGTGTAGCTTGTAAGCAGAATGATAGACTTGGTGTATGAATATAGGAAAAGCAATATAAATATGTTAGGGTAGGAACATCATATGGATTTTATTATATAACGCACAAAAGATATATTATAAAAATTTATTAAACTGATATAATATACATTGAAACATTTATAAATGTCATTTTAAGAACCTTTGAAATAATTAAAATCTTTCTTTAATAAATATTTCTAATACAAACATTTATTTTACATGTTATTAAAAGAAAATGTAATGTTTCGATTATCTATTTATTATCTTTGTTGTGTTTGATTTTAACAAATTTAACATAATTTATGTAACGTCTTTTAAAATCTTTTAACTACATAATAAAAAATGCTTTCTGTAATCATTCAGTTTCAAATTTAAATAGTTTGTTTTGTGATATATATTTTATATGAAAAAGTTGATAAATAATATTGAAAATGGATATCATATAAAATTGATTGTGCCAACACTTTGGTCAAATATAAGCCTGTTATTAAAAAAAAAATATGTAGATAAATAAGGTAAAAAGTGATTTATTAGATAATTTAAGATCTAGAATTGCACTTAGTATCCAATTCTGCACAATATAATCTATTTCTATACAATTAGTACAAGTAAAATACATAACTGTACTGAAACATATACCTATGCATTAAAATCAGTTTTATAGTATGGGTAAATACAAATATATTAGGTACTAAAACCTTCCATTATATATTACTAGCATTGCAGTTTTGTAATCTATATTATGCATTTTATAAAAGTGATTGTGTTAAAAGAAATCAATTCTATATTAAAATTTGTGTATTAGCTCGCCAATCTCTTCCAAAAATTTACAATTAACATGTCAAATGTAGCAATTTTTTATTGCTGTTTTTATTTCCTTACAAAATGAGCGCCGATATAATTTCCTGTAGTTTAAGTATATTAGCAAATTACGCATACCTAAATATTGCAATTTAAGTGTCTTAGTTGGCCTTAATAACATAATAATAATACATATACTCCAAAATAATTTTTTGATGTAATATTTCAGATTGTAGGATATAAAGATGTATGTCAAATGTTGTACTGTTTATGTAGGATGAGTGATAATAATTGAGAAGTCTATGGAATTTTAATATGAAAAATGTAATAGATTTTCTTGAATAAGACATTTTGTAATGAATATATTGTGGTCTGATAAATATATTTTGTATGCATATTCAATCGGATAGCATACAGCTAGTCATAAACATTCTACATTATTGACTAGAACCATTGTGTTGTTAACGAGTAATATTCAATTAAATGCAACATAATATATTCAATAATGAAATTGATGCATGTAATAAAGAGTACCTATGTGCAGACCATTACACAGAATGTGTGTAGCTAGCATTGCTTGGGGAATGTGATAAACTTTTATGGCTATAAAATTAAAAGAGTTTATGATAAACTTTGAAATGTAATGATAGATATAAAAATGATATTGAAACAGCTATTGTAATAAGATGAAAATAATTGCTTTGAGGTGGTTATTTTAAATTTGAAATTAAATAAAAATGTCCTAACAATTCAAAATATAAGGCTGGAAGTTATACAGTGAAAGTTTTACTTTGAAAAATAATAATAATACACTATTTTATAAATATTTTTCTGAGCTAGTGTAATTGTAAATGTGAATACTTCCTTGAGCACCCTACAGTGACAAGTTCATTGCCAAATGTAAATTTCTTTCAAATAACCAGTGATTCCAGCCCAAGAGAAGCACAATTCGCGAAAGAAATCATTTTCAACAAATTTCTCCTCTGCTGGGCAATCGAATCCAGGACGCTGGCACAGAAGTCCTAAGCTGAAATAATAAGAAAAACATGTTTTGGTCCATTAGAAATATTTAAGTTTTTTTATGAGTTTTTTTTGTTTAGGTAACTTTTGTATTGTTTCCAAAAGTAAAATTGAAGATCTTGTGTATTTTTTCATTTCTTAAAATAAGTTTTTTTCAGACAAATTGATCCTAAATTGAAACATGAGCAATAGAGTTTCGAACTTACAAATAAAGTACTTTCACAAAAATGTAAAAACATATTCAAAAATAAACTGTCTGTCTCTCAGGCTTTATTGTTGCATTTTTTTTCTATAAATTATTTCCTAAAGTATCGTCTTTCCAATTATGTAATTGCTTACAAATATTAGGTACAATTATATTTTTGTGTTGAATATAAATGTTTTGCAATTGTGTCGGGAGAAATGTTTATTATTATTTTGTTATATTTTAACTATTATACATTTAATGTCTTAACCCATACATTTACGACATTAAATGTATGGGCTTCATGTGTAATCTTCCTTCTGTAAATGAGCATTAGTAATTTTCTGATCTAAATATTTTTGAAGGCATTTGATATATTTTTTAAATATATGTGCCAACATATATTTTTTATACGCATAATATGTCATTTATTTTATAGTGAATCATACTTATTTATAATCTTATATGAAATACTTAACCATTCTTTTTTTTCGCAAATCAAAATGTGTCAACAATTAAATTAAGTATGTTGAATGTGACAAATTTTATTATTATTATACATGAAATGATTTTAGTAATAAAATTCACTAATATGTTTGTTTTGTTTTTCTTTTAGTTATATTTATTTTCCCTTTTTTTTTTTTAAATAAACAATGGCAAACATACATGTTGGATAGCTAAAGAAGTATTTTTTTCATTGATGAGAATCTGTCGTTAGTATCATCACTGTGTTTCCATATTTGGATTGGGTAGAACAAACAGATCATACTATTTTTTCTCAAGGTCTTTTCTAAAAAAAATTATTTAATTTATATTCATCCACAAATATGCATGTCTAGAATAAAATAGGAATCATTCAAAATTTCTTAGTCATTTTTCTTATCAATAATTCGGTGCCAATATTGCATATCTAGAGAGTGCTTCACAAGCTATTTCTCATATTTTCCTTTTTCTACAAAGAAGCAGGTGGTATTGTTGAATTAGAAAAAAAAAGATTTTGTCATTTATTTATGATAAGTAGGTACATAAATTCTCATTAATTAGGAATATGTTTTGCTATTGTTAAATAAACCATATTTATTTTCCAATTTATTGGATGTATTGTTTTTTATTCTTTGTTCATAGGTATTATCAAAAATCATATAATGCAAGGTTCTATCTAACAAAATCAGAAAAATCTAATAGTTTAAACAATTCCTTTGTCACAGAAGAATTTCTAATATTTTTAGTGAGTAATGTCTATTAAAAAGTTTAATGTGGAGGTTTATCAAACAAATTTTAGTAAATTTGTTTTCTTCATTATACAAATAAGAAATGTGTAGTTTTTTATTTAGTGTTTAGAAGTATCAAAATTGTGTTAGTGTTAGATAGAAACTTTTTGCATTATTGTTATATTTTCAGCCCCCCTAGACGTGTCATTTAGCTCAAGATAAAAAACAAGAAAAGATAAATCAATCTATGGAAGTGACAGTTGCCAGTCACATGACAACTGTCACTTCCATACATTGAGTTATCTTTTCTTGAACTAAATGACACATCGCCTAGGGGGGCAGATAGGTATATTTATAGCATAATTGAAACATAAATAGTAAAATACATATTTTTGAAATTGAAAAGAATGTGCTATTTTTTGACTATAAAGTACTGAAACTTAAATTGTAATAATGTAAGTATCAAAAGTATAACATGTTATATTAGTAAGGAAATCCAAAATATACAAGTATGTTTCTACAAGGCCTAATAAGTAGTACTTCGATAAAGCATATGAAAATATGTTTTTGTTATTGTATTAGCACTAGTGTTTTGAATGTAATGTGCTTTTATGAAAAATAAACAAACTGCACCATCAAAATGTAGAGATTATAATAGAAAAAAAATAGAGTAATTAGAAATTTATCGCAATTATAATAAAAGCTTACTGTTAAATTAACACAAGATTTTTCACAATCACCACAAAAATATATTAAAATATCTAATTAATAATATTAGAAAATCTTTAGTAAAACCAAAAAAGATAATTTTTTAATATGACTTATAGTCTTTATCTAAACAGTATTTCTTGATGTTGTGTACCTTAAATAAGTATAAATCGGCATTGCTAAATATTTATATGAACAGCATACCCCATCTATATGAATTGTTTTTTTTGCGATTATTTATATAGTAGGACTAAAATACTGGGTGTGTAATAGTGGTCTATAACAGGCCATAAAATTAATTGAATACACCAAAAGAAGGAAGAGGGAGCTGTTAAATCTAAGCAAGGACCAATTGAGAATTACTAGTCATTGCCACTTGAAAAACACCACTTCAAAAAGATTCTTACAGAGGATCCAACTTATAAAAGATCTGTGAGTGTCCGTCCATCTCTTGCAGAGGTCAGACACAGATGCCTGAGAACAAATATGTTATAAGACCCAGAGATATTGGGACATCTTTTGTTCCTGGCTAAGATATAGAATTCGACCGAAGGTCAGATTTTGGCCGAAGGCAAATGTTCGGCTCTAGCCGTAACCTTTGGTTGAAGTCGAAAATTTGACTTTCTTATATTGTATACAAATCATAAAAAATGTTGATGCAAGCTTTGTAGCAACTGTTTATTATTTATGCAGTATTTTAATATATAAAAATCTGATGTCACGATGTTCGTACACGTTTATTTCTGAAACCGCCCAACCGATTTTAATGGAATTTTCTAAATTTGTATGGTTCCAGATTGAAATAGGATAGGATATTTTTGGAACAGATACATAACAAAACGACCGATTAGAAATCTTTGCAACAGTTTCCGATTTAAATGATTTCTTTTTTAACAGCTTTTAGTGGCTGATAGAAAACTTAGGTTTAGGTCAAAACTTCGGCTTATTTTTGAACGAATCCGAATGTTCATTCAGACACTAGCAGGATATTGAGACATTCAAGAGACTAAATTGCCATCGAGATGACAACCTTAAACCGGAGGGGCAAAAGATCATAAGAGATTATTGACATGCAGGAATAATCAAGGTCCCTTTCCTAGTCCATAAAAATAAAAGGAAAATGTGCAACAAAAAGGAGACTTCTATAGATCTTCTAGAGCGAGTCCGGGTGGTAGAGTTATAATATTGAATGAAACAATTGTCCTGTAAAAGGAAAATAAACCTCATAGAACATAATATTGTAGGTCAGTACACTCCATTAAGCAGAACTAGTGCATAGCGCGGGTGTCAAGCCAGAAGGGAAGGGCATACAAACGAAATGACTACTTTACAGGAGAGACAAAAAGCAATTTATTTCTACTACTTTACTTTCCGTGTCCGGAACACCATCATATTGGTTGGTGCTCCGGTGGTGGAAGGATTGGCCGGCATTCTGCCGTTTCCAGGGACGCCCGATTGCTTTTCCGAAGTTAACCGAAACTCAATCTACGTGGAGGCTCCTTCCGTGTCCCAATTTATTTCTGTAACGGTTCAATTTATTCATGTAGTTTTTTTGTAAAATTTAGCAAAAATGAAGCCTCATCGAGGAGTATTACCCAAATTTCAATAACTAGTGAATTTCTTATATATTTTGCACATATGCCCCTCTGGCTCGCTAATGTTTCTAGACGTGGACTCAATTTTCGCATAGAAAATTCATAATTATTGTGGGGCCTAAAAACAAATTTTCTAAAAAGCTATGAATTAAAAAAAAAAACATGTAGCTTAATTATGAGATGTGTTTAAACATTTTGATAGCGATATTGAGACAGTTAGTCTAAAGCTTCTGCCTTTTTTAATGTTTGTAGGTATTCCATTCTGGCTTGGCAGGTTTCTATGGCATCATCAAATTTTTTGAAAGGTCGTATCATATTATTTTCTTTTTTCAATAATTGTTTTCAGACATTCTTCTTTAAAAATATCTGTTTAATGTTCGGCGTATGCAGATTCGCCCATCTGGTTCGATAATATTTTACAAAGATATCGGTCAAGTCTTCGGCGTATATTCATACGTCCTTCTGGCTCGAAAATATTCACCTATGCCTTAGCATACGCCCAAAATTATTTTTTGAAATATCTAAAAAAATACGCAACGGAAAGCCGTGATTTTTTACAGGTGGTGGAGGTCTTAATAATGTACCGTTTGGCATAAAAAACGAAAAATCACATTTTTGCCGATACGCCCTTCTGGCTTGACAATCGCGATATTACAACAGACTAACAGTCTGGACAACGGCAACATGCGTTGATTTATTTACAATTTCCCCACATACTGGAGAAATGTTATCAACTTATTGAATTTATAAAATTGTATGTTTGTGTAACAGCTATAAGGGCGAAATGCCTGTTGTTTTTACCTTAATTCTAAAATTAATCTTATATGTTTTAAGCACCAAATTACTTGATTAAGTTAAAACAATGTTTTAATTGCTAAAAATTATCATTAAGTTAGTAATTAAACTCTCATAATAATAACTAAAGTTTATTACGATACACTGTTTGCGAGGTGTTTGTCTTTTTCAATCTCAATTCAAGAAGTGGTTACATGGTGCCCACATAGTAGAAAAATTTAACAATGGTATGGAAAATGAGGTTTACATCATTCAACGTCATTAACATTTAATAACATGATATTCATTTTACCATATATTTCGTAACGCTGCGATATACACAGATATTTGTATATTTAGTCAAAGTATGTAAAATAATTGCTTATGGAAACACAAAGGAGACTTACATATGGGATATGTAATTAATGATTCCTTGATCTGTAATAACGAAACCAGTTGAATCTGCCAAATCTTTCGTAATTTCTATGAAATACCTATTTACAATTTAAGTTTTAAGATAAATCACAGTGGATTTTTTGTCCGTAAATGCATAAAAGTAGCTTATTGATAAAATTTAACATATTATGTTGTTACTAGATAATAAGTATTACATAAACCTATTTTCATTTTCCTTTAAGAATTTTTGGATGTTTTCTTTAAATTTTTTATCAAATGACCACTATAAGATTGTAATTATTGGAATATTATTTATAATGTCTGTTACAATAGACAGTTAAATATTTGAAAGATTTCAAAGAAACTGCTGTTTAAAGAAAATCGAAAATGTAAAGGCTGAATATGGTAGTATTTTATGAGGGATATAATATTTAAAAAACCAATGTTAAGATTTTTTCTGTACTGTATGCTTGTTATGAAAAATAAATTTTTAATAACATTATGTTGTAATAGATTGCATATATCTTGTGTTGCTTTTTATATGTATGTATTGTTGATGCATAGAAATTATGTTTATAACTAATTGCCTCATTATAATATTAAGTATTTCTCGTAAATAAAAATAAACTAAACTAAAAATATACATTTTTTACAATTTTCTACCAAATATCTTCCATAAGAGCTAGTAAGTATATAGATGCTAGTGAGAATGATCAAATTACAACCATGTGTGGTGCTCAATAATAATAATTATTAGAATTTTAATAGCGCCATAGAATGATGTTGTTATCCAAGCTGTTTTACAATTTTCTACCAAATATCTTCCATAAGAGCTAGTAAGTATATAGATGCTAGTGAGAATGATCAAATTACAACCATGTGTGGTGCTCAATAATAATAATTATTAGAATTTTAATAGCGCCATAGAATGATGTTGTTATCCAAGCTGTTTTCAGTCCTTTAAAGGTGCTTTTGCTTTGAGCATTTCGGACGTCTGGAGGCAATCCATTCCACTTTATGGGATCACTCACACTTAAGTTAGGCGCGCATGGAAGCTTAACTTCATCGGCCGATAATAATAAATAAGTGGAATCGGCGAAATTATAATAAATATAAATTGTAAAAACGCTTATAAGGGCGTCCTGGGTTCGATTCCCAGCAGACGAGAAATTTATTTAAACTTATTTCTCATGCAAATATTGCTTCTCTGGGCTAGAAACACTGGTTAGTTGGAAGAAATTGCCATACGGCAATAAACTCGCCACTTGCGCAGGGTGCAAGGAAGTGTTCATTATTATTATTAAATTCCACATTGAGTATTTAATCGCCTAAGGGCTTTTACCAGTGTCAGCTGGCATCCTCAGAGGCACAATTTATACGGTGAAAGCGCTTAGGCGATTAAATACTCACTGTGGAATTTAACTGTGTTTAATTTTTTAAGTGTTTTCACAATTTCATGAACTTTCATCATGTAAATGAAAAAACCTTAAAATTACTAATAATAAATAAGTGGAATAGGTGTGCATGAAGTGATTGATTCATCGGCTGATCAGTATAAGCGCTCATGGGAGCTTGTAAAATCGTACTCTTGGAAATATTGATATTTTAATAAATGAAACAAGATAAATTGTGTTCTTGATTTTTATATAATTTAACCTTAGTTTATTTTTTTTTTATTTTTATTAAATTTACAATACATATACCTACAACAATCAAACTATATAAAGAAAAAACATATTTCAAATAAAACTATATCAAGAAAAAACATATTTCTCTTTACCAGAGTGCGAGCAATCGTGTGTAAAGGAGGTCACCAGTAGAAACAAAGTTTCGGGATGTGTCATTGGTATTAACAAATTAATATCATTCAACTTTGGATGGGCAAGAAAGTTTATTGGAATCATTGGAAATATTTTTATTTTATAAATCTACAGTTTGTTCATGACCGAAAAATAACTGTAAAGTAACTACAGAAGTTTTTCAAGCATAAAAAAAATATATATCGTTGATGAAAAAACTATATCACATATATAAAGAGCAGGCTCCGAGAATTAGTTAGGACACAGTTCTAACTAAAGCAGAAGAAGAAGAAGAACATATATAAAAAAATTTAATTATATTTTTTTTACTTATGCCGAGTAGTTTTTTCTTCTAAGATATATAAAGATTAATCAAATACCTAATTAAAAACCATATTTGTACTATAACAAAAGCAGTTGATAAACTTGGACATAAACTCATAGATAAGGAGTGTGATATCAACAGAGAACAAAATATTAAATGAGTTGTGGTCAATAGATAACTCATTGTTTAGAAGAAAAAAATCAAGAGTCATTATAAGGAAAAAAAGGAAAAAGGAGGAAAGGAAAGGTCAGAAAACCTGTGGCATGATTTAAAAAAAATAAAACATAATTTTATTGCATATTGCTTCTCGGGCAACTAATAGGTTCTAAGATAAATATTAATTTAACACGCACTCAATAATATATTGCAGTAAAAAAATGTGTTTCCACTCGGAATGACATGGATCACAGAGGCAGACTGACCTTAATGGGCAGACTAATGGAAGATTTTTTTTTTTCACATTATTCTTATTTTAAGGTAAGGTTAGTTGCCATGACACAGCTCTGATATTTCAAAGTCTCGGGAAAGTGTATGTATAGTTGTCGCCAAATATCTTGAGCCATTTCGCCGAGAAGGGGGGTGATATGCACATATACCAACGAAGCGAAAAGATACAAATTTGCGCTCTGTGCACCAGGAAGCCTGGTTTAAGATATTTGACAAAAACTATACGCCATATTTATTTATATTATTAGATGGGTGGACTTGGTAGCAGAGCGGTTAACGCGTTGGGTTAGTATTCCAGCAGTCACGATTTCAAATCCTGCTGTGACTGATTTCACATTCACTTATAGCACAAGCATTTATGCCTAATTTAGGGAATGTACCTATATTATGTACTTGTTAAGGTTGTCGCCAAATAACTTGAACTTTTAGCCGAGAAGGGGGGCGATTTGCACTTAAACCAAAAAAGCAAAAGACAAGCCGGAAGCTTGTTCAAGATATTCGGCGAATATTATACAAGGACATATTATTCATCATCATGATTCTGGATTTGCACATGTTTGTGCGCGGCTATATTCATGTCAGTCGGCCTTGTTGATAAAAAAATGTTTAAACTCCGTTTTTAATATTCATAAATAGCGATTCTGACAAAGTTTAATTTTTTCCATAACTAGAAAGGAAAAATTAATGGATGCAATTCAATCAGTTTTAATAATTGATAATATACTAAACATGACTATCCCATATAACATTATGACGTATAGTAAAGTGATAGTAATCATTATCATTCATTCATTCTTCAAGGTTTGCAGTTTGCACTATCCGTAGGTTATATTCTCTTTGGTTTGCACTTATTTGTTCTCTGGTAGTTGGTATGAGTGGTTTAAATCTTACAATTTAGAAAGCTTTGCGAAATAAACTACGAGGTAAGTACATTATATTATTAGGATAAATATAACATAATTATGAACAAATAAACTAATAACGATTGTCCATTTTTATTAGAATCATGATTAGAATACATCAATACATGATCAAATTAAACACTCTATTCATGTTTTTTTTTAAGAATGATAAGTAATTACAAACGCAAAATATAAATAACTCTATTCATATACCTAAATCACTACACAATTCATATACCTAATATCTTAGATTATATATTAATACCTTCATGATACATATAGAGCAAAGAAAATTTTATTTCAGTCAAAACAAAAACCATATTAAAACTTGATTGTCACACGGATGTATGAATCTGAATCCAGCGTTGCCAAATTATACCGGCAACGTCGTGTTTTGTTTAGAGAGCGGAGTAATAATTAATAGTAATAATGGCCTCTAATTTTGGAGGAATTCAGAATTGAACCCCATCAAAGGTCTCAAAAAAACGTATTGTGACGTCGTTATCATACATCTATAATATATTATAACCTGCAACTTGCTACAAAATTCCTTACTCTCCCTTATGTCACAGCAGGGATGTGCAAAAAAATACTTCTCTTGTTTTGTTTACATACATCTATGTATATTTAAATTAAATAAAAAAAATGTTTCGTTCTATTTTCTATAATGTTTACTTTAGGTACCATTACAAAGTATGGTGTAGCAACAATTTTTAAAAATATATATTTTTGTTTAAAAAATATATATTCAACTTCACAGAGAGTGTGTATAATCCAGTGGTCGCGAGTTCGAATCCTGCCATGACCGATTTCGTTCACCTATAGCACAGGCATTTGCTTAATTTAGGGAATGTGTGAGGATGTATGTGTATTTATTTTTCATTCATACCATCACGGCATATCCCACAATGTGGGGTAACCAGCGAAAGGTGTGCGGGTGTGCATTGCCTTATAAAAGGGAGCACAACATATCTGTGTATACCCACACACCAGTCTCGTCTCTCACCTCAAAAGGCACTACATTCAGAATGGGTGGTGAACCTCATTGCTGAACTATGTGATATGTTTTTGTTGCCTGTTGAATTTTCGATTACCCGGCTCTTACGGGACACTCGAAAACAATAATAGAAAAGAGTGGAAGCACTATTCTAAGCCGGTGCATCACAGCTGATGTATATTTATTACAAGGACATATTCATTCATTTTATTAAAAAAATATATCGTCGGGAATTTTTTGTATTTGAATGGTGTATCCTATTTTTTGTATGCATATAATACAAACTACAAGTTAAAAAAATATAATATATTAAGTTTAAAAAGTTTCCAATAACTTAAACTTGATGATACATGACATCTTTATAATTTTACCTCTCAAAAATATTTTTTTATGTCACAATCACGGTGTTAGAGGTGTAGCCAAATATCTTGAATTTTTAGCCGAGAAGGGGGGCGATTTGGATGTAAACCAACGAAGCAAAAATACACAAATTTGCGCTCTGCGCAACCGGAAGCTCGTTCAAGATGTTTGACGAAAATTTTGCCATCGGTTTAATTTTCGCCAAACATCTAGAACAAGTTTCCGGTTGCGCAGCGCGAAAATTTGTGTCTTTTTGCTTTGTTGGTTTACATCCAAATCGCCCCCCTTCTCGGCTAAAAGTTCAAGTTATTTGGCGACAACTATAACACAATAAATCTTCCTATGTTCTTGTTATCAGATATCTAAAATGTCTAAACCACCAATATCTACACACGTTTTGGATACTTCAAGAGGTCGTCCAGCCTCCGGTATAGAAGTATTTTTATATTACCAAAAAGATGATGCATCCTGGGAATTAATCAACAAAGGAACAACTTCAGAAGATGGTAGATGCGCTTCATTTACAACCAAGGATAAATTTAAAGCTGGGACATACAAGTTTCATTTTGACGTCGGAAAGTATTTTGATACAATGGGAATATCATCAATTTATCCTTTTATAGAGGTAGGTGTTTTTGAATATAATTTTTTCATAGAATACGAATAGACGTAGATGTTGTAAATATTTGAAACATATATTATGTAGTACCTACTTACACCAAAATTAACATAGTGGTTTATTTTCCTTTTATTCTTTGTTTGTATTAGACACAGAAGAGAGATTCTCTCTTCTGTGGTATTAGACGAAACTCGTCTCTATTATACATGTTTATATTTTGAAATCCAATCATGTGCTATAAATACCTGCAGAAATCATCACAACATGTGAAGCTGCTCACAAAGCCTCAATAAATGTTACTATTATTTTATCTTGCATGGACCAAAATAAGTGGTCTTCCAATTATTGCTGATGGCTAAGATTAAGGGACGGCGTGAACCTGGCAGAAGTCTTGGCTGCTAGCATCCAAGAATGATGGACTGGAGTGAGGAGTGTGTAAGGGTTATTTCGGATGGCGCAGAACCAGGAAACTTTCGTTCAAGCGTCAACGTCAGGGAAAAATTTTATGGAACGTACAGAAGAAGAAGAATAATCATCATCATCAATGACATATTGCCAAAACAAAAAGGGTTTACTAAATTTAGCTTTGATTGAAATTTTAAAATCAGAAATATTGAACCAATCGTAAATGACTCAACATTAAAATAATAAATTATACCTTTGAACTTATGTTAGTTGCACGAGATGCAATACAAATAAAATAAAAAAATACCCATTTCTGAGACAAATTTTATAATATTTGTTTTCATCATTTTCAGATTTTCGTAAAATGTACATCAACTGAAGAGCATTATCACATTCCCGTCCTGTTATGTCCGTTTGGTTATTCCACTTACAGAGGATCATAATTTTAGGGAAATATAATTTATTTCAAAAAACATCACCGTATTTTTTTTTCTAAAAACATAATATCCTTAGTTATTACTTATCTCGTTATTCTTGGTTCTCTGGACTAGAAACATTGGTTATTTGGAAGAAACTACCTAATGGCAATGAACTCGCCATTTTTATTATTTCCTTAGATCCATACTGCTCGATTAGAGGCATTTGCCTAAATGATAGCCAACGTCGGGAGGACCTGACACAGCACTTCAAGAAGAAGATTTACTTAGATGATAGCAGAGCAATGTGTGTGAACGATGGTAATTCAGAGTTCGAATCATATTTTTTTGAATTTGTATTAAAAACGTACTGTTTTATGATTAACAAATACGATGTAATGCGGCCACATGAATCGCAATAGCTAAGCCAGCCTAAAATGTGGAAATATGTTACACAATAATTACTAAAATACTTTCTCATAATTTACTATAGTATCATACATACTTTATTAAAAAAAAAACCTTTTTGCAAATTAATTGTCAATGCAGCATGAAATGATAGATCAATAATTTTGTTATTTTTTTTGTTTTTAAACTAAGTGACAACCCTAAATCGGGAAAACATCACTTCTTCCAGCATTGCCTATTCATAAAATTCAGAATATTGGATACCTTATGATAAAAAGTCATCCAACTGACGATTTGTTCAAGATAATTTATTTCTCTTAATAAATGGACAGTATTAATCTGTCTCGTGTGAGAGATTTGTATGCAGCAGCGGACTTTTTACATGGTTTTTCCAACATTGAAGTTACAAAACACCAACTTAAATTTCGTAGCATATATTTATGTTATCCAACAGTAGATTTAATTGTTTTATGCACAAAACATGTATGTCAGGATAGATCAGAGGTCAGTCTTTTTTCCTTCTCCGAATATGTAAACAACTTGATGCTATGTATTACAGGGCCGGATAAACGTGTTTTTGCGCCCGTAGCAATATATTTGAAACCGCCCCCCACCCTACATTTTTTTTTAAATTTTAATTGTACAACAATTTAAAATTATTTAAAATTACATCGGGTCTAAAATGAAAAATCTTTGACAATTTTTTTACATAAGTACATACCATCACGCCGAGCCTTTTTCCGAATACGCAAAGATAACCGAGCGCCATACCTGAGGATTTTTGATTTATATTATATAATTAACATTTTAGGATTTTAAGCGCCCTTTTTAAGACAACCGCCCTGATTGCTTGTTCCTTGTTGTTTTATGATTTAACCGGCCCTGTATGTATATGTATGTATATATGTATGAAGTATCAAACTATTGAAAATCCCCGTAGATAATTATGTATTCTGTCATACAAGTTGTATGAAATAATGGTGACGTCACTAAATTCAATTATTTAAAAAAAATAAGAAAAGTTCGAGTTGTACTGCTATAATGTGTATGTTTCTGAAAAATAAATTATCTAGTTGGGGTGTTTCATCGTTTCTCGATATTTAAAAAAACTGGCTATACAAAATCTCACGGATCTTGGCTTGAAACTTTGTGGATCTGTTAAGAGAAATAAATTCTCTTGAAAAAATCCAGTTGTTCGATAAGACAGAAAAACAAAGTTTGTATGTACCTATCGAGCAATAGAATGATATAAAAAAAACAAATGGTTTTCAGTATCCTGTAAAAAAATTGACAGGATACTGAAAAATTAATTTATAAGTGTAATTCTAACTAAAGTCGTAGCCAAATATCTTGAACTTTTATCGAGAAGGGGGGGCGATTTGCACGTAAACCAAGGAAGCAAAGACACTAATTTGCGCACTGCGCAACTGGAAGCTCGTTCAAGATATTTGGTGATATTTATAGGTAGGTACATATAACGAATTCTACGTACAACGAATTTAATTTATTCAACATTCATGAAATCCACAAGACGAAATTAGATAATCAAGTTAACGTTTAAAATGTAGATAATTAATCTAACTAAGTATTATTATTTTCTATTTGATATACATTTTAATAATCATTATTTTATTTTTTGTAAAAATTTTCTGATAACTAACAGGTAGGTACAATGTGAAATATTTATTTAACACGCACCCAATATCTAGGTACTTGCCAACATTCTGAAGACTTACGATATCTATCTAACGTCTCACAGATCCAGGCTAAAAACACAATTTATTAAAAACTGTATCTCCACCGGGAATCGAACTTGGGACCTTTGACTCAGTAATCAGATATCTAACCAACGGAGTCACGATGGCCGTCAATAAATTTTATAAGCATGGAAAATTGCAATGTTCATAAGGTACCTATATAAATCTATATATTCACGTATTATAATGTATTCAGAGGAATAAATATATATATATATATATATATATATTCTGAAGCACGATGGCATATCCAAAGAATCAGAATATATTTTCTGTTCTGTGTATAATAAAGCTATTTTTTAAAGTCTTTTTGACTTATATTCTAAGAAAACAGGCAGTAAATCAACAAAGAAACTACATTTTTACTACAGAAACGATGCTAGTATTCCTTATTCGCTTTAACACATGATAAATAGGCCTTCGAATATACATTCTGTTCCTTTTTCTCCTTATATACTTGTACATAAGCGCTGTCTTTGTTTATTCCCTTGAAATTATGTATCGTCGACCCATTCTTGTAAGCATGCAGTTTGTAATAATACCGAGTATATAGATTCGTATACGTTGGGATTCCGTTTGAAATGAAAGACGCGTGCTAATGTTTCTTGAACTTTTTGTGCATAGTGCGCAACGGTGTGCGCACATAGTGACATCTATCGTCGAGGAACGTTAGGACGCGGCGGCGGTTGAAGGACGGAAAAAGTCTAAATATAAAAAGAAAAACTACTTAATTTAATATTTAAAAGTAAGTAAAATACATTTAACATCTTATTTAGTCATTATTTTTCCGTGTCATTCGATAATATTTCTTTTTGACGACGATATATTTGGACGCATGGCGCAAATTGGAACTACGCACACCTCGTTTTCCGCTACTATTTTTCGTAGTTGAATGTTGGGAATTGATGGTATATTTGACATTTCCCTTTGATTGAAATGTTCTCACGGAAAAGTGATGTAAATTGATATTTCAGAGTAAATTTAATTATAAATCATGTCTATATTAACTTTTTTATATAACAAAGAGCCTATTATTGTATACGTTTCCGCAACATGCTTAAGGAAATGGTCCATTTTGAGTTTTGAGTATATATCTTCGAAATTACGCAAATTTTACATACTGACACTCGAGTCTTGTCGATTTTTAAATGATTTTTATTACGAGTTGGTACAATTTTTTATACTGTCGAAAAATCTGTGTAAATGCCTGACTGCTCAGATTTTCGACCCATGTTCAACAGGTTATATTATACATTATTTGATAGATATGTATACAAATTGAATCATATTCATGTGTTTTAAGGAAATGTATTGTATCCCAATACTTCTGACTAAACCATTGAGTTTTTTCTTTTTTACTTTTATTCCAACTCTATTCTATCATGGGTTATTAAGTTTTGAAAATTATGTATTAGTGTTGGTAGTAACTAAGAAAGTTTGGTCCTACTAAATTTGGTGACAGAACTAGCTATCTAGTAGACCCGTTTTCAAATTCTGTTGACTGTTTTTGTTCATCTTATAGTAATTATTGCATTGGCATTTATTTAGTAGAATTCTGCTGCTATAAATTCAAATAAATATGACAATTTGTTTTCTAGGATGAAATAACTATCTATGTTAAGTAAAAATATGTTTAATTTAATGTATAGTTTCGCCAAATATCTTGATCCATTTCGCCAAGAAGGGGGGCGATTCGCACATATACCAACGAAGAAAAAAAAAAATTTGCGCTCTACATACTCAGAAGCCTGGTTCAAGATATTTGACTATATTAATACTTGCTTAAAGGAAATATTCAATCTTCTAAACGTTGTTACAAAACCAGCACGCTAACCACTCTGCCACCACTCATCTGAATATTATCTACGTATATTATGGCCGAATTATAGATTCATTCTCCAGCTTGAGACTGATCTTGAGAACACACTCTCAACCAAAATGGTATTAATGAAATAAAATTCACTGAGCTTGATCTCACGATCGGTCTTGAAAAGTATAGAAGATTTGAGATTGTTGGAGACAGCTGTCTTGAGCATGGTCTCAAAGAGAGAGAAGGAGACAGCGCTTTACACGAAAAAGAGACGCATATAGTCACGGACGAATTTCGCATCAATTACTATTTTGACGTTTACATTGTTAGCGGTACTAAAATGGATCGAGCATCTTATTTAGAACCTTCCAGGAGTAATTTACATACAATCATTCATAAAATAATTATGTGAATTAGATTTTGTAAGATTTCATAAAATTTCCGGTACATCTATTAAATATCATATTGTTATTCTATGCATGTTGTATCATATTTTGAATTGGCTGCCCTTCCTGGAACTATTGACTGTAGGTACACACATTCCCATAATATCCTATATGACAGATAAACAAAGAAGTATTTATTTTTCTCTTCCGAATAAAATGGTCGACATTTTCACTATTTAATCAGGTATTAAGATGCATAAATTTCTCTACACTTCCAAAGATTACCGAGACAACGAATTGTCAAAATATCTATAAATAGCTATTCCAACTCAGTGCTTCCAAAATAACAGCGTTGAAATTATTGCCATTCACGAGAAAAAGTACTTATTTATAGAGCTGCATCCACATTTTTTTCGAGTATGTTTCACGAATGAGACGGCGTACATATTTTACTTTTAATATGGATTTTCGAGCATGGTCTCAAGATAGTCTTGAGATGACACATTTGGAGAACGGTCTTGAGAATTATTCTATAATTTGGGCATATATCTTCATATATTATAATTAAAAATAATCTTGCCCCATATCAACCTATATATTGAAATTTAAAAAATGTAATATATACTGAATATACAATATAAATCATCATTGTTTTCTCTTTTATTTTAGTTTTTATACCACATGTGAGTAAAAACTTAAAGTCAATATGAGCTTTTTATTGAGAGCAGACGACCCTGGCTTAGAAGTAAAAAAAGTTCGCGCACTGAATCTTCTAGAATCGGGATTGTATTCTGATCTTCTTCTTGAAGTGGAGTGCCCAGATGGCTCAGTTAAATCTTTTTCAGTACATAAAGTTGTCCTTTGTATTATGAGTACAGTTTGGGAATCTGCCATCAAGTGGGTCAATAATGGAGTGTTAAGGGTGACGCAATTCCCATATGAAACAATACGCACTGTGATATATTCCATGTATACTCTTGAGGTGGAATTTAGAGACTTAGAACATTGCATCAGTGTTATGGAAGCATCAGACTTTTATGATATGAAATTATTGCAAAGCATGTGTTGCAAATACATTCAGCAGGAACTTACAAAGGGAGCTCTGAGCCTTAAAGATATTATCAACCTAATGAATAAAGCGACACTTTTCAATGTAGAGAATATACAAATGAATACTATTGCATACATAGAAGACAACACAAGACTAGTGTTGGATAGTGAAGAGTTCCTAGACTTAACAAAAGATGCCCTCATCACCATATTGAGTAAGAAACATTACCTTTGTTCTGAAGAATATTTAATAACTTCAACATTGAGATGGGCAGCAAACGCTTGTACAAAATCTGGCAGCATTGACTTGAGAGAGTACCTTATTTCTAATGACCTGATGAGGTATTTTCGTCTGGATTTGCTTACCCCGAGTGAGATAGAAAGAGTGTTTGCAGATAACTCACAGGTGTTCACAGGTGAGGAACAAGAAGCTGTTAGAAATACATGTAGTCGTTACGATAGTGGAACGTTTGAAAGGGCCAATTTGAGAGTTGGTTTCAATGAAAACCTTTCTTCACAAATTTATGTTAGGTATCCCCCTGTTACGATTGTAGAAGAATTTACATATATTGGAGATCCTATAGTATTGCCGATAAGTTCTGTTAAGTTAGAAGCCAGATATAGTTCAATCAATAGTGACATAACAAGGCGATATGAAGAAAGATTTTCAATAACCATAAATAATATCACGGCTGAGTTTGATGGTCCCGTTGAGTGTAATCCTGGTGCGGTTATTAATTTTCTACCTCCAATTAATTTGAATCTCACAAATAACATGACTTTTCAGATTATGATAACATTAAAGAAGACAGGTTTTTATTGGAAAAATTCAAATTTTTCCCATTATAGACCAGGATTAATTAGGGTAAAACGAGGTATTATAATGGACATTAATAACTCTTATGTAAAGCCATTGAATTCTAGTGATAGCGAAAATGATCTCAATGATGCATAATTTCAAAATTCATTAATTTCACTATTTAGAGAGTGTTTTTATATAATGACGCATTAATGACTACTAGTTAATAGTATTATGCTTTTTTGAAAGTAGTTTTTATATAAAATGAGAAATGATTTGACTGTCTTAAGAGCTTTTTGATGTCCATTTCAATAATTGTGTGGACTCGTGAACTGATTATGTCTGTAGAATACTACAAGTTAAGTTTTCAAACTGATGTGTCTCGTAATTTTTGAATAATCTAAAAATGACAATATGTTAAGTAACATATTACGTTTAACATGTTCTGTATTTCATTTATTATTTCGGCATATATATTTGAAATATACACAGTTTAGTTATATCCAAATATCTTGAAATTTTTGCTGTGGAATGGGTGGTTTACACACCCACATGATTTTTCTAGATGTTTAGCGATAACTCTACCTGATAAATGTTATACTGTTGTGTTGTGGTCCCATTTTCTAATGAACATCTACTGTACAATTGTCAAAATTTTTTTTATCATAAAAATCATCTTCTTGCCTTTATGAACAGTTGTAAGTATTGGTACTTCTCATTTCACATTATATAGACTGATAGCATCACTAAAGAATCTCCATTTACCAGTTTAGATAGTGCTGTCCTTATCCATTTGTTAATGCCAAAGACAGAACTCTAAGGACACTATCTTTCTATCTAATCTCGAGCCTAGCCTTCCTAGATCTTAGACCATTCACAGGTTGCGGGTCTCCCATGCGAAGAATAGTCCCCATTCAATATGGTCTTCAATTCATAGAATTCATCATTGTTGCATCAACTGTTAGGCATTGACAACTCAAAATAATCTCAAATTTTGAGTGTGTTTTTGTCTGTTACGTTATGTTCAATATATCTACATTATTGTATTTGGAGTTGAAATTTTCAGAATAACCGCATCATCCCACCATTACAGGCAACTGAAACATTTTCAAATTTACCAAATATAATTAATATTCATTCATTGTTTTTTGTCCATTTGATTGGTTTTATTGACATTAGTAATCTTCCTATCGTCTTAGATCATAATGTAAATTTAGGCTGTGCTTAGATCATAATGTAAATATTATATTTATCTCTAGTAGTGCATGAATGTGCTCACTGTTGAGAAGTGTATTGAGTATGAAAAACATTTCATGAAAATTTACAATGTGTTTGTTCCATAGATGTTTATAATATTATCAAGATATTAATTTTAATCAATTATCGTTGTTTTATTTTTTCAATTTTAGAATAGGGTTTTATTTGAAATCATGATTAGGTTGCGGAAAGAATTTTTATTCATAACTATTTTGGATACCTATGTCATTCGGAATATTTTATAATGGTTTTTATTTTCATTAAATATGCGATGTATTTATATCCTTTACTAAGGTACCTAATCAATATTTTTTCCATACGAGTTATTAGTATTGAATAATATGTAGGTATATACAATAATTTATCTCAGGAATAAATTAATTACTTACACTATAATCAATAAGTTATAATTGAAAAATAATTGTCACAAATCGTTTCTATTTAGGTACTTTTGAACCATTTTGTACTAAGCTACTACGTTTTTTAGAACGTAGTAATTTGACATCTTTGTTATCAAGGATTTTATCATTTCATATTGAACTTACGTAAATATATTTTTTTTATTACCCCGTGGGTATTATTTTGTCTGATATATATTATTTAGAAATACGTTTTAGTTATTTTTTATAATTTAATTAACATTATCCTTTAGTTTAGTTAGGTATGTAAACTTACATATTATTATTTTACATAATGCAGTTAATTGTATTAATAAATAATTAATTTTCATTGAATGAATTATTTTATAAATCAGCGCTATTCTTTATGTATCATAATACAAAAGTATAGCTATCATGAGTTATTGAATGAATTTTTGATATCAAATTATTAGATTTTTTTTATATTTAATATAAGGTATACTTATTTATTCTTGCGTGTATGTGAAATTTGATGAATAATTTTGTGTGCTTATGAGAAATTTGATGAATGTACAAAGAAATTTTACAAGTTTCTTCTATTAATATGTCTTATGTATTTGTGAAATCAAAAAGAGATTTGTATATTACTTTTCTTATGTAATCAATATTTAAATGTTTTATAGTAATGCATTTAAATTGTTTAGTTATAAAAATTGAGCAACTTTCAGATTGGCCCTACCAACAAACTCTTTTTCATTGATATATAAAAATATAATATTTTGTTATTAAGTTTGTGAATATTGCAGATAACATAAAACCTTATTTTTTCAGTCTATATTAAATATTTGTGTTTTGTCTATCACTGGTGAATTTATTATAATTGTTGGTTATGTCATCATATTCATTCATAAGCTTTTTTGTTTTCATGCTAATTGTTATTTTGCTAGTTCAGTATGTTTTTTTTATTTGAAAAAGTGATATATAACAGACATGTTGTTTATATATATATACGTTTGGCTCCTTAGAAAAACATAAATTTAAGGTAGCAGATGATTTGTTTCAACGAATCATTCATCAAATATTATTTCAGTAAATTTTCATTTAGTCGTACATTAAATTAAAATTGCATGTTCTTTATAATTTTTATCCATTTATACAATATATTGTAGAAACATCAAAATTTGTTGTATGCAACACCTCCACCACATTTTTTATTTTAGTTTTTAGAAAGCTTAATTTATTTAAATGCACTGCTCGCATGATTTCACATTGCTTTTACTAATTTTTAATATTATATTTTTGAAATATTTATATTATTCCACTGTGATTAATTTTTCTTATGCATTTCTTCAATATCTATAGTTTTATAGTGTGTGTTTTGTTTACTCGTTATATTGCTTTCATTACAATTTATACTAATGTATCATTTTCATTTGCATAGTTTTAGAAATATACTTTTCATTGCTTCATTCATTTAATATAGTTTTATTTTTTCATTCTTCTTATTTGTATATTTTTACATATTGTTTTCATTCAATTTGCAACCATCATTATATTGCATAATAAATCATTCTTAAAAATGATTTGTTCCCATTTTCATTTTTGATTTCATTTTAGTTACAACCATCATTGTTTTATCACATCATAATTTATTTCTCAGCTTTATCATTTACTTCGTAATAATTGACAATTCATGCTTGATATTATACATTTTGCAAAACTATCGATTTGCATTTGATCAATGCAAAAAGCGAAATATCAATTATTTGCTCTGCGAATGGTGCGAACATATAGCATTATTTTGCGTATAAAAATTAAATGTGCGTGTGAATTCTAAATGGCGAGAAATATTATTTTAAGAATTGTAATTGTGAGGGAATGACAACCGTGTTATGATGTTAATTAATTTTATCAATTGAACATTTTTAAGGGTTGATATAATAAAGATTAATAAATGTATTAAGTTGGTATGTACAGTAAAATTAATAATCTTGTTATAGATCAGATGTGGGTAAGGAAAAAATTCATTGCAAGTTGAAACAAGGATTTGCACATTTGTGACTTTTGTTTGTTTACATGTTTTTCAGCATTATTTTGGATGAGGTGGTGGTATCTAAGCGTAGCAAATAATGATTTTGATAGAACGAAACAAGTATTCAATGGATGAGGAAAGCACTCATTTGTAAACGCGAGCAATAACTAGATGAAAACAAGACTATATTATTGGCTTGCTTCTGAGTAAAAAAAAAATATGTTGCTATTTCATTTATAAATTGGATCATGAATTCGACACTAAGATTTTGTGCAGATCCTCTAATTCTATGGAAACAAAGAAACTGAAATTATTTTGTGTAAATTTTCTTAAGGTTATGTGAAATAAAAAAAATGTATGATAGCTACATAATTAATTATATTTCAATAAATGCAATGTAGAAATAAACTGAGAAATCAGATATCTACAGGGCTCATTTTGTTATCAGAGGGTTTTATATGATAAAATTAAACATCAGGCAACATTTTATTTATCTATAATACAATTGAACATATGAAATAAAAAAAAATGAATATATTGCCCTTTACCAGAGTGCAAGCTTTTGTGTATAAAGGAGATAAGCTACGCCCACCTCCACCCGCTCTGCATATGGGGACTGAAAACGGCCCCTTCGCAGAACACTAGTAAGAATGACAAAGAATGCATGGCACGAAGAGTTCTAGAAGCTCCTCTAGACTCATGGTCTCGGTACAATTGTGAAAAAAATAACAATCAATGTCGGTGAAAATGATATTCACAGACATGGATTGTTGCGCACGGTACTTATAAAGGAGATAAACACATTTAATGAATTTGTTCTTGAAAAGAACAATAAATTTCAATGTCATATTAACTTCGTTTCCTAGCAAACACGTCATTACTGCCGACGATCAGATCCACGCGTATGAAATCCTATATAGAATTCTAAAATCCATCTGATGCGCTGCGTCCGCTGCGCTTATGTGGACGCTAACCCTTAAATCAGCGTACACTAAAAAGCCTTTTCTATTTTAGACAGTAGATGTCATTTTTGGACAAATGAATTTACATTTTTGTGATAGTTAAGTTATATACACGGTTGTTATTCCAGAATATGTTAAAGAAAATGTATTTGCAAATTTCCTGTCATGTTTATTCAATAATATTATTGTATGCGATTGCAAACAAATATTTGCTATTTATACTATTTTTGAATCAGGGGTACTTAATAGGTATGCTGAATCTAAGATTCAAATGAATTTTCATAATGCAATTTAATGTTGGCAACTGTACCTTTGTTCAAGAATGGTAAGCTTGAAATAAATTCTGAGTTATTCGGGTAGGTTTGGAACTTGAGCCATCTCGGTGTACATGATTATAAAAAATGTCACTGAGTAGCAATTTGTGTATCCCCAAATTAAAAAATAATTTATAAAGTTGACATTTTTGAGAGTCAAAAAACATGTTATTAATTTTTATGGAATTCTGATTTTTAAGAGCAAACATTTTTGCAGAGTCGTAAAGTATTTCTATCTTTTGTCAACTTTGAAATTACTGAGTGATAACAACGAAAATGTTTGATTACAAATCGAATATTACATAGTAATACTGTAACTTTATTTTTTGTAATTAAAATTAAATATTTTCTTATTTGTGAAGTAGTTCCGTACTATACCTGAATAAATCATTATTATTTGATTATTGTAACAAAAAAAAATAAAACTCACTTTGTTTAGTGCATAAGCATTCCTCACAGATTGTTGAAATTTGCATTCTTTATAAGTTCATTTATTTTAAAAAAATATTAAACTTTGACATCAGTGAGAAGTGAATATGCTTATATTTACAAAGCTAAACGTTGTATCAATTTAATAAATGTTAATGCGATTTTTTTACTATTAATGAATTGCGATGAATCAATTTTTAATGTATTTATATTTAATTAGCATTGTATGCCCATGAAATAAAATTTAACAAATTATATAATGTTTGTTTCATTGATTTGAAATAGTTTTTGGTTTAAATATACTAGGTACTTTTAAAGCATTCCAACGAGAATTATAAACCAGACTTTATATCAAGAACTGAAGTAAAGTGTTGCTGTTTATGAAAAACTTCTATATTTGACACTAGAGTGCACGCACCCTAAAATACTCCTAGAATGCTCGCGCGGGCTACATGTATAGCCCACTTGAATACTCTTATTTTCCTAAAATCGTGTAGTAATTTAATAAAACATTAAATACTATTACAAATCAACTTTTTTTATGATAATAAATGTCACTTATTTTACATTTTTCTTCTTAGGGTTAATAGTTGAGATTATTTTACAAACTTCAAAAAAATCAACAATATTTGGACGAATATCAATCAGATTTATTTTTAACTAAATATTATCAATATACCTTCTAATATATTTTTTAAGTTTTATATGAAACAAAAAATTAAAATTAACACCAAATTTCACTCGCAATCGATGCATTGTGGACACACGGTGACCTGACGCGCGGGTTACATATGTAGCCCAGCCACTTTAAAAGACGATTTGTACAAACCTCCTTATGCCGCTGGAGTCGGTACTGCACTTACCAGCGAGGGGATCCATCCTTGAGGAATAGATGACATAGCATAACTGTAACACGAAGCGTTTGAGAAAGAGGTAGCACTATGTAGGGCCGGGCTAAATATGTAGCCCGCGCGTGCACTCTAGTGTTAAATTACAATGTTGACTTTAAATTGTTGTCATAAGCCCTTTTGATAATTATTATTATAAATAAAACAAAAAAAAGATTTTTTAATATTATAATGCTCATCTTACTTCCTCCTAAGACAAATTCCATTAGGATTAAAAGTATATAAAAAGTGGTAAGCGAAGCTTCAAAAAGAAATGAAAATACTATGTGAACTATTAATCCAGATTCAATTACATTTTATTTACTTATAGAAATGTATATGTTGGGGAATCAAGTAGTTTTTGAAACGGGTTGTTGGCAGAGCATTCTAGTTTGGTGGAATAGACATCCTGTATACCCGGGTTCGAATCCCGCATATCAACTTGATACGAAGGTAGTGTATGTATGTAATTACTTGTTTTTCATCAGCAAGTGTGAGTTTATTGTTTATGGCAATTTTTAAACTGATCCAGAGAAGCTAGACTGGCATAAAAATAAATATTTATAAATTTTATTTAAGTATGTTAAACCATTTGATTAGGAATTGAACCTAGGATATTGTAAAAATCTTCAAAAGACTCGCCTTTAATAACTACGATTAAGGTAGTAATCATTCATTATTAAAAAAAATATTGTATTTTTGAAAATCTTCAATATTGGATCATTAGCACGTTTTAGGAGAAATATTGCTAAATTAGGTGAAGGTTTATAAATTTTTTTCCATCATACAAATATAGATGAGAAAATTAAAAATGGCGGGGTTTTCAAATTTCATTAGAAAATATATTTTTGGAAATGTGGATGACAAACTAATGTGTAAGTATAACAGTGTTAATTTTTGTTTGATTATTTACTAGTTGCATGTAACACATGAGATCCAACTGTCGATAGCGATAGTATGTATAGTTGAAGAATAAAAATCAAACTATAAACCCATAAATCCAAATCATTGAAAATTTTAACACATGTTGGTATGTATGTCAAGATAGGACAGTATGGAGGTCAGTCCTCTTTTCCTTCCCGGAATATGAAAACAGCATGATGGTTCTGTATGTATGTTTGGATATTAAAATCCTATCAAACTATTAAGTCTTCTTACATATTGTGTATAGGCGACTGCCATATAAATTGTATGAAGCGATGTCGTCACTAAATTCAATTTTTATAAAAATTGTTAAAAAAAATTTGAGATGTACAAATACAATGTTAATATTTTTTATAGAAAATTAAATTATCTAGTTGGGGTGTTTCGGCTTTTTTCGATATTTTTAAAAAGTTTGGAAATATAGGCAGTTAAACTCATAAATTTATCATAAAAAAAATACTTTTCTTAATTAAAAATGTTTGAGAAACCCTGGAATTTTTTTGAAAAAACTAATTTGAGATTTTGTATTTGTCTATGTTTGTACCAATTTTCAGCGTTCTAACTTTTATGGTTTCTGAGATATATGGAAAAATAAAATAAAAATTCAAAAGTTGATAACCCCTGACTGAAACAAAAATTCAAAATTTTGAGTAAAAAAGTTTTGTAGGCCTATAACTGTGTATATATTCTGAAATTTTGGGCTCTGTAAATTGAGCGGATCAAAAGTTATAAGGGGGGGACGGACACACACACACAGACACACGAAATGTTCTACTCCGAATTCTGAGTAAATCCGTCTATGGAACATATATGCTGCGAAGCCTCTAAGTTGGTGTTTTTTGACTTCAAAGTTGGAAAAGCCGTGAAAAAAGTAGACCTCTCCATACAATTCTCGCGTATTCTGGCTTGAAACATTGTCGATATGTTAAGAGAACAAAGTTCTCCTGAACAAATCGACAGTTGGAAAAAGCTTATAATTTTCTCATTAAAATATTTTAAGGTTAAAATGTGATTTTTGATTTTAATCCTGACATTTGAACTTGCTATCGTATAATGTGATCTGTTGCACCAACTCTTATTTTGCATGCACGTGAAATAATGAACAGAAGAAAGTAGAATAAATGCCGTAGAACTAGAATATGTTCTATTCTGATTCGTTTCAGAATACGAAAACGTCTGTAACCAACGGGCGACCATGGATAAAAAGATTTTATCCGCGCGGTGTGACGTAATGAGTCCTGTATAAATGCAGTCAACTTTTGTCATTTCTCATGTACTAAAATTCACACGGATAAATTTAGACGAATCAGAATAGGACATATTAAATATCAAAAGGATGTGTGATAGAATTATAAATGTGGATATTATATGAAGAAACATTATTCATTATTTTTTGGATATATTGAAAGAATGAAACTGGGCAAGAAATGGAAAATGTTATCACACAATTGTTGTTTCGAAGGAGGAAAATATACGGAACCTGAACAAATGGTGCAAATAAAGGACATTTGAAACGATAGATACATGGAATTAAAACAAGGGCATAATATACTGCGGAAACATAATAAAGTAACAATAGCTTAAATTTTTATTTTATAATATGGTTATAATATTTAAGAAAAAAAAAATGTAACATGTTTAAAATGTTTTTTTCTGTGATATATAATGCAAGAAATTTTCTGCCTCCTCGGAACAGGCTCAGCCTAGTGAGATGGTTTATAAGAAAAAAAAATTAATTGTTGTATAATATTGTGATTATGTATTTTGGTTTTTTAATAATAAAGAAAAAATATTGCACCCCGGCGAGAATACCGTCACAAGTCAAAATCCTTTACAGTAGATTCAAAATAAAGTCAATTATTATTATTTTTTAAATGAATGTTCTTGTTAAACAAGTACATATACATCTTTCTAAGTTCCCTAAAATAAGCATAAATGCTTGTGCTATAGGTGAACAAAATCGGTCGAGGCAGGATTCGAACTCGCGACCACTGGATTACTAACCCAATGCGCTAACCGCTCTGCATATATTTCACAATTACCATTGTGAAATCGAAGTCTGTAGATTAGAAAGGACATACTGTACAACATGTGCCTTTATTAGTTAGGAATTGCCCTTTTTAATCTACTTAGGGTCGTATTACAAGAGTTATTTGAGAAAAATGTAAGAAAAAGGTAAGGTCCCGTACTGCGAGAATACCGCTTACGTGACCTCAACTTTTTCTTACATTATTCTTAAATAACTCCCGTAATACCACCCCTACAGCCGATTTCTCCAAGGTCCCTCAAAACCGAACATCAGCTAAGTACCCATTCGAATCTTAAATCCTTAAGTGGCTTACTTAGACTTTGATTTCACAATGTTAATTAACTTTATTTAGAATCTGCTGTATAGGATTTTGACTTGTGACCACAGACCAATAATCTATAGACATGACATAAGCAAAATTTCTTGGTACACACCGCGTGACTGTGCCATTGAAATTTGGTGGCAATCTATACAAAGTATTTGAATATTTTCGGAATGAACTTGAAACACTAAAATCAAAAAGTACAAGTTGTTAACAGAGGGATTTATTTCGAAAAGAAAATACTTTTAGTGCTATATAAATGTGTTAATAATATCTGATTTTCAACATTGAATGTGTTTGGGATACCCCACCTTCCGCCTCACTTTGTGTACCAATTCAATCCCCTGGCTTAAAGTCGTAGCTTATGTCAGCTCTGTATATTCCTAACTCTGTGCTTGTGACGTTATTCTCGCCAGGGTCCGATATGTGCAAGAGTGCACTAATAGGTATGAATGAAACGATGAATGTTTGTAAAGATGATGTGTTGCAATCATTCTTAATTACATTTACATTATGACTAGAAATTTTGACATTAAGCTATGCATTATGTTTAAATGTTTTGACATATTATTATCATTGTATAGATTATATGCATACAAATTGTATTGCCCGATTTTGCATTTGTAGAAATTATACAAATATTAATTTTTGCAATAAAATACTGCGGGATTTTACATACATGGGTATCAGTAGCTGAAACCGAACTAAGCTTATGTATTTTTAACTATACAACAGAGACGAAGTTGGAATATTTATTTATTTATTTGAATCTTCTTGTACATATAATTAGTACACTGGCGGGCTTATTGCCTAATGACAATTCCTTCCAACCAACCAGAGTTAATGTTAATTATACAAAACAATGTGTACTATGGCAATCAGTTAATCATATTACAAAATAAATAAATACAGCAGAAGAAAAGTAAAAAAAAAATCAAAGAAGATAGCATATATGTAAGAACAATTCATAGCAATGATAGGAAAAAGGATAAGCAAAGGAAGAGGAGAGGAAGATGTGTAATCAGGTTTTGTCAGATAAATATTTTTGCTTTAGCCTTAATATTAAGGGAGAACCAGGAAATCAAGGCAAGGGAAATCAGCCAATGACAGGGCTTACAACCTGTCATTGGCTGGTTTACATAATCACTTTACTCCCTTTAATGAGTTCCCTATCAATAATTAGGTAAACAAACACATCGGTACAAGTAGGTAAACAAGCCAAAAATGAAATAATATTTCTGGAGCAGTTCAGGGGTGACATAAATGCGAAAGCATTGTTACTTTGTGTATGTCAAGTTTATGTCAACTCTGTATATTATATTCCTTACTGTATATGGTCTAGTTGCTTATTTCGCATATCCACTAGAAGAGATTTACATCATGATTTTGAACTAACACTGTTACATTTTCTCTTGAAATAACTAGAGTACGCTAGTAACTCTCTTCGACGTGGAAAGGGATGTGTCGTGGTGGTGTTGACAAAATTCAAACGCAATTTCGGTAAAGTTATAATTATCGATATGTAACCCTCTTCTAGTGGATGTGCGATTTATTGTGTTCACAAATATATAATTAATATTATTTGTTGTTTTGATTTCGCTTACAGAATACACTATGTACGACACCTCAATACATATAATGATTACTATTAAAATCTACAATGTATTTATTCGTTCATTATGAATTGTGAGTTTATTAGAAAAAAGAATTCTTAAAAAGGATATTTTTTTACAGATATATCAAGATAAAGGACAAATTAGGGACTTCTTCAAAATGGCTGTGAATAAGTACTATTAAGCAATTCACATTAAGGATCTTGGTAGAATTTTAGATTTGATCTCTTGTGTAATCCCAGGCTAAGACAGTTAACTTCATTATTTGAATTTAATAAATGGTAATTTATTAAATTCAAATAATGAAGTTACATTATTTGAATTTAATAAATTCTACTTTTCTGCTGAAAGTACATGATTGAATATAATTTTAATTTTTAATAATATTTTGTAATCTTTCTACTATTATATATGGATTCTAATAAAACTATGTATAGTTATGAAAATGGCTGTGATTAAATAATAATAAAACTTGTTGGAACCCCAGCATCTTGTATTCTTATCTTTCATTTATATTCTAGAGAAATAATATTATTTCTATGAAGGCTAACAATGGCCACATCTCTGTATATTTCTATTACTTAAATGTATAAAAGTTGTTTCACATCTTTGCCGGTAAAGTAAAATTACTTGATGCATATTTAAATATTTACAAATGTAACTAGGTAAAATCTGAACTTCTCTCACATAAAGTTTAAAGCTGATTTTTGACAATTTTCACAATGTCCAAATTATTTCTCTCCTGGGGGGGGAAAGTCTGGTCAACCGGCGGATTCAAAGCCATCCATGTTTACCGATATCATGAATATAATTATGTTATGGAGTTCTATAATATCTTACTACTCCATAAGATAATTATATCCATGATATGGGTAGACAATTATGGTTTTGATTTCGCCGGTTGACCAGACTTGCTCCCCAGAATTCAAATCATACAATTATTATAGTAAAGTCTATCTTTGTGAATACAATTAGAATCACTTGTGACTTAAACAACAACTATTTTTGAAAGCCTGAAAATATTATCTCACAAATGGAGTGAAAATCCCAATTGTAGGCTACATGCAGTGTGAATATTTTTGTAATTTTCTGTACTAAATTAGTATAATTGAGTCTTTGTAAAAGGTCTAGTATAATTTTATATATTTCAAAATTTTAGTATAATTTAGGTACAATTTTAATTATTGTAATATTTGTCTCTGACAACGCTTCCTTATTTATTTCTGATCAAAACTACACTGGCAACATCTTACCTCAAATTGTAAAGTAAAATAATACATTGTTGAAAATTTACGAGTATTCTTTCGGCCTTCGTGGCTCAGTTGGTTAGGTATCTGACTGCTGATCCAAGGGTCCTGGGTTCGATTCCCGGTGGAGACACAGTTTTTAATTGTGTTTTCAGTTTGGATCTGTGAGACGATAAATATCGTAAGTCTCCAGAATGTGGCAACTTGTTATTGGGTGCGTGTTAAATTAATATGTGACATAGTACCTGTTGGTTGCCCGAGAAGCTACATAAAATAAAATAATCCTAGTATTCCTACCGATGATATGAATAGTACTGGTCTATCATTTATTATTATTTTATTGGCACGAAAGTGCTATTTACAACGATGAAGGGCAAGTATGAGCAAAAATACAGAACTGAAAGAGAGCGAAACCCAGAATACTGTGCTGACCGCCGTGGCACAGTTCATAAGCCACGCGTCCTGGGTTCAATTCCCAGCAGAGGACAAATTGTTTAAATTGATTTCTCACGCTAATATTACTTCTCTGGGCTGGAAACACTGAATAATTGGAGGAAATTGCCATGTGGCAATAAACTCTTATTGTACACAAAAATCCCTCCATAAAAACCCATCTATAAACTCACTAGCCAATTACAGTGCAGACGACAACTTCAAGTCCAGTTCTCAAAAAACCCCCCCTCCCTAACCCCCACCGTAAACACCCCAACCAACACATACACGCAAACATCCTTCAAAATCACTATTTTAACACCCCTCACACCCCCTTCTACTCCAACATTGTAATTGCTCCAAAATTTTAATAACAAAATCCCCGAGGCCCCCCCACTAACCTCCCCCTTCTTTTTTTATTAGGTATACATAATATAAAAATAAAATTATTACAGTATTTCTAAAATAAGTCATCATCATCATAAGCTCGACAGCCCTGGGTGGGCCTTGGCTGAATCCAGGAGTCTCCTCCATTCCCGTCTATCCGTTGACTTCGTTATCCAGTTTCTAATATTAATTGTGGAAGCATCGGCATTGACACTGTTTATCCATCGAGTCCTTGGTCTTCCTGGTCTCCTTCGACCTTGTGGCACAGAAAGTGTGAGGCGTTTTGTGGGGTTGTCGTCGTCCGTTCGGATTATGTGACCAGCCCATCTTAAGCGCCCTATCTTGATGGAACTGATCACATCGTGCTCTTCATCTCGTCTCGTATAGTTCCCTGTTATATCGACGACGCCAACCATTATTCTCTTTTATTGGCCCGTAGATCGTTCGAAGGATCCTTCTCTCAAAAGCCGCTAAAATAAGTACAGTCCCAATAAAGTTTAAAAACTTGTGTTTGAGACAAGAGTAAATTACATATATTTTACATACATTTTACTTACAAATATTATATACGTTTATGCCGTGAATTACTTAATAAATTGTAAATTAAATTTAACTTACAGCTACATACTACAGATGATTAAAGTTCTTTTTTTATTGTTTGTGATTACAGCATTAAATAAAACTATCTAAAAAGAAAAAAAATAATGATAATGAAAAAAAATATATGTATATAAAAATTTATTGTTATTTTAAAAGTTTGATTTTCTTTATGAAGTTTTGAAATTGATGTGTTGTTATAATAATGGCAGGAAGTTTATTAAAATATTGTATACCCAGGTATTTGTAGTGATGTTGGGCGTGCGTCTTGTTACATTTCGGGATCATCATATTTCCTATGACATGCCGTCTCTGTATACTGACCAGATTTTCAGCCCGTTCAGATCAATACCTCATATATAAACACCACAGTCACCTAACCCAGATGAAGGAGTCAGGAGTCCAAACTCACCGATGCCGAGATTGCATAGGTTTAGGAAATGAATTGTGTATTGATGCAGATATTTTCGGGGATGGCTTGTCAGTTTTCAAAAAATCATGGGTATTTCCTGTATTGATAACCACCTATTGCCACATTTGTTTATGAAGATGTTGAAAAGAGTCGGTAAATTATACTAATAACACAAATAAAATGGCTTCATTTTGATATAGTATGTGTTTCTATAGATTAGTTGCATGTAACACATGAGATCCAACTGTCGATAGCGATAGTATGTATAGTTGAAGAATATGTACCAAACTATAAACCCATAAATACAAATTATTGAATATTTTAAGATATTTTTTTTTTTTTTTTTGAAAAAATGAATATGTCCTTGTTAAACAAGTACATATACATCTTCCTACGTTTCCTAAAATAAGCAAATAAATGCTTGTGCTTAGATGAACGAAATCGGTCGAGGCAGGATTCGAACTCGCGACAACTGGATTACTAGCCCAGCGCGCTAACCGCTCTGCCACCGACCCATCTTAAATTTTGTTTATTATACAACACATGTAGGTATGTATGTCGAGATAGGATAGTATGGAGGTCAGTCTGTTTTTCCTACCCAGAATATGAAAACAACATGATGGTATGTATGTATGTTTGGAGATGAAGTATCAAACTATTAAGTCTTCCTAGATATTGTGTATAGGCGACTGCCATACAAATTGTATGAAGCGATGTCGTCACTAAATTCAATTTTTATAAAAATTGTTAAAAAAAATTTAAGATGTACTACTACAATGTTAATATTTTTTATAGAAAATTAAATGATCTAGTTGGGGGGTGTTTCGGCTTTTTTTAAAAATTGGAAATATAGGCAGTTAAACTCATAAATTTATCATAAAAAAAATATTTTTCTGAATAAAAAATGTTTGAGTAACCCTGGTATTTTTTTGAAAAAACCAATTTGTGATTTTGTATTTGTCGAATTCTGAGTAAATCCGTATATGGAACATATATGCTGCGAAGCCTCTAATTTGGTGTTTTTTGACTTCAAAGTTGGAAAAGCCGTGAAAAAAGTAGACCCTGCATACAATTCTCGCGTATCCTGGTTTGAAACATTGTTGATATGTTAAGAGAACAAACTTCTCTTGAACAAATCGATAGTTGGATTATACACATTAACAAAATTTGATGAATTTTGGAAATCACATTACACAAAAAAATACTAAAATTACCCGTATCGTCCACATCGAAAAAAGTTTGTTGACATTATTAGCGAAAATACGAGCAAAAAAGGTAACAATTATATATGTATGTGTTATATACGTAACAATTATACTGTAAATATATGCGTGTTTTCTTAGTATGTTCCCAAATATCGATAAAAAATTATGTATTATTCTTCGTTTTGTTTTGTTGTTTTTTCTTTGTACTCTGTTGCTTGTTGTGTTTGTTATTATTTATTTATGTGCCATGAACCTTGATTTCAATGATATTTTGAATAAATGCGCCATACTGAAATAATTTCATAGTGTCACCATCATTTGTCTCCAGGGCCGGATAAATCATAGAACAATCAGGAACAAGAAGTCAGGGCGGTTGTCTTAAAAAAGGGCGCTTAAAATTCTAAAATGTTAATCATATAAATCAAAAATTCGCAGGTATGGCACTTGGTTCTCTTTGAGTACCCAGATAGAGGCTCAGCATGATGGTGTGTATGTAAAAAATCCCGCTTAGTCATTTTAGACCCGATGAAATTTTACATAATTTTCCAGTTCCAGTCACAAATCCAGTCTTTCATGATATATCCACCCAAAATAGTCAATCTTGTGAAGGCAACAATGGTCGACTCAAAATGTCGAGTTAGGATAGGAGGCGAAATAACAGAGCACTTAATGTCTCTCATGGATTGAAATAAGGTGATAGCTCAGCACTTATATGCTCACAGACAGAACCATCCTGAAATTTTTTCTATTGGAACAGTAACGACTAGAGCAAAGTTTAAAATCGTCATACCAAAGAAAAATACAACTGCAGCACAGAAATTACTGTCATATAGGGGAATATTATTTTACAATGACCTGCCCACTTCCATTAGAGAAATAAAAATACAACTGCAGCACAGAAATTACTGTCATATAGGGGAATATTATTTTACAATGACCTGCCCACTTCCATTAGAGAAATAAAAATACAACTGCAGCACAGAAATTACTGTCATATAGGGGAATATTATTTTACAATGACCTGCCCACTTCCATTAGAGAAATAAAAATACAACTGCAGCACAGAAATTACTGTCATATAGGGGAATATTATTTTACAATGACCTGCCCACTTCCATTAGAGAAATAAAAGATCTAAATAAATTTAAAATAGCATTAAAAGGGCATATTTTTGACAATACATAATTCTATATGTTGAATTTTTCTTTCTGTATGTAATTACGATACTCCTCTCTCGAACACGAGTTTTTAACTCTATCGAGAGAGTATCAATACTGTAATTTTTGTTATATATTGTAACTTAGTCAAAATATTGTGTAATACTCTTATAAAATAAATAAATAAAAAAAAAAAAACTTACGATATTCAATATTCTACTGGAGCAAATTGTGACGAACCGATGCTGACTCCAACAAATGCAACAAAACTAATCAAATAGTTGATTATGCAAACATTGTCGGAGGATCCCTATAGGCTATTAGAGAAGTGTTTGATCCTTTACAAACTGCAGCAAAACAATTAAGCTTGCAAATTTTTTGACACCTTCGAAAGAAAAGTACTTCGAAGAATCTTGGGGTTGGTACGAGATGGTGAAGTATGGAGAATCGGGCATAATAATGAGCTTTATGATATTTGCCAAGCTCCCAGACTTTATCCCTCTAAGGCTCTAAAGACTGAGATGGGCTGGACACATACACAGAATGCCAAGCACAAGAGTACCAAAGAAGGTTCTAGCAGGACACCCAGGGGGTAAATGCAAGGTTGCAAGACCAAGGCTTAAATGGGAGGATGATGTCCGGAAAGACGCAAGTCAACTGTTCCAGGTGTCAGACTGGAAGACGGACATCCAAGGATAGAGGGCGGTGGAGGCTAAAGTTAAAGGAGGCCAAGGCTCGATATGGGCTAAATTACCATTGAAAGAAGAAGAAGAATGTTGAGCAATTAATTGCAGACATTGAAAAATAAATAATATTATTACCGTCACTTAAGAATTATTAATTTATAAACATTTAGGGTTCACAACGTTCATTAGAATTTTCAATTGCTTATCAGGCAACTGACAGATATTATGTCAAATACCATGCAATGTTGCAATCATTAAAAACACTCTTGACATGAAGTAAATTATTTCACAAATCCAAGACAAACCGTATCACCACCGGGAATCAAACCTGAGGCTATTATTTAGAAGTCAGACGATTAACTGACTGTGCCATGAAAGCTGAAGTCTAGGTACCTATATCTTATTTCGTTATTCAAGTAAATCTATTATTTGTATGACCCTTTGAGTGAATAAAGAATGGGCACCAAGATATTGGACTAGTCATCTGTTCTGAGGATGTAGCAGCTCCTTGAAACCGGTCATATCAAATGAATCATAAGTGGTCCAAACAAAGTTGATAAACAAAAAATAAGATTATATTATGGAACGATCAGATAATTTTGTTTATTTTATAGAGACAAATTTTGTGGATGTTCAGAGTAAAGTTGTCAGTAAAACAATGGAAAAAAAAACATATTTTTTTATAACTGTGTGGTTTTCTTTATTATATTATAATTGGTGAGTTGGGTATGGTTCACATACCTTTTTTATAATAATACATATTATTTATAATCGTTTTTGTTAACTTAAACATTGAATATTTCTTCATAATATATTATAATAATCACGGATATTTTTTTTATTTCAACACTATAAAATATACTTAATTGTACCATACCTATATGTACATACAAACCGCTTCATTTTTTATAAACAGTCAATCCCAAAATTGTGAAATGTTTGTTGTCTCAAATTAAAAATGTGATCAATTATTAACTTTTTAAGTTGCATGATTCGATGAATGAATAAAACATTTTTATAAACTGTCAAATAAGATAAGAAGATATATATGAATATTATCAAGTTCAAAAAATATAATTAGAATCAATTATTAAGTAAGAACCCATATATGGGTGGTTGCGAGCGGTTAGCACGCTAGGTTAGTAATCCAGTGGTCGTGAGCTCGAATCCTGCCACGACTGATTTCATTCACCAAGTATTTATGCTTGGTTTCGGAAATGTATAAGTTCTTGTTACAAGGACATATCGAAAAGTCTAACATAAATGATTCTACGTGAAGAATTGCAACTTCGCATGAAAGGAAAGCGTAATATTATGTAATATATATTTCATTTTATTTAAGAAGCACAGTTTATCGTGCAGTACAATCAACTTGAAATGTTTGTTTTTAATAAATAACTTAAAATGGATAAAATTTGCACTCAGAACAATTTAAATAGAACTTGTAGAAATATTTTCATTGTCTTTTCGATTCAGTTATTTTTGATGTGACATTTTACACTATTAAAAAAAAACAAATTAAGGTATTTTATAAATGGCATTTTTTTTAATAATTGATAATTAGTAAAAAAGCGATTGGTGGACTGTGCTAAATTCATGAATTTCAGCCAATCCTTTATTGTTTTATTTTTCAATACTTAAATAGTGAAAATATAATAAACAGATTCTACAATTTTGGGATTGAATGATTTAAGAAATAAGTAGTATAATAATTATTAGCTTTACATTTTTATTATTAATGAGCTAATTGAGTCAGTAAAAAAAATTGAGTATAAAACAATCACAATTGTAGTGACTTAAAATTAACATTACCATTCATTGAAATTGTAAACAAAATTTACTTGTTCATAATACGAAGGGATATTCAAATATAAATTGAACACAAGAGTTATAAATGTAATCTATGGGAAGAAAGAATGTATGACAGAATTAGAAAAGACTACATTTAGATGAGAATTTACGAAAAGGTTAACTTCCAACAATTCCATAAGACTTGTTTATGCAGTTTGTATTAATATTCCGATTTCGAATTACAATTCGATAATCTAGATGCAAAATTTAATTTTAACATATAAGAATATAATTGAAATGGATATTAATTTTCTATACAAAATACAAATGTGATTTTTTGAATAATTTGACAGTCGACGTAATGTATGTAAACTTATAGTTAAATAATTTACCCACAGATGCCTCTATTGCTTAGGACCAAAGCAGATTACAGGTTTTCGTTTTCGACAATAATTTCAAATTAAACGTTTGTGATTATATTTATACCTATATGCACAAATACGTAACTTTATAATTTTTTATCAATCTTATAACATACATCAATAAATATGCAATATTAAATGGACTTACTTGACATGGATAAGGTTGAAAAAATAATCCGTAAAGATGGATGGCACACTGTTTTACAAGATAAATAATATCCACAACACTGATTAGGTTATTTTTAAATTATTATTAATTTATAACAATATCCATTTGATATTCAGGGTTTTCTTCCCGGGAGGAGTTAATAAAATTTTACGACGGACAAATATAACTCAACAGAGACGAGGCAGGAATAAACTTTTCCAAATCGAGAAACTGAATTTCTTCTAGAGAATCTTACTCGTTTAGTATCACTATTGAGACTGATTGAGACATACTTCGATTAACTTAACTGATATTATCAATTTAACTTAACTGATATTATTTTTAATTCAAATTAACTCGATTTTGAGATGGGATATGGATACGGTAATGAGAAATGGTAAGAATACATTTTGAAATGTTATGAAACACGATTTAGTATTGCCATATACAAAAGTGTAGCCATATCACAAATAGTATGGAAAAGAATTACCAGAAGAATAACAAAAGAAAATCTAGAAGTTTCAATTGGTTACATAATTTCAAAGTATTTAAAGCTATAAAAATACCACGATTACAAAATTAAAATTTTGAAAATGACCCACTTTTTTTTAACTATTTAAGTAGTTATTTTTGTATTTTTTAAATATTTTAACAATAATCATCATCAGTGTTGTCTTACTCATTGCTAAGGGTCGTGACCAGCCTCCTTTTAATGATAACAAATACATTTGATCTAAATTATTAAAAAAAAATGTGTACATGTATGATAAAATATTGTTTACAATTTCTTTGGTATGTAAAAATAACTAATTTAAAAAAAAATGCGTAAGCTCGATAGAAAGAAATACCTAATAAATTTCTTTATTTGTATAAAATTGTCGGTTGAGGATTTAAAAAATAGCGATCAATTTAAAACATTTATAGCCATTTCGAAAATACAATATTCATTATTCGTGATAAGTAAAACAAAATTACTAATAAGTTTATTAAAATGCTCATAATATATTAAATGTAGACAGTAAAAAAATACATTTCAAATGCTTTTTGTGGATTAAATTAATCAACGTAAAATTAACCTATATATTTTTATTATATTTATTGGATACAATTGAACACAAAAATCAAATAGGTAATTAACTTATGTAATGAATACAGTATATGTACCTATATAGTTAGAACATGGATATAGGATTACAATTGTGTAGGAGTAAATAATTGTAACACAGAGTTTAATTAATATAAATAATTATTTTTTATTAATAAATGCCTTTAAAATGAATATTTCAAATTTGGTAACATTGATTCATAAACTGTTTAAGTAGGTATTGATATAAAAAAAAATATATAAAAATTTCTTTTCATATAAAATTTATACATTGATTGATCAAAATTATTACATAAATGTCTTTATATTTTATATTAAATACCTATATAAATAAATAAGACATATTTAAACAAGTATTATGATGAATATTTGAGAAAATAAAATAAAAAACACAGTAAAAAGTACGATATAATCATTTATAAAATCACTGGTATTTTTAAATATTAGACATTGTATTCACAATGTATTATTTTAATACATTTTTAAATACATTTTTTTTGGGAAATAATTACAATATTACACTTGTTTCTTTGGCTGTGTGGATCAATTATTTTATATAGATATACCTAAACGAACAACTAGGTATAATAAAATATCATATTGCTTCCAAAAATGAAATACATAATATGGATTCATAAGTGCTGGAGCGTCGATTTCACGCGTTCACCACGCAAAGGAAAACCCTCCTTATTATTTTGAAATTATAAGAATATATTGTTTTATTTTTGTTCAAGATCTGTTAATTTGGAAATAATTATTATGGCTGTTAAAAATAAAACAATATAAATATTTCAACTAATAATCAAGATATAATAATATTTCAATTTATTACGATAAAACAATGACCGATCAATTTAACATAACACACGCGATATACGATAAAATATAAAAAAAATAACATACCATAATTTTTTTTTTTTTTTTTTTTTATTTATTAATTTCCATAATACAATATAAAATAAAATATAAAATATTGTTCATGAAATATATAAATGGAATTTATTACCTCACTAGGCAAAGCCTGTTCTGAGGTAATACTAGGCAATAAGTAAGCATAAATTTCAGCTACGTGAATTCTTAACATCTAAGGCACAAAAAAATATAAAAAATACAAATAATAAAGTACAAAAGTACACATTTTAAGTCATAAAAAAATATAAAAAAGTACATATAAAATACAATTGTAGGTATATGAAAAAAATTATTAGGTGTCTTTGTGTTTTCGTTAATGTGAGGATGTGTTTGCATGTGTGGATATGTGTAAAAGGGTGTATGAAAAAGATTTTGATTGTAAATTATATTAAAATTATCTTAGGACAAACGTCAAGTCTCTCTCTGACTCTTCCCTCCCTCTCCGAATCAACCAATCAGTAACCAGCTTTCCAAAATTATGCCCACTCGGCTGCACTAAGTCCAAGATATCAGACATAACCATATTATATATTCTGGGTGCTAAAAATGTGTAGTGTCTCTGGGCAAAAGTAGTCTGTGTATGAGTCGGTTGCAGCAAATGTCTATTTCTTGTATTAAAAGTAAGGGTGTATTGTGGTTTATATATTGCTGGGTTTTTATGTAGTTGAATGACTATTGTTCTAATATAGAGTTGTCTAACATCAAGGACCTTGAACACCGAAAAAAGCTGATTTGATGGATATCTGAAAGGTTTTCGACAAATGACCCGGAGTAGTGATTTTTGCGCGGTTGAGATGGGAAATAGGTTGGTCTTAGCTAAACCACCCCAACCTATAATCCCATAAGAGACTGACGTTTGTCCAAGAGCATAATACAACACTTTTAACGTATTTAGGTCGAAAATTTCTCTTATATTCCTAAAAACATATATCAGTTGACGAATTTTTTTCGCAGTTATCTCCACATGTGTTGTCCATCGAAGATTTCTGTCAATTGTTATGCCAAGATATTTATAACTACTAACTCTAAGTAGTTTGGGGCAGGAGCAGTTTAGATGCAAATCACAGTTATTATGGATAGTAATAGATGAAGAGGACTCCTCAGGTTGTTGTCGATTATCTATGCTAAATGTCATATATTTGGTTTTTCCGATATTTAATGTCAGTAAATTATTATCTAGCCATTTTTTTACGATGATCATTCCCTGCTCAGCAATAGAATGCGTTTGAGCCCAATTGTGAGAACTAAACAATAACACCGTATCATCAGCAAAAGAAATTATGGGACCACCAATATCCAATTTATTCATATCATTTATAAAAAGAAGAAACAGCGTTGGTCCCAATACACTTCCTTGAGGTACCCCATATTCAATTGGAGAGAATGAACTAATTACGCCACCCAATCTGACCGCCTGCATTCTGTTTCTTAAATATGACTGGAACCATTTTATAGTCAACTCATTACTGGTTATTTTCCTAATTTTTTGAATTAATATTTTATGTGAGACAGAATCGAATGCTTTGGCAAGATCTAGATATATACCAATACATTTATTTTTTGCATCCAGTGACTTTGTTATAAATTCTGTAACGTTTAAAACAGCATCGTTGACTCCCAAACCAGGCCGAAATCCAAATTGTTGCGCAGTAAGTAATTTATTGTGATTTAAGAAATGTATTAGTTGTATGTTGATAGCTTTTTCATATATTTTCGACAATGTATTTAAAAGTGCTATAGGTCGATAATTTCGTGGATCTATAGGATTACCATCCTTAAATATTGGAACAATATACGCCTTTTTTAGATGATCAGGAAATGTGCCCACAGCAATACTTAGGTTTATAACGTGCGTTAGTGGAGTAAGTATGTTATCTTTTGCAATTTTAAGTATTTTTGTAGATATACCATCGGGTCCTTGCGCACATTCTGTTCGAAGTGATTTTAGGATACTTAAAATATCATTTTTAGTCACTGATCTAATATTAAATGAGTTGTTACTGGGAGAAGATGTTTCTTGTTGGATAACTAATTCAGATTCTGTTTTATTTATATTGTTTAAGATAGTTTCTGTTAATTTTTTTCCGACATCTGCGAAATATTTATTGAGGTTGTTTGCAATTGAATTTTGATCCTCAATTATGTCGTTACCAATTTTCAATGTCTTAATGCATGTTTCCTTTTGATTATGGTTTAGGTTTTCTTTCATTATCTTCCAGACGGTTTTGCTATTATAATTGTCTTGTTCCATTTTGTTTTTATAGTAGAGTGCCTTGGCCAGTTTTATTGCCTTGTGACACGTATTCCGATATTTCTTATAGTAATTTAAAAGGCTTATATTAAGGGGAAATTTCAATACCTGTTTGTGTAGCCTGTCTCTCTTGTGAATACTTTGTACAAGAGCATTCGATATCCATGGTTTAATTTTTTTTTTGGAATGTGTTATTAATTTCAACGTGGTACTTGCGTTGATATGATCTTGTAACGTTGATACAAAACACTGTAATGCTAGTTCAGGGTCAGTTTTATTTAGTGTATTTGCCCAATTTTCTTGTTTTAGAGATTCTAATAATATATCATAATTTGTACTTTTAATTGATTTATTTTTTGAAGTTTGACATATCATTTTATCATCAATCTGTACTATAGTCGCATAATGATCTGTGAAAGAGCTTTGTATTATTGCTGCCTTGATTTGGGCTTTCGTTCTTACAAATATATGATCAATGCATGTTGATGTTGTGGTTGTTTCTCTAGTAGGCTTATTTATAGTTGAGATGAAGCCATGCTCATAAAGAAGACAAGTATATTCCTCAACATGACTGTTTCTCTCTAGTATATTTATATTAAAATCTCCTGCAATTACATCATATTTACATTTCGGTAAGTGAGTTAGTATTTGATTTAGTGATACTAAAAATTGCGTAATATTTTTATAAGATGGTGAACGATAAACTGCAAGAATCGTCAGTTTATTATCACATGTAATATTGAGGGCATTCGCATCATTTAGGTTTACAGTTGTACATATTGGGTTTAAAGACTCTTTAGCATAGACCACAATACCATCGGATTTATTAACGTGCTGTGTTGTTTGGAATGTGCGGTACCCTTTAAGACTAGGAACAACATTATTATCTACCAACCAACATTCGGTAAGTATGAGTACATCTGGATCTAAACAAGCTCCACTTAGAAAAAGTACCAGCTGATCAAAATTTTTTTGAATGCTTCTGATATTTACGTTTAAAATTTTAAGTGTTTTTTCGCTACGTAATCGCCATGTACATTCTATAGGAGTTACAATTTCCGTTGTCGTTATAAGATTTTCTAGTTCATCGAGATCTGACTCTGTGATTGCCATTGTGTATTAATATGATACTTTTTGAAATTTGTACAACCCCCAGGTTGATATAATAATAATTCACACAATTTTTTGTGTGATTCTCTATAAGCAGATATTGGGTGTTTATTATGTATCTACATGTATAGGCTAAATTATGTATGTTTTTCGTATATGTTGTATATTGAGTATGTTTTATGTAAATTATGCAAATAAGCAAAATACAGCCACGATGAACACTATCGACCTGACAAATCCAATGATGTACATTGTGGATGGTTAATGTATTAGAAAAAGTAAAAGTAAATTCTGAGTGTTGGTGTGTAAGTTTTGTGTATATGTTATATGTTAAAGAAATTCGTGTTTGAGTATAAGTCATTTCTATACAAAAAGTAATTAAATCAGAAATAAAATTAAGAAATAAAAAAGTATTTAAAAAGAGAAAAACATCAAAACAAAGAAAAATATTAAAACTTCCCAAAGAGAGGTATTTGTCCATTGTTGTTTTCTGTTTGACAACTTTATAGAAAGTATTTTGGTCTGACTGCAAGCTCAAAAAACTCTGGTCTCCGGTCCCTCTCCGGTAAAAGTTCCCACATTCCTCTATTATAATAATATAATATAATAAAATTAATCTTGTGTAGAAACATTCATTAGGTTCAAGTCGCTCTGTTCTTTTATACGTAGAATCTTCGAGTCCGGTTTCTCTCTTGTATAAATTCGTCCATTCTTTATCCACACAAAGCGAAATTTTAGCTCTCTCGCTTTTATGCGCACATCTCTGTACAGTATTTTATTTTGAACAGTCAAATGTTCATTAAAAAATATTGTGTTCCGATTCTGTGAAGCATTATTCAAGTCTTGATTTGTCACCTCTCCACGCCTAGACTTTAGTGTTGCCAAAAATTGTTCCTTTCTCTGTGTAGATGACATCTTCAAAACTATGGTCGAAATTTTTCCATCCTTTCGTGGAGGAGATCGACTAATTTCATCGACATCACACTCATTGATCTGGAAATTCACTTTTTGTGCAATCTTTTTTACATATTCGGTTAAGTTTTCTCCATCACTTTTCGGGACACCAAATATTTCAATGTTCTTTGACAGTCGATCCTGCCTTTGTAAGTTTTCCCTGTGTTCATATTCATTAACCCTCCTTCTAAGTTCTCTTACTTCCCCTTCTAATGATTCCTGTTTTTTAGCGCTTTCATTCAGTACATTGATGCTCTTGTTTAGTCGATCATATTCCTGAGACAAGAAATTGATAGTTGTTTTAAGTTCATCAGTTTGTGCACATAATGTCTCTTTGAACTTTCTGTACTCCGCCAGTTCGGCATGTAAAGTTCTGAAATCTTCACGGAGTAGTGTGATTTCATTATAAATTTCCAAAGTTGTTGGGTTGGAATTAGGTGTACTGTGACTACTAGTTGGAGTATTCTTTTGCTGTTGTGGACTATGTTCTGGAGCAACATTCAGCAATGAGACAGAGCTTGATCGGGATCGACAGGGATCCACCTCCGAGGCCAATCTTGGATCGTCCCTCACGCATGTGGCACATTTCCATTGGTCTCTCCTGATACGAGACATTTTTTTAAAGTTATCCTGGGTTGTGCCAACGCAGGAGTAATGGTATGTGTGGTAGCATCGGGAACATTTAAGCGACTTAGTCGGTGATAAACTGTTCGCACATTGGCTACATTTAATAGGGCCCATGGTACACAGCTAGCTCAGCTAATTCAATTGTAAACAATAAGTTTGTTCTATAGTGTGTGTATGAATACCGTGATACGCCACTGTACCCGTCACTGTACGCAGGTCGCAATATTCACACAGCGAGGTACCTACCTATGCAGGGCAGGTAACAACACAAACCAGCACAGTCACATTCACTCTTTTTATCCCGAATTACGGTAACTGATGCACCTGATGTTTAAATAAATATGATCATTCGATGAACCACACTTTGTTTTATTAACACACAACTTTATACCGCGTATTTCGCACTTTTTACATTAAAAAAATATATCTAATTCACGAGCAAAAATATTGCGTCTGACACAAAGTTAATGCAAAAATATTGCGTCTAATCAAAGTAATTGGCATGTTATTTTTTTTATATTTTATCATAATAACATAATTGGCATTCTCTTCGACTAAAAATATTACCATTTATTATAATCATCCTTTAACTTTATTCCAATACCGTAATCCGTAATTTAGAAATCTTAATAAAACTGCCAATCTGTTGTATTAAATCAATATTGAATGTAGACGCTATAGATTTCTAACTATTCAAATTTTAAACAAATATTCAGGAAGATATAGGGTTAACAGCATGGTTAACAGGTTTTATAATACAGAAATAATTCAGTCAAAATATGAGAAACAACAAGAAAAGTATATCTCACAACTTAAAGCAATATGATATTTAAATATATTTTTGGTAATGGATTAAACAACATAATTTATGATGTTACTTAGTTTTTATTCATTGGTTTTTTTCATATATCTTAATAATAATAAATTATAAACAAACTTAAGTACGAAATTAAATACTTTAAATAATTTACACAAAAATAAACAAACAAAAAAACTATCGAATGTCAACAAAAATAGACAATTTCGATGTTAAAAAGAGGAAAACAAACATTTTTTTTAAATTTAAACAAGGACGGATTTGTCTAGAATGGGAATTATACGAAAAAATATTATTCTATAATGTTTTAAACAAATCATATATAATTTAATAAATATACAACAAAATTAATAAAAAAAGTGGTGATTTAAAATTTGACATGATACAATTATACTCCAAAATTTATAAATTATAAATGCAATAAAAGTCAATTTAAAATAAATATAAAAGTACAAACGATTTAATATTATTTACTTTTGTCTGAAAAAAAAACACTATAAAAGAAATTTAAAATGGTAAAAATTCATTGTAAGTTAGAGGTATCTTACTAAATATATGTTGATTCATATATTTACATTTTTCATTACAATTATTTTGTATAACATAGAAAATTAATCTCATTAATGTTGGCTTATCAAGTAAAAAATCAGTCCAATCAAATCTGCTATTGTTTTCAACAAATTTCTACAATTTGTTTCATTAAAATATATTTAATTTTTATTCGCGTATTTTGTGAAATAAAAAACATTTGATTTCTTAAATTCATTAAGCAAAAAATCAATACTATTAATTTTGAGTTTTATATTAAAGAAAAAATCAGGCTATATGCTTTATATCCATATAGGTATGTCAATATAATTTAGATGGGTGGTGGCAGAGCGATTAACGCGCTGGATTAATAATCCAGTGGTCCAGAGTTCGAATTCTGCCACGATCGATTTCGTTCACCAAGCATTATTTATGCTTAATTTAGCGAATGTGTGAGGATGTAAATATACTTGTTTCAATGACATATTCATGTAGGACATGTTTATATAATATATTTTTTATACATTAAAAAAGGCGTATTGAGAAAAAACATTGACAATTTTACATTTATACAAATTATAATCAATAAGCTGCTTAATGTCAAAAATAAATAATGAGTAGGTATTGGGTTCAATTCTGAAGACAAATTAAAATTTGAAGGAACACTAAAGCCACTGAAAACAAAAATGTGTTCACCAGAACTTTTCACTTTAAAATATATCCATTTTATAATACACTAGAAGTGTCATTTTAATCTTATTAAACTTCCTTTATTTTATTCAATTCTCAGAATATAAGGAAATATAAAAAAAACTATTGCATTTTCATTAAAATTTTAGTGCGTTTTCAGAATCAGACCCACTGATGATTATAAGAAATCTGGGTTGTAAAATAGGGTTTACATTTTTTAATGTTTTCATTAAAAATTGTCCAAATATACGAATATTGTTATCAGTGCCGATGCCATACGCAAAGTAAAGTAAGTAATATTGTTATGACACGAAAATTTGCTGTTGGTAGGTATTTAATTCATTATTCATATTTTATTAATCAATTCAATTAGCTAATATTAATTCATTATAATTTTTAAGAAAAAACATCACGTTGGATTTTCATTGATAACAATGTCGTTTATGCTAATTAAGACTTACTCGTAATATGAAGGTGATGATTTGAGGATAACGAAATTGTAAAAAAATACTCAAATCTCGTTATATTATCAAGAATTAATTTTGCAATCAACAATTCGGTGATTGCTATTTCATCGAGAAACTGTAGAAAATTAATTTTCAAAAGTGTTTATTGAAAACAAAGCAAAATACATAAAAGGATATAAAGATTTAAATACCTGCTTCTTAATTGACAATCATATTTTTTGTAATGATCTAGGTATGAATAATAATAGCTCGTCGTTTTGATTCACCAAATAAAATAATTACAAAAATATTCAAGTAATAAACTAAATCACAAATTAATAAATTACTATCGATAATAAATTGTTGGTACATACATACATTTAGATTATACAATATGGTATGTATTTAAAAATGTGTTACATAGCGAGTGCAGTTCGGTTAATATGAAAAAAATAATATAACGTTTAAAAAAATAAAAATAATTAGATATCTTATTTTAACTTAAAATATTTAAAAATACATTAATTCACATAATTGTATTTACAATATTTACTATGAATATTAATAATATACAATGTTTGGCATTATGCATTGATCTTATATTAAATTATCTAATATTTTAAAAAAAATGTAACATTATTACATAATTATAAATCGTTATTTCAATTTTTATATTTAGTTTGTACAGATGACAGACGAATAAATATTCCAAATTCAAATTAGCATAAATTGTTTATTTATTTATTTTTTACACATTTTGTCTGTCAATATTTATTTTTGGAATGTCTTAAATAATACTATTGTGTATCACTATTTGAGTAATTTGTCCATTTTTTAACCACTGTTAATACTGAAACGCAAACAATTTTATAGTTCGACATACCACCATAGTAAGGACCGCGCTGCAAGAAGTAGCCATAGGTATCATACCTAATATTATACTCTTTTGAAGTAGCGAAGGAACTCTGTGTGGTAGTTTCACGATCGCAGCGCCATCTGGTGGTATTTTTTCTCGGATCTATAACAAAATTCAATATATATTTTACATTTTCTAAACACATCCATTTGACAGTTGTTATTCATGAACACTCGAATTTAATTATAATTATTCAGGAGAATAATCCAAAAATTTGGTTTGTGCCAATAAACCCGCCTTTGTATACTTTGCTGTTCAAAGAATTGATAAATAAATAACACCTTCTTGCACCTTTATTACGTGGCGAGTTTATAACCATTTATTTATACTAGGTTAACTAAGTATAAATAAAAAAAGTTTGAATCTTAAAAATTATGCACCCACGGTCAGTGGCATAGCACGAGGGCCCAGCTTGACAAATTTCTAAACATTCTTACACGAAAAACATAATGCAAATCAAAAAATATCGAAAGCTAAGACATAAAATCAACAATTCAATCAAAATTTCAAAATGGAACACAAAATTACTTTTTAAACAATTCCGAAGATCCCAAGTTGGAATATTATAGGAGAACCGGAAAATCAAGGCACCTACAGGGCTTACGACCTGTCATCGGATGGTTTACGTGCGTAACGTTCATCAATTTTTATGTCTTTTTTTTTTTAAAATACTTATTTGTGATTTTATTTCGTTTTTGTTTGTGATTTCTTAAATACATTAAAATATTGAATCAACGAAAATGAATGATATAATGCATGAATTAGTTAATTATTATTTAATATATTTTGTAAAAAAATATTTTGTGCAAATATGTAGTAAAAATTTGAGTTACATTTTTTTGGACGTCGTGGGGCTTTAACATTATAGGTTTTGCAAGAGGATCCTAAATTTCTAGCTACTCCACGGTAGAGTATTTAAACCGCTTCGTCCTAGTGCTGACTCTGTGTTGATGTTTTGTGTACAAATAAAATAGCATTCGAAATGACACACGAGTGTGTATATATATGTTTGCGCCCCCTTGTATTTTATAAAAACAAATTGAATCTCAGTTGTGACCTTTTCGCATTTCTTCGCCATGCCCCCCAGGGGCGGGGCGGGGGAGGAAGCAGCACAGGGGTGGTTTAATAAAAGCAAAGGGGCATTTTAAATGTGTCCATTTGGCATTTCGTGCCTTTGAAAAGAATATAAACATATTTTTTTATAGCTATTAATTTTTTATCGTTATGATATTCTTGGGGGGACAGTAAAATAAATTGATAAAAAAATTTAAAATCTATAAGTATTATAATTTATCAACCCCCGTCATAACGGTTTTTATTTTGTTTTTAGATTTTATCGTAATCTCCGCATGTGTTTAAGTGTTATATTAATTGATCCCAAGTACATAATCATATTGATAAAAGGGGATTGGATTAACAAAATAAATATTTTTTTTTCAATTCACCCAATTTTCATCCGTTCTGACAAAGAAGCGGTCGCTTCGAAACCGGTCGCATCAAATAAACAATTCGTACTTACTTAAAATATATATCAAATAACTCATTCCTGGTTTTAAACATACTATATCTAATAAATCATCCGTGTTTTAGACAAAATATATAAAACAACACATCCGTGGTTTTAAATAAAATATACGAAATAAATCATTCGTGGTTTCAAACAAAATATAACAAATAACTCATTCGTGATTTTATAAAATATATGAAATAACTCATTCATGGTATCAATCAAAATATAACAAATAACTCATTCGTGGTTTTATAAAATATATGAAATATATCATTCGTGGTTTCAAACTAAATATAACAAATAATTCATTCGTGGTTTTATAAAATATATGAAATAACTCATTCGTGGCTACAAACAAAATATCACAAATAACCCATTCGTGGTTTTATAAAATATATGAAATAACTCATTCGTGATTTCAAACAAAATATAACAAATAATTCATTCGTGGTTTTAAACAATACATATCAAATAACTCATTCGTGGTTTTATAAAATATATGAAATAACTCATTCGTGGTTTTATAAAATATATGAAATAACTCATTCGTGATTTCAAACAAAATATAACAAATAACTCATTCGTGGTTTTAAACAATACATATCAAATAACTCATTTGAGATCTAAACAAAATAATATATCAAATTGTTCGACGTGCCACAAATTTTACTTCGAAAATACTAGTGTACCTACTCGTAATACATATTATATTGATGAAATAGTAAAACACATTATTTTGGCGACGAAAATTAACTTCACAAAATCAGGTTTTGTTAAAATTAAATTCAACAAAAAATTTTGTCAATATCTTCAATAGGTACCTACTGCAAGTAGTCTCATTTATATATTTTTTATCCCTTTTGATATCAATATTGGAAGTGCATAATATTTCACTACATGACCAAGGAATAATTATAAAACAATTTTAAACTTAAACTAAGATATAGTTCTACAATACAAAATGATAATGTAACATACACTCCATAGTTAAAATGTCATATAAAAAAATGCAGGATGCAGCTTAAATTTGGATTAATTTACCATAATCATGTTAGGCCTTTTATTTTCAACACTTATTAAAATTAATAAAAAATCGAATCTAAATGAATTTATCTGAACAGATCGTATTAAAAATTTACCCTGAAAAAAAATGACCACCGAACTGGCTACCTGTGTTTTAGCAAAACCTTTGTTATCAGTAATAAAGGTTTATCTACTTATTACTGTACGGTTTGGCTGTGTGTACAAAACATTTAACTGCACAAAACCATGTTTCATAGTCACGTTAATTTTAGTTCGGTTAATTTTAACATGAAATTTTGTTACTGGTAACATTTTTTTTTCAGTGCATAAAAGTAGGTACCTACGTTAAATATATGGTTACATAATATATTCAATTTAATACTATTTTTTTTTCGAGTAATCACTTATTGAATAAGTGCACCGATCTCCGCTAGATTTCACTATAAAACTATTTCATGTGTAAAGGGTTCAATTTGTATCTCCCCTTTCTGAGGGTGTCTCTCAAGGGAGACAAGTCTTTTGTGCCTCTCTCAAATCACTATGATACTGGTCTATAAAGTTTCATTCAATTCAACCCCTAATATCCAATATCAGTAACCTGTTACTTGTATTTGCCAATGTCTACATAATGCTCTTTTAAAATTATATAATATCATGTTGATCTATCATTGTACAATCTGAAATAAATTTATGGTGATTAATTAATCACATTTTTAACTTTTGACTACCGTGGACGAGATATTTTTAGAAACGCGCAGAGGTCAAATTTCGACCACAATTCATTAGAAGTTTGCAATGTCATATGACCTGATCTATCATTAAAAACAAGGAGGACAAGGCTCAGCAGCAACTGCCGTTTATCTGAGGAAAATCGGTGTCACTTCACTAAAGTGCTTTTTCTGTAAGGGCACCGACTTAGTGAAAAAATCTGCCACCAACCATCAGAGTAATCAACAGTGAAATTAGTTTAAAAAAAACATTTAAAAAATCATATATTTAATTTTTTTTTAAAGAATGAATATGTCCTTGAAACAAGTCATATACATCCTCATTTTTTTATTTGTATTAAATTCACAATACATATAAAAAATATAAAACAATCAAACTATATAGAAAAGATGTACAATAAGAAAAAATATATATCCCTTTACCAGAGTGCAAGCACTCGTGTGAAAAGGAGACAATTTAATACAAAAGACACAAAATATTAGATATATATACATGATTATTATCTATACAAAAAAAACTTACATATCAATAAAATTTAATAAGTTTAATTTATTCTTTATTTTTCTTTTGAATTCATTATATTCAATTGCCAGTCTCAAATCTGTTTCAAGTTGGTTGAACCACACCACCCTATTGTAAGTGTAGTAGTGCTGTGCAAAACTTGTATGTGTTAACGGGGTACACAATTGACCCACTATATTTTGTCTTTCACTCGCCACACGTACAAAGGTATGGTGCGACCTTCTCATACATCCCTAAATTAATCATAAATGCTTGTGCTATAGGTGAACGAAATCGGTCGTGGCAGGATTCGAACTCGCGAACACTGGATTACTAGCCCAGTGCGCTAACCGCTCTGCCACCACCCGTCTAAATAACACATTGTGTCATTCTTAATTGAAAACCGCCCTTGAGTTGGATGCACAAAATCGGCGCTAGTATTTAAGGGGCCATATAAACCTAAACACCTCAATTTCAAATCAAATTCCTCAAATATGTTAAACAGTGTGTTTCTAGAAAAAAATGTATAAGTCTTTTCAACATTTCTCTAGTGAATGTTCGTCACACAATTTTAAAATTCAGCCTAAATTCCCATAAATAAAAGATTAAAAATATCCTTTTTCACAGCATTTTTGTTAAATTACTCCATAACTATGTGTCGTAGAGAAATAAATATTTTATATACTTAAAGAGCGCATAAAATCAAAGTGAATGACCGATAAAATTTTTTCATTTCAACTAAGGTTTGTTCTTAAAATGCAAAAAATCAACAAATTTGGGGTTTCCGATAATTTAAATCACGTATAAACCTTTTTTAACGCACGCGATATTTACGTACTCTTACTAACGCGTAACTTCATAGTGCATTGGGCGGTTTTAATATATCATGTTTTCAGTCACTAAGTTTAGCATTATATATCCTCTTAATTGAAATTACTGAGATCGTTTGTGGCTGGTGATCGTCTGTGGTAACTCCAATGGTAAATTTTATGACATATTTTTAACATATCAATAGTGACGAAATTGGAATATTGTAGAAGAACCAGGAACTCGAGGCACCTACAGGGCTTGCGACCTGTCATCGGTTGGTTAACGTGATCACTTTATGGGCTTGTGCAACGTTCACCAATTATGACTTCTAATTGAGTTCCCTACCAATACAATTTTTGAAATTTCTATATAATATTTTAATCATGAAAATCTTTTCGTTTGAAAATAAGCTGATACACCATCGCCATCTATGAAGTGACTAAGAAACTTTTTTGTAACGCCATCTATTGAGAAATTGGTTTGTAAACAATGAAAGCAACAGTACATGAGGTGACAATGCTTTCGCACATATGTAACCCCTGAACCGCGTCAGATTTTTTTTTATTATTATAAGTCTATAAATCAAATGTTTACATATAGGTATGCAACTATAAAAAAATATTCGATTTTCAATGGAAAATGTTAAATATCTTACTCGCAGATAGGTACATCGCGCGGCACCTTACAATCAGGGGGGCAAGTCTGATTCAATCGGCGAAATCAAAACCCTCGTGATTACCCATATCATGGATATAATTATTATATATGGAGTTCTACAATATCTTTAGATGTCATAGAACTCCATACGATAATTATATCCATGATATGGGTAATCACTAATCACTAGGGTTTTGATTTCGCCGGCCGAACCAGACTTGCCCCCCAGAAGTCTTCCAATGGATTATTTGTTTCCAGGGGTCTTGGTCACTTCTCTGATGATCGATGATAGTCCACGAGGCTGAATCTTCCATTCTTTTTGCACCTTGGTACCGGTTTTGTCGATCTAGAGGGTGTTTTATAAGCTATTTATGCCCCCCTTGAGTGTTTTTTATTTATTCTTGCTATGCATTTTTTTGTTGCTCTACGAAGATGGATGTGAGGATTGCAAAAAAGCAGAGTATTTTAAAAAAAATCTTACCACTTGGATAGTAAAGGACCAGTCGGAGGTGCATAAGCAGCATGACCGTAAGCTGAACTGGTATATTGACCACTGTATGGCGAACTGTAGCTGAATTCTGATGCGCCACTGGCACCCCCTGAAATAAAAAAAAATACATATTTAGTATTTTTTTTCAGACAATTAAATAATTTTTATGCTACTTTCCATAAATATAATATAATAACACACATGGGAATATTAAACTGTTAAATTCAAATATATAAAATAAATTCACTATTTAGTACCTATACTAATAAAATGAATAAGTCCTTATAACAAATAATATAAATCTATTATTTGGTACAATTGAATACAATTTGGTGGAGACACAGTTTTTAACTGTGTTTATTAATACCGTAAGTCTCCAGAATGTGGCAACATATTATTGGGTGCGTATTAAATTAATATTTGATATAGTACCTACCTGTTAGTTACCCGAGAAAAAATATAAAGTAAAATAAAATAAATTTAGGTATTATTGATATAATTTTTAAAAACGTAAAATATAGATGAAATAATCAGCTAGATTCTACAGCTATAATAGAATGACGTTATGTTATCTCAATCCATATAAATATTTAAAAAAAAAATAAAAAATGCTCTTCTACATCTTTCGGTACCCTCTTTCTTTCCTTTTTTCTTTGTATTTTGTTTTTATAAGGCACTAAGTGTTATCGTAGTTATGTCGTTTCACGTTGCTCGAGTTTGAATAGAGTTTGAAAGAAGTGATTGCCTTTTAGCACCTGCTGTATATTGAGTATATAAATAAATAAACATATGCAGGTATATAAACTTTTTTGCTATTCATTTTATAAATAACAATAAATTATGCCTAATCCCAAATGGGATTTATTGGCATATCTTTTGACATGATTTACAATAGCGTTATAATTTTCACCAAACATCTTGAATGAGCTTCCGGTTGCGCAGAGCGCAAATTTGTGTATTTTTGCTTCGTTGGTTTACGTGCAAATCGCCCCCCTTCTCGGCTAAAAGTTCATGATATTTGGTTACAACTCTACAAGCATGTGGGTTAATAGATTATTCTCGAACGTCCTTTTTGAAAATTAAAATATTTTTAACTGTTTATTTTTATTTAAATTGAAAGGAAATTCCATAACTTGGGTATTATAAATGTTGTTTTTCCCTAGTACAAAGTATTTTTTTCAATTTCATCTCTAAAAAATAGTCTGCTTGTTTTGTTTATTTTAATATTTCCTCTCCTTCGGTCATTTCATGGTAGATATACAACATGATGGACATTCTCAATAATGATTCATGAAGGTTTTACAGAAGTGGCATAGTGTGAGAAATCGGGATAGTGATTGGTGCGGTGCTGTGCGGGAGGGAAAAGTGGAATGCCGAAAAGAAAGGTAGAAATTTTAGAGGTTAAGTGAATTCGCGCTTTCCGTTTGATGGCCAAACCACTTTCAGCCACGGTGCGATTCTGCATCAGCAGCGTAGTATTACCACTGCGGTATATTCCTGAATCCTCTTATTACCTCCCTATACAACACTGATGTATTTTTTCCGTCATACCATTATGTACATACATACATACATACCATCACGCCATGTCCCTTGCGGGGTAGGCAGAGAGAACCGAACGCCACATTTTTCTATCCTGGCACGCATCCCTCGCCTCGTCCACATTCATGCATCGTCTCATACATGTTCGTCTATTGCTCACACTTCTAACATTTCCGTCTTTCAAAATTTCGTTCACATGGTCGTGCCATTCCTTTCTTGGGCGTCCCCGACCTCTCATTCCATTCCTTTCCGCTCTGTATATTTTCTTCGTCAGGCGCTCCTCATTCATTCTCCCCATGTGACCAAACCATCTTAATGTGTTAACTTTCATTCTAGTAATGACATCTTTCTTCATCTTACATTCTTTCCTTATATCTTCGTTTCTTACCCGGTCATACATCGTTCTATTACAAATCCTTCTTAACGATCTCATTTCAACTGCATTTATTCTACTTTCATGCGTCTTCTGCCATGTCCAGGTTTCACTTGCATACGTCAGGGTTGGCACTACGATGGCATTATGAATGGCAACTTTGGCATCCTTTGATATGTTGCGATCATTCATAATTGGTCTTAGTGCTCCATTCACTCTGTTTCCTGCCATAACTCTTCTTTCGATCTCTTTATCGAGTCGTCCGTTCCGTTGAAATATGCTTCCCAAGTATACATATTCGTCGACTTGCTCGAGCCATTCGTTCTCTACTCTTATTTTACACGCTGTTCTGCTTTCACTCTTTTCAAAGACCATTGTCTTTGATTTGCTGGCATTCATCCTAAGTCCATTCTCTATACATCCTTCATATACCATACTATTATGTAAGTTCTCAAATGTTTCATATTATACCTAATTTGTAAAAAAATCACTTGTATCATGTAGTTAGGCTTCGGAGCCAAATACGGAACCACTTGGAGCCGAAAAATTGTCGTATGACTTCGTCCCATACGAATGTAGCCCCTCTCAGAAAGTGTCAGAAAAATCTGTAGGAATCATTCGTACCATTTCCGATTAATTATATTTGACAAGCTGGATGTGTCATGTTAACTCATTTTTTGTCCTTGTTTTACACAATATTATGGTGATAGAAATTTGCATGTTATTTATAAGAAGTGTAATGCAATAAAATTAATAATTATGATCCTTGATTAAAAAATGCAATATTGTAAGATTAAACGAAACGAAACGCCTAGATATGCGCAATATGTATAACACAGTAAGCTCCTGGAGTACGTTCAGAATGAACGCAGAGTGCACTTAGTGATGCTCAAAGCCGTTCAGAATGACAGGAAATAGACGCACTAAAGACATTCTATCGCGTTCAGATTGAAGGTCGAGTGACGTTCAGAATGATCGGAAATAGACGCTCGAAAGACACTCTGTCGCGGTCAGATTGAAGGGAGAGTGTTGTCTCCAAACGCTCTGTAAAATCGTCTGGCGAAAAACGCTCTGACAGTTATAGTATCGTAGATTTCTATTTTATATATGGTACGATTACTTCTATTTTTCAGTCAGTTGACGTTATATAATGACAATATGCATTCACAAAGAGGTTAACGTATAATTCAAAAGTTTCCAATAATAGGCCAGAGAGCAGTATTTACTCCACTGCCTAATTATTGTCTCTCGATGAAAATATAACATTAAAATACACATTTATGACAAATGACATTTAAAACGCTTCAGGCTTCGTTCAGATTGAACGCCGCTCGAAAGCGTTCAGTGAGGTTGGTGTGAAAAACGTCACGTTCAGGTATATCCGACACTTGAAGTCGAACGCAGCCCTGGGTGATCTCCCGCGTATCAAGGGTTGAGAAATACCATTTTCGTGCAGTTAAAAGCTTGTTTTGAGGGTTGAAACAGTAGTAATAAGGGAAGGCTTTCGGGTTTTTGAAGTAAGGTATTTTCTATCCGTATTCAGGAAATTATTATTTTGGGTGCACTGTAAGAATATATACCACATTTTTTTTCACAACGAAACATTCGAGTTCTCTTCTAATTTTCAATACTATGTAGTGTTTCATGTAAAAAGGACTACTTTCTTATTTCTATAATCTGCACTATATTGTTTGTGGTCTCATTAAGGATTGTAACTGTAAGGATTGTAACAATTGTAACTGTAAAAAATGAATTTTATGAAATCAAAGTGAGTGCATTAAATCTGTTAAGTTTTGTATTTTATAATGGTCTTTTGTTTATAACATATGATGTATTTTTATTTTATGACATTTTTGTACTTTTATTTTCGTGCAATTTTATTTTAATGAATTCTACATAAGACATAATAATTGTGTACTTTTTCCATAGCGCATAAATTATAAAACAGTTGGGGTAACATGTAACTGAAAATCCTTCCGCTTTATCGTTGATATGTTTTTATACTTTTTATTTATTTCTTTTTCGTTTTGCTATGTGTTATTTAAGTATGTACCTAATTGTCTCAATAAATATATGTCTTTATAAGTATCTATGTTATTGTCTTAATAAGGATTCTTAACAAATCAAAGGATTCCCTTCTGAGGGTTCCCTATACTACATATCAACCGTATCGATTCCTGAGTATTATTACTATTGCTAATAGACAAAGCATAATCGTATGTATATTTCCAGCAAAACCTAAAGCTTATATGTAACACATTGGGTGAGTATATAGAATGAATGGTAATATTGCCACCAAGTCCATAATAAACATGAATATTCCGGCAAAATCATCCGCAATAGAGAATGCCGCCACCTGCCTTTGACATATGTCAGGTAGAGTTGTCGTTTCTGGTCTACCAGTTGGATCGGGGTTAGGAGTGTGGGAGAGGTGGATGAAAAGAGAAGGGTTGAAAGTAGGTTCATCTCTCTCTCTCTCCCTCATCCACGACCATCACTTCTCACATTACTGCACTGCCGTACATTTTATGATAGGGTATTCATTAGCACAACATAAAAGGGACAGTAAAATAATATTATATTCTTCTTCTTCTATCGTGTTAGCAACGCATTCAAATATTTTTCTGTCAGCATCTAACGACGTCAATAGCACAACTACTGCCCAACAAAAGGTTGTGTACGGTGCAGTTGGCTGGACTTGTGGTGCAGCTGCACAGATGTGAGGTGGTCTGTTGCTCTCTACAGTTACAGGTTGTTGGTATTCCCTGTTGCAGGTTGTCCAACTTTCTTCCAAAGTCCGTCCTCAATCGGTTCAGGAACTTCTACGTACGCTACTCCATGACTTGGCCCGTAAGAAATTTTCGGTGGCTTCTTGCTGCCATAAATAAAGTCAGATCCTTGTCAAGGATCTTTTATCACTGAAGCACTTCATCATGCCCAATACCGTCTTATATGAAGGCGGACCTTTCGTCGGGTGATTGAGTGTAGCCTTCATCCTCAATCATGAGGCCAAAGAAGAAGAAAAACTAAAACTATATTTCTTTCTTTATCGTCATATTTAATTTTATGTAAGTATGAACATGTATCATTTTGCATTTACATTTTCAACGATTACACTGGGAAAAACAATAATGTCTTTTAAAAAATCGTGAAAAAAGATTCATAATCAATTTTTTCTCAGTTCCAAAATGGTTAAACCGTAATTTAGAAATCCTAGATTAATACATAACATTCCTTTTAAACATATTATGTAGGTAGATAACGAAGACCCCGTTCCCACTTCCCACTAAATGTCCGACACGTCGTGTGTTAGGTCCGACAAAATGTCGGGTGATCAAGCGGCAATACATTTTAAATGGAGCTGTTCACACTTACACGATAACGACAGTATGAACAGTTCCATTTAAATGTACTGCCACTAGATCACGCGATATTTTGTCGGACCTAACACACGACTAGTGGGAACGGGCCAAAATGACACTTATGTATGTATATCCTATCTGGTAGGAAAAAAAAATTGAAACCTATTTATTGGTATTAATTTTTTTAAAGGTTGGTCAAATGTCATATTTCTAAGTAATTAATTAGTTACTGACTGTTAACTTTGACATAATATATGTACTTCTTTTCCGATATCCTCTTTTTTGGGCTAAGTAATTATTTATTATTTCATTAGAAACTTTATACGAAGTGATTCTGTATGGTCACCCTACAATCACTCTGTCGCCCTCAAACCACTCTACAGGGTGTTTCACAATTCCTGATTGCATTTCACAAGCGGGATTTCAAATTAAATCCAAAATGGATGTCGCAAAACAACTCTTGTAGGTACCTACTGTACATACATAATATTATATTATCTATAGAGAACGACATGGATTCATTTTTACACCCTCTCCCTAACTCCTGTTTTATTACTCATTTTTTCATTCAAATACAATTTGGAATAATTATTGAGTGTTGTGATAGTCGGTGTCAAAATAATTTACTGACACGTAAAATATCATCGAATAAGTACTTATTTGGAAAATAATAAAATAATTATTCCCCTCTATGTTATTTAACAAGTGTTACTATGCGAATTTCGACTTTTAGATCTTTTGTATCGAGAAAGCAGAGGAGAAATTTATTTAAATTTATTTTTCTCGCAAATATTGCTTCTCTAAACTCGCCACTTGCGCAGGGTGCAAGGAAGTGTTCATTATTATTATAAAAATGGTGCACAGCAATAGGTTGTTGGTAACGATAGAAATGAAAGTAGAGTGAACAAACGTATAAATGAAAAAAAAGTACATCAATCTTATAAAGAAACTCGCTTTCGCGAGTGTCAATAATTTTTAAGTCACATTGTTCACATGCCATTTATATTAAATAATTAGTTTTTCTGAATAGCTGACGACGATTGTACGCAGAATCCGTGTTCAAATACATAATTAAATTATTTAATAATGGTGCCTGCCTTTCCCAATTTCTCGTAGATGTTAGCAGTAGGTACCTACGTAACAAAATCTAGTGTTCGATTTTTAAACCACACCGTCACAGAGTCAGTGAGTGACGAGAATCTTTATACTGTGAATTTTCGCGCTTTCGTGTTACATTTTAAAACAAATATAGGTAATGCCGAGATCAAAAATTGAATCGTTTTTTCTCTATTAATAATTTTAAATTACTCTGAAAAAAATAGGTATATTTGTTTGTATAAGATAATTCAGAATTTGAATTTGCCGCGTCTTATTTTAAATTGGTTTCCTGGTTGCGGCAGTCGGAGTTGCCAGATCCGAGAAAATCCCTCGCAAACGAACGGGGATTTCCACTAAATCCACTGTCAACCGTCGCGGCCTCTTATTTATTGTGACACACGTTGTGCCGTTTCAAAAGAACTTACAACGTTTGAATTTGAAATCAGAACAGAGTAAAATCGGTGTTCTTATTAAATTTGAAATAGAAAAAGTTGAAAGTAGGTACCTACCTACCAACTAGTTTGTACGTGTATTGATAAATTATATTTCTTTTGCCTTGTTTGTGAAAAATAATGACATTGTATAGGTAATTAGTGCAATATGCATGCCAAATCTAAATAAGAAAAAAATATTAAAACTCTTACTATGAAATTGGTATGTTGGAGGAAGCTGCCATTAGGTAAAAATATCGCCAATTTCACAGGGTCTTAGGAAATGTTTATAACTTAATATTAATTAGGCATGAAAGCATATCAGTAGCGCATAAAAATATGTATGGGTTATGGGCAACATAAAATGAATGATCAAATTTAATCCGAGTCGGGAGTGACCATGGAAGCAAATCTTTCGTCCAATAGGTACAGTAGCTGCTAGCTTCCATCTCCAGTCAGAAGGCCAAGGAAAAAGAAAACGAGAAAGAAGAAATAAGCAAGGTATACCTATGTATACTTATAAACAAAAAAGGATTCTATAAGAGGAACCATAAAGTCAATTCCACTTTTATATTAGTTGGTTATGTACATGAAGGGTATAAAATTCCTTCTTCTCCATTATTATTTTAGGAATTTCTCCATGTTATATAGGTACCTACGAAATCGCATTATACCGCCTTCACTCAAGACGGGAATCCACAAGGAGTTATTAGGAAACGGTGTATCTCACGCGTTACCATGGCAACAGGAGCGGGTGGAAGGGAGTGGGAGAATATATGGGTGGTGGGGGTGGCTCCAGCCAATCGGATCCCTCAAATCCTGTTGCCACAGCAACCGGCGCGAGAGAGGGACGGTCTGATGCGACTGACGACGGGAGAGAGCGAGACGAGAGGCAATTTGTAGCAAATTATTATTGTAATGAAGGAGAAACCAATTAATATAAATGCGTGCTAGACAATATTACATTTCATCATTTTTGGACGTACAGCGCCAGAACGCCGTAACCATCATTGGTTCGATTTTTAAAGTTTTTCAAAATTTTATTGCTAGGCACAGATGGCGGCACACATCTTGAGAATTTTAGTCGCGGAGTGTAACTGTTTGTGTGTATACCGACCAAGCAAAACATAAATTTGCGCTCTGCGCACCCACGTGACGAGCTCAAGATGATTGCTGCTAAAAATATCGTATTTGGTATAAAAGTGTACGAAATTTGTTATAGATATCGGCAAATATTTTGATAATTTTAGGCGTGGAGGGGAGGCGGTTCGTAAATTTTTGCTGTGCGCAGCATACTTGATTTTTCAAGATGTTTGCCGATAACTCTAAAACAAAGTTTGCATTTTTTAAAAATAACCGAAAATAAAAAATATGAATCATAAATATATAATAGGTACCTGTACATAGTGTACATTGTACAAAGACTGTACATATCACAGAAATGGGGAAATTGGATGACGCATAAAAACATCTATCAGTAAGTATTTGAAAAATACAATGATTGAGTAATATTTTTTTCATTTATTTCTCCATTATACAGTACATAGAATATTTTATAACATAATATATGGGTTGGGTAGTAGGTACCATGTTTTGAGTACTTTTATTATTAATCTTGGTCCAACTGGAAATAGTTCCTGTTTTAAGACTGACTTTAATTCTTTAGTTTTATTAAAAACTTTCATCGATTTTTCATTAGGTACTTAATACTGTATTGCTCGACGTAAGGACGATCTCTTGAAATAAAATGAATGGTGTTATAAAAGCTTTGATACTTGAATCGTGTTTTTTGTTTGTAAAAATTAAATTACACCATATAGGTACATGTTTGAGAGAAGTCAGACATTTATTTCTACATTATGAAATACATGGAGGATTTTATAAATTATAGATGTTGGGAAGTAGGTACCATTTTTTGAGATCCTCCAATCAATCTTTGTCCAACTAGGAATAGTTCCTGTTTTAAGACAGACAATTTATAACAATTTAAATTCCACATATATTTGGTATTCAATTGACACATAATTGATCTTCCTACTTTATCAAGGGATTTTTTTTAGTATTTATCTTCTTCTTCGTTCATATTTTAGATTTCGATGCAATGAAATAAACAAAAATGGTGAAAATGAGTTACTTACATGTGAGAAGAGGCGGTGATTCTCCGGGAGGCGCATAGAACCCGGGCAAAGGATAATGGGGCGGTTGATGAAGCTGTCCCTGCTGCTGGAGGTGAGACTGGTGATGGGGTCCTGTCGCTGGAGGCTGCAGCGGGAGCAAGGGGCTGGGGCAAGGTTGAGGGGGCGGAAGACCAGGACTTCCTGCGAGGGCGAATGTACCGCCTTCGGCTCCACCTAAAAATTGTTGTATTGAAACATAAAAATATGAAATAATATAAAAAGAATAAAAACGAATATATTGAAATGTTTTGGTCACATGGAAAGAACTTCTGATGTAGAAAATATACAAAGCTGCCACAATGAAAAAATACTAGGCATCGATATTTTAATCAAATCTTTTGTAAATAGCGATTAAAGATAATCTTTTATAACTGCATACGCAGGGGCGGATCGTGAATTTATGGGGCCCTGGGCTAATATTACTTAGGAGCCTACCATTTTTTTGCGTTAGTTCACAAAGCAAACACACTCCTACATCACCACATCTACACAGCAAAACCTGTCCAGTGCACATTGGACAAGTGCACATTGATGATAACAAATTAAACAAAAATTACATATTTCTAGTTATGGCAGGGAATAGAATAAACGGAGCACTCAGACCAGTAATGTCCGATCCAAGCATCTCAAAGGAAGCCAAAATTGCAGTACACAATGCAATTGTGGTGCCTACTTTGACGTATGCTAGTGAAACATGGACCTGGCAAAAGACACATGAAAGTAGAATAAATTCTGTAGAAATGAGATCACTAAGAAGAGTATGTAATAGAACAATATAATGATAGAATAAAAAATGAGGACATAAAGAGAGAATGCAAGATAAAGAAGGATATTATATGTTAAATGAAAGTGAATGCTTTAAGGTGGTTTGGACATATAGAAAGAATGAACGATGAACGACTGACCAAAAAAATATACATGATACAGGGTGCAAGAGATGGAGTGAATAGCAGAGGTCGCCTCAGAAAGGCATGACCATGTGAATGATATTTTGAAAGAAGGAAACATAAAAAGATTGAACAATCGACGAGCATGTATGAGACGATGCATGGATGTAAAGGAAGCCAGATATGTGTGCAAAAATAGAGAAGTATGGCGCTCGATTCTCTCTGCTTACCCCGTAAGGGACATTTTTCATTACATGTACATTTATGTACATTTTTCTAAAATTATTTTTTTTAATTACACAACTAATTGCCGTTTTGTCAAAAAACTGAAATTCCCCGTTCCTTTCGATAGACGCACGTGAAAATGGCTATTTTTTGTTGAAGGATATTATCACTATTTAGGATATCTATGACTGGTGGGCTGGCGGGCCAAGTCCCGCTCGACGGTGATAGCTCGCCACGTTGATGACATCGCGCTTAGTGTGGAAATCGAAGAACTGAAAGCACTGTCAATTATGTGGTGAATGCTAGCTGTAGCTCTTTTCATCCTATGCACCCTGGGTAGCGGTGGATTTGCCGAAAACAACTTAAAAAATGTCGAAAATTGCTATTTGAACACGTCAGTTATGTGGTATGAAGAATGAATATTAGAAATCTCGTATTGCATTCACAGACACTTTGGATGGTGGGAAGCCCTCGACAGACATTCAAAGTTGAACGGAAACAAATATAACTAATTTTCACTACGCCTGATTGCTTGGTTTGGCAATTTGAATAGCACACAAGTCAATGAACTATCAACAAATTATTAAAATTTAAATTTAATCAGCCTATGACGTAAGTCTGACAGTTGCTGGCTCTTCGTCTATTACTATGAAATCCTTTCCGTCGATTCGTAAACAAATTAACTATATGCAGATTTTGGTTCATCAAAGATAAATGTTTTTTCCGTGCAGGGGTAGGTACGTACCAATTCTAAACAGTCGTTACTTTGGAGTAACAAATTAATGTCCTGCGGTTAAGTTGGTCCGCCTGTATATTTTGGCGGGAAAAACGGTTTTCGGGTTCAGGTGTAAAATACTACAATCAACAGAACCGACCGAAGACGAATGGCGGAACATTAGCGATATTTTAAACAATTCCCATCCATTTAGGGATACCAAACGAACATCCATCTTTTTATTTTAACAAACAGATCAACATTTAACATTACCTACAGTCGGGATAATTCGGATTATATACACGCTTTTATATATTGACAAATCATGAAACAAAGATTTTTTGCACTAAATAATACATATTATATTGATTATAAGATCATTAATAACCATATGTATGAAAATTTACAATTATTTTTAATACATTTTTGATTTATTAAACTATAAACGACTCTCAATAAAATGTATACGACTAGGGCTAATCATGAAGTTGATTAAGATCAGATTAAGACTTTAGCAATCTTTGAGGATACTTATTTATTTTTGTTTTAAAAGAATGAACATGTTCATGTAACAAGCACATACCTATACATCCTCATACATTCCCTAAATTAAGCAGTAATGCTTATGCTATAGGTGAACAAAATCAGTCGTGGCAGGATTCGAACTCGCGACCACTAGATTACTAATCCAGCGTGATAACCGCTCTGCCACCACCCACACTGATTTTTTTTTTGTCAATAGTAACAAAATTTTACGATAAAATTATTCGAACTATGGTAACTACAAAACACTTGGTTTTGTGCACATAGCCAAATAGTATACCTAGTCATGAATAGATAACAAAGGTTTGGTTAAAACGCAGGTATAGCCAGGTCGGTTGTCAATACATTTTTTTCAGTGCATCTAATTAATTTATACAAAAATTAATGACGATTTCACACTAAAGATTGATTTTTTTTATTTTAATGATTAAATGTAGGGTAAAATTAAGATTAGATTATGACTGAGTACCTACTGATTTATACATTTTTAAGATTAAGGCAAGTTAAGAACGTGTCATTAGCAGGAGCGAGACTAGAAACTTCGGACTATGCAAACCCTGGAAGAAAATTGGGAAATATCGAAAATTTTATGTTTTTTTAGCATCGTTGTTCATTTCAGTGGTCATGAAAAATATTTTTAAAATCACATTCTAAAATAATATTATATTTAGTCCTATAAAGCATCGTATCTACAAATGGTTTAATTTTTAATCTTGTAGTATGGTTGCAATGAAAAAAATAAACAAATATTTGTTCCTGAATTTCTTAACATAATATTCATAGGCAAGTCAAGATTTTCGACTTCTATATAAGCAATTCCGCTACTGGTCATTAGTAAGCCCCCCTGAATGTACTTATATGAAAGCTTTAGGAACTACAAAATAATAAAAAAATGTATGTATTGTTATGTTATAGAAAATTATGTATAGGGAAAAATTAATAATTGGGAATTTATAGTTTTTTTTTGTGCGAACACACTAAATTGATTTTTGTCAAGTGGCAATATTTTTTATGATTAGCAAAGCTTATGTCAAATTCTTTCCTTTTACCTACATCTATCGAAGCGGGTCGGCCAGCGTAGGAAAAATGGCGGCTGATATAACTTAAAATTACCGAATTTGGGGTAAGTTTGTTTTATGTGTTCGTATGTCAAGATATTTTTGCAAGAGATCATTTTTCAAACCAATAATCCTGTTTTCTTTTCTATAATCTAGATGCTGATATAAATGTCAGTCATCCCAAATTCAATCCTACCCTGATATTGCGCACCCATTCTGATGAACATAATTTTTATTTAATTCTACAAATGGATTACTCGAATGTTATTCCATTTATTTTGCCATTGGAAATATATTTTTTTTTTGGATATTATTTTGCAATTACCATTCCTGCATATACACGACGATGTAATGTTCGACATTTAATTCTGCCTAACCTAAAATTTTATAACTGACGACAAAGGAGTCACATATAGGAAATTGTCGGAGACAATTTCTTCACTTGGATTTTTTTACTTGGACACAAACAAATTTCTTCAATTGGATTTTTATTGTAACATTGAGGGATCAAGATACAAATAGTCACGAGAATTTATAAATTTAATTACATCTTCTACAACCGGATTCATTTGAAGATATTGGTCATCGAGGGAATCTCCTTATTCATGCTGCGAGTCGATATTGTTCAAAATGTTTACTCCATAGCTGTATAATGATTTTATCTTTATGATTTACTGTCTGAATATATGAATGTGAATCCAGTATGTTTGAACCTAATATAAATTAGAATCATGATTTTGTGTATGATATGAAAGAAATTTGATTAGGTTTGATTACGTTGTAAATTCATGATGTATGTAAATTTCAATTTTTAACATTATTTTTATAACAAATATTTAAAATTTCACTTTTGTATCAATTACATTTTTCCTCTTATAGGAAATAGTTAGTACTATCCAAACAAAGTTTGATATTTTAGAGTCATGTATTATATTTTTACTTATACAATAAAAATGTAAATATCTCAAAATGCGTTGTCTCTCTATTCTCCTAATGCAGTACATCATTATCTCTCATATTCAGTTGATATTTTTATTTAATTTAATATAATTGTTTGAATTCATTTCGTCTTCATTTATGTTCACGATTAAAACAGGACCCTGAGAGTAAAATTTTCATGAGTCTCATTGCCTCTATCGCTGACTGTTGGTGGAAGGAAGTGTTGGAGCATGTGTTGTGACTTGAATAAGTAAGTTGAACCATTTATTCAGGCCACAATCACATTAAAAACTGTTACAATATCACACACCTTCTCAGTATTCTAAAAAAATGTTAATTTTGAAGAAAAAGATAATAAATACTTAATTATATCTAATTTTACTGAATAGCCTCACCTTAAGACAGGCGTAGCCGTTTAGGTGAGGTTATGATGAATAAAAAGAGAGAGGAGGAATTTATTATGTATTATGTTTTGTTGACTTTTTAGTTTCTTTTCTTTCTTTTTTGTACTTGCATTTTTACTGTATTAATAAATAAATAAATAAATAATGAAACAAGGCAATAAAAAATAATTTCATAAAACTGGTACGAATTTCACTGTTTTCTTTTATATGTTTCATTTTATCTATCTGATTATCTATTTTATCCATCTATCTACATTAGTTCTATTCTATCATTTAAGGAGATTTTAACTCAAGGACATATAATATGTCTGAATGCGACATAATTTTATGACGTCTAAATTTTCTTCCTCTGTTTTAAACTGTTTGGTCAAAATTTTGTTTGGTTTTGTCATAGGATCACAATCACACCCAATGCAGTTATATGAATCAACTAAAGAAATATTATGATAAACAACGAATCATTGCCTTTTTATTATAAACTTGACATTACGGAAGTTTTGACCTCAGAAGTCGTGACGTCCTAGACACTAGACATCTCTCAAGGTGAGGATTCTGCAAAGCTTGAGGTCACCACACCATCTTGGTTAATGGAAGCCACAGCACTACAGGAAATGAGCATGATGGTTAAAAGGTGTCGGTGTTTTATTATTTAGAAAACGTTATATAAATTACGTAACTGCAAACTTATAAACACCATATTTAGTATCGTTGCATATTATGACCGGAAACCGGGAAACGAATCTTGGACTTATTTTATTTTGTAAAAAGTGTCTTTAAATATTTTTTATTGCCATTGCCATGTAGCGATATTTTCCAAACCAAAACAGCACGAAGTTTTAATGAGGCATATAAACCTAAACACTCAAATATCTTATCCAGTGTGTTACACAAAATTTTCAAAATTACTCGAGTGAATAATTTTCACACAATATTAAATTTCAGCATAAATTCCTTTAAAAAAAATATTAAAAATATCCTTTTTATAGCACTTTTTTAAAATTACTCTATAACTATGTGTCGTAGAGAAATAAATCTTTTATATACTTAAAGAGTGCATAAATTCAAAGTGAATGAAAAAAAAATCATAATATTTTGGGTTTCCGATAATTTAAATCACGTTTAAACCCTTTTTTAATGCACGCTATTGTTACCCTTACTAACACGTTACTTGGTAGTCCATTAGGCGGTTTTACTATATAATGTTTTCAGTCACTAGATTTATATGCCTTCTTAAATAGTAATGCTTGGGAAACATCAAAAATGGTCTTTTTTTCAGAATACGAAAAAAATTAAGTGATCAAAGACGAATAAAATCGCAGGACGCAGTACTAATAGATTTTGTTCAAGTTTTATAGTACATTCTGATTTATTTCTGTCAAAGAATGGGCTTTGACTATCAGGGTTTGTAAATATGTCACATATTGATCTAATATATTTTTAACTATATTATAAGTACAAATAAAGGTATAATTTACCTAAGCTGGTGCCGATGGGTGGATTGTAGAGGGCAGGGGCGTCGTATGATGGCAGAGCATCCTGGGCGGAGACAGGAGCCGCAGGAGTAGCGGAAGGCGCGAATAGCGGGGGCCCTCCGCCCTGCTCGTAATACGCGGGGGCCCCCAGTTCGCTCAGCAGCTTGTACTCGTCCTTCAGGCTCCATTTGTTCGAAGACCATAGCTAATAAATTTAAAAAAAATCATATATGTTAATACACCTGTTTTTACTTATATTAATAGAGAGGATCATAAATATTATATTCCACAAATGAATCGCTAATCCAGTACAAAAATGACGCAAGAACTTATCAATTTGTAATTTTCTTTTGCGAAAATATATTTATTTTTATTTGATCTATAAAGTATTGAATAATAATAATAAGCACAATTTATAAAGCGCCGTTTAGTGACAACCGTGGTCACCTCAAGGGCGCTTTCAGTTTGCAAAAAAATAATTTAAAATTAGTCCTATTGTCCACATTGAAAATAGTGAAACATAAAACTTTAAAAAATTCAATAAGTTAAAATTAAGTTAAAATTAGTCCTATAGCTATAACACATTGAAAATGGTGAAATATAAAACTTAAAAGATACCAAGAAATCACAAATTAATCTTGTTACATAATCCAGATGAAATTAATTATAAAAAATAGTCGATTCAAAGTAAACTGGCATAATATAAAAATATTAATATCTACACATAATATTAAAGAAGGAATATTTATCCTTGAACACCTGATCCCGATTTCCTCTCCTGTCCTTACCATATCCTTTTTCTTGCTATGAATTATAATTTTTTTTTTGTTTTAATAGTATTTAAGTGTTATACGTATTTTCTTTGATTTCTTTTACTCTTTTTTATTTGCTGTTGTACATACACAATGTTGTCATACTTTGTAATCTGGTTGGTTGGAAGAAATTGCCTAATGGCAATAAGCCCGCCAGTGTACAATTATATTTGTTTATATTATGTACAAAAAGATGTATAAATAAATAAATAAATATTATTGAACGGATGAAGGACAATATGGATACGACTTGCGGAAAAGATGAGTTTTTAATTTCTTCTTGAATTCATTGATATTTTCGGCACATCTTACATATATCCATTGGAAGATTGTTCCATGACTTTGGTCCAGAAACGCCAAAAGATCGTTGTAGGTATTTTGGCTTATTTGTGAGATTGGTTTCTACTAGTTTTTTATTGGATTGGGTCATTGATCTTAGAAATTATTATTATTATTACGAATGGCATATTAAGAAAAGAAAAATAACACTAGGTACGTCAAAAGTAAATATATATACATATGATAGGTCACACGCAGGGTGCTCGTCACAGGTATATATCCAAGTTATCAAGGCAGGCAGCAGCCGATGCAGTGGCCCTGATAAAGTCACTTTCCCCACCATGATATCGTCGTACACTGCATTCGTGAACATGCCAGATGTGGGTAATTTCTCTATAAATGGGGTATGAGACTGAATCCTGAGTGTGACTGGGGTGTTCCTCATCAAACCGTACAACACATAGTATTGACGTTGATATGTTATAAAAAATATAAAAATACTTGGTAATTGTTCTATTGTGTTTATTTGATTATTGACGCGTTTCGTGCAAAGCACATCGTCAGAATAATGCTCTACAAGACTGAGACTAGTGGTTATATACAAAATTTACATGGCAGGTGTATAAAAATGTTGGTTTTTGAACGGTTGAAACAGAGTAAAAAAGGATCCACAAAAATTACTCATCAATAAACAAATTGATCATATATATTCACCATTATTGAAACCGATAGGTTAGACAGACATATACCTTCCTTTGTTGTTAAATACATTAAGATTAAAATTAAACTGTTTGTAATTATAACTACCAAATATCTATGAAATACATTGGTTTTAACCACACTTAAAAGATAACAATAAACCAATAAATACAATATTATTTACCTTTCGAATTTTACTGCTGTCGTTTCCTTTTGTTACAGGCCTAATGGACACAGGGGACTACAACCAGTGACCCAACTACATTCATTGTATTAAAACGTAGATTTGTATAGATTCATTTGCATTATATAACTTCTTTTCAACCGTTCAAAAACCAACATTTTTATACACCTGCCATGTAAATTTTGTATATAACCACTAGTCTCAGTCTTGTAGAGCATTATTCTGACGATGTGCTTTGCACGAAACGCGTCAATAATCAAATAAACACAATAGAACAATTACCAAGTATTTTTATATTTTTTATAACATATCAACGTACAATGGAGTTCTATCAAGAATTGTCGATCGACAAACTAAACTTAGTTAAATCAGCAAGTACAGCTTATGTGATCGACCTCTACAAGAAACTAAAACTGAAACGATCAGTAGCCACACAACACATTTGGTTCATCGGCGAGTGCAGAAAAGCAGAGGTAACTCCTAACTTCGTGAACATCAAAACCAAATCAAGAACATCTGTCGCTGTTAAAGTCCTGCAAGCCGCCCAAAAAAACTGGTTGATGTTGGAGAGGAACAAGTGGTATTCAATCCGAGACAATGTAAGTGTTTACCTTTATTACATACATAATAACCTGTTGTCACGTTTAAATTCGGTTGAATTTGATATTTTACAATTTGATGTAATGATTTATATAAAAGAAATAATTCAAACGAAATTCATTGCACAAAAATCTAAAATTGAAAAACTACGAAAAATGAAAAAGAATTTAATTAAAAATGAAAACCAAGAGTCTCAAAATATTAATATAACTTTCTACGACAGAATAGTAAATACTACAGATATCGCATTAAATTTGAATGAAACAAACCTTTTAAATAAAGGATTGAAACATAGTCCTTATATAAATTTGAAAACACGTGATTTTGAATGTTTAGCATTAGATACAGATATTGCCTTAGATTCTGATTGCGCGTCTAAATATTTATGTGCTAATATTCTAAAAAAACACTATAATGTTGAAAATATACCATATTCTGATACCAACACAATAAAAAGCTTAAAATCAAAAATTAAAAACAATGACTTAGTGATATCGAAAGCTGATAAAGGCAACAGCACTGTTATCTTAAATAAAAATAATTATATTAATAAAGTCGAATCAATTTTTCTGTCAAGTATTTTTTCCCAAATTAATAATGATCCAACAGCATACTTTTCAAATCAAGTTAAATCTTTAGTTAATAATTGCAAAACAATATTTAGTGATCCGTACGATAAAACACGTTTTTGTCAAATGAATCCTTTATGTCCCAGATTGTATGGCCTACCTAAAGTGCATAAAAAGGATATGCCCATGAGACCAGTGGTCTCATATAACTCAGCACCGTGCTTTAAAATCGCAAAACATGCCAATTTTTTATTTCAAAAACTAACTGAATTTAAACCACAATTTGCAATAAAAAACTCTCTACAATTAATAGACAACATAAAAAATACGGTTATTCCTAAAAACAGTATTTTAGTATCATTTGATATAGTCAGTTTATTTACCAGTATACCGATAAATGAGTTAAAATCTTCATTAAAAGAATATCTATCTAACAACAACTTAAACCCTGTGTTAATGAATGAACTAACAGACTTACTATGTATGTGTATAGATCAAAATTACTTTAAATTCAATAATAAATACTACAAACAATCCGATGGCTTAGCGATGGGTAGCCCAATTTCTCCCTTACTAGCAGACTTTTTTATGAATCATTTAGAATCCAAAATTAAGAACATTCAAGGTTTTAAAAATTTATTATTTTACTATAGATATGTTGATGATATAATTGGATTATGGACGGGAACTTTACGACAGTTAAATACGTTTTTAAATGCATTAAATTCAATTAATGCAAACATTCAATTCACAATGGAAATAGGAGGTAATTCTTTAAATTTTTTAGATCTCAACATAGAAGTATTAGAAAATAAACTTAGTTTTAGTATATACAGAAAACCGACATTCAGTGATAATATTATTCACAATAAATCCCGCCATCATATGTCACATAAATTATCCACTTTCCACTCACTAATTCACAGGTTATTACATGTACCACAGAGTCAAAATAAATATTTAGATGAATTAAAAACAATAAAAACGTTAGCATATAATAATGGTTACAACGAAAACTTAATAGACAATCTGATATTTAAAAAGAAAAAGAAATTATTATTAAAAAATATTGCACCAGGCCTAACAAATTTAAATGAAAAATCTAATAAATGGGTAAAACTATCCTACGTCGGCGATGTCACAACAAATATCAGTAGAGTCATTAAAAAAACTGGCAAAAATATTGCATTTTCTAATCCAAGTACATTAGGTAAATTGTTAATTAATAATAAAGACAAGGTTGAACAGTTGGATAACAGCGGAATTTATAAACTAAATTGTAACTCATGTACGGGAACATATATTGGACAAACAGGCCGTGCCTTTAAAACAAGAATTAAAGAACACATGGCATGCATTAGATTAAAGAAAGACACCTCAAATTTTGCAGAACATATAAACGAAAACAACCACCAATTTAATAGTGACCATAATATAAATATAATACATCGGGGAATAAAAGGGAGAAAACTTGACCGACTAGAAATATTAGAAATAAACAGAGTAAAAAAGGATCCACAAAAATTACTCATCAATAAACAAATTGATCATATATATTCACCATTATTGAAACCGATAGGTTAGACAGACATATACCTTCCTTTGTTGTTAAATACATTAAGATTAAAATTAAACTGTTTGTAATTATAACTACCAAATATCTATGAAATACATTGGTTTTAACCACACTTAAAAGATAACAATAAACCAATAAATACAATATTATTTACCTTTCGAATTTTACTGCTGTCGTTTCCTTTTGTTACAGGCCTAATGGACACAGGGGACTACAACCAGTGACCCAACTACATTCATTGTATTAAAACGTAGATTTGTATAGATTCATTTGCATTATATAACTTCTTTTCAACCGTTCAAAAACCAACATTTTTATACACCTGCCATGTAAATTTTGTATATAACCACTAGTCTCAGTCTTGTAGAGCATTATTCTGACGATGTGCTTTGCACGAAACGCGTCAATAATCAAATAAACACAATAGAACAATTACCAAGTATTTTTATATTTTTTATAACATATCAACGTACAATGGAGTTCTATCAAGAATTGTCGATCGACAAACTAAACTTAGTTTACATAGTATTGAAATTAAAACAGGATATATTGGCGAGTTATGAATTTGCAATTTTTAGGGTTATTTTGTTTAATTGTAGATAATTAACTAGTGTGTGTGTGCTGTATAATATGTGCTATGTACTATATATAGCGTGCTTATTCTACTTTATCGATTATTGACTAAAGTACTCAATTCGATTCTTTTAAAATTGTGCTAATTTGTATACCTATCCAATACTCGCTTTGACCCCATTATATTTTGACGGATATTTGATTAGTGCTTCTCAATTTTATTTAATCTCAAATAGTGACTCCAAGCAGAGGAATCTTATTTTCGAATTGCTAAAATTATTTTTTTTTATTTTCAAATTGCTAATCATATAAAATAGCACTGAAGAATTGTCAATCCTTAAAAAACATCAATTCTTCAGTGCTAAATAAACTAGTAGGTACTGAAGAATTATCAAGTTTTCTTAATGAATTATTTAAATAAAAAGTAATTTAACAAATTCATATCATGAAAATGCCACAACCCACTCGTTTTAAATAAAATCATTAAGTAGATTTCAGATTCAAAGTATTCACCACTTGTCACCCTTCACAATAATAGTTTAGTTTGAGGAACAGATTTAATAAAAAGATGTTTAGTCAGTTTTTACGTTTGTGAATACCACTTATAAAGGTATCTTTATAATAATATAATAATGAATACTTAAGTAGATTGTTCCGTTTGAATGCCTCCAGCATCGTCGCCTTTCTAGGAAATGATATGTTCCATTATCATTTTGTTCTATACTCCCTACAGTCGTAAAACGAGCAAAAATTACATCTTTGGGATTGTTTTATTTTGTGACTATACGTTCAATGTGTACGTACCGTACCTAGTATATACGATATTTTACCACCTCAGCCCCCTCCCCAACATAACGGCTTTCCTTTCTCTCTATAAATATGCATTACATCAACCAGGGGTGTATTGGAAACAAAACTTTAAAACTTAAAAAAAAAACAATTTCTCAATAGATGGCGTTACAAAAAAGTTTCATCTTCACTTAATTAATAGCTTATTTTCAAATGAAAATATCTTCATGATTAGCATTTATTTGTTTTTTGAATATATCTTTTTTATTTATTTACATGCTATTTTTTCTATTTATAATACTTTTTTATTCAATGTTTTGGTTGATTTTAGTCCATATGTACATCTTTTTTTATGTTTGCTTACGAATATTCTTTTTTATTTTTGAATTTACTGTTTTGGTTTATTTTGAGTCCATATGACTATCTTTTTTTATGTTTGCTAACATCTATTGTTTGTTTTTTTAATTTATTGTCTTACTGTTTAAGTTTTTTTTTGCCAAGTGGATACCTTATTGTTTTTTTCTTACTCTGCATATTTTTATCATCAATATGTGTTTTATCTATGTATGTAAAAGGTATTTTATGCCGTTTATAAATGAATAAATAAATATATAAATTTCAAAAATTGGATCGATAGGGAACTCAATAAGAAGGCATAATTGGTGAACGTTGCGCAAGCGTACAATATGGTTACGTAAACCAGCCAATGATAGGTCGCAAGCCCTGTAGGTACCTCGAATTCCTGATTGTCTTATAATATTCCAACTTCGTCTCTATTGAGATGTTAAAAATTTAACAAAAAAACCTTTATTGTGCGTAATTTCCAACAATAAGCAAAAAAATTTTTTAATGAAAATGAGTAACTAATTGATATTCTTATACATGTTTTAAATTTTAAGACACTCGATACAAATTTCGTTTACAAATTCATAGAAAAATTTCAATAATAAAAGTTACAATCGTTAACAGATTATCTGTGGACATCTAGTATTTGTATAGGTATGTATACTAAATGGAAACTAACTTTCCGACCATTTCCCGACCACTACTCTCTGCCTACATAATCTACCATAGCTTGATGCCATTCATTATTTCCATTACAGTTTTATAGGTTTTTCTGTTTTATTTTTTTTAACTATTTCTGATAATTAATGTGCATTTAGTAGCATGTATCCTTAGACCAAATTGGAAAAGTACTGCCTCAGAACAGACTCGTCTAGTGAGGCAGTAAATTTTCAAGTAGGAACAATTGTACATAGTATGTTAATAATTATGTATTTTTGTAATATGGTTATTTTTTTGTTATTGTTACGTATCTATATGTAAATTATAGGTATTTATAATGGAAAATTGATAATTTAATTTTATTGTAGTTAGAGCTCTCAAGCCTTCAGAATTTGTGTATTCCCAATGACAATGCATGCTAAACATGCTTCCAGCTTGATTCATTTGATATTTTGATAAAATTGAACAATCGTTTCACAGTAGATTATGTATGTTCTTTATTTCAATTTGTTTGCCGTATAAAACTACTGCATTTGAATATCGAATATTTTTTGTAATTACATATACGCAAGCATTGCGTTTACTGCAGCTGCGTTTGAAATTATGTGCATGACAATGACGTGAATTTTTTTATTCTTTACTTCAACGTGAAGAAAATTTTGTTTTAATAACTTGTTTATTTTATTTTGAAATAAAATAAACAGTGATTATAAACAACTAAAAAAATCATCGCACGGTGGCGAGTGTATTTCAAAATGGAATTTTCTACCAACAACAAGCCAATAAATATATTCAACTCAGAAAGCAATATTTACGCGAGGATAAATTAATAATACTATTCTACCCTTCAGAGATCAAGATACTAGAAATCGAAACTTTTGAAACTATGCTTGGGTGATATGGTTACTTGTAAACAGTGTGGTTCAAACTGGTAGGAATATAGACAAAATACAGACGAGAAAATGGCAAAAAGAAAAAAAAATGGATAAAATAAATTGTATTTAGGAAAAGCATGATTGCTCTTGACATGTTCTAATTCGTTAGATTTTTGAGACGTATCGTGTTAAACAAATATTTCAAATTGTAAATATCTGTTGGTCGCTCGAGAAATGATATAAAATATAATAATGAAGCATATATTATAAACTATCAATTTCTAGTTTTTTAAGGGGGGGGACTGCTGCCAACGTACCTATTATTCAATTTGATATACCATCATTATTTCTTATCAAATCGTTTTGAAAAAAATAATTTAGATAGTTTTAGTATTAATAAACAAAAATATACCTTAACTTTTTGATAATGTTCTGTATAAATTATTGTAGAAAAATAATTGCATACCCCGATTTTCAACGTTTATCATATATTTTTAATAAACTATAAGGCGTAGAGTAATATATATTTTTTTTAATTAAAGAAGACAAAAATATCTAGAAAAATATGATGTGACGTTGCATTAATGCTTCAGGTTGCGTTAATGCAACGTCATATCATATTTTTCTAGTTATTTTGTTGTTCTTTAATTTATAAAAAAAAATATTGCTCTATACCTTATATATTTTTAGAAATTTAAGATAAATGTCTAAAATCGGGGTATGCTTATTATTTTCCTACAAGAATATATACAGAACATAATCAAAAAGTTAAGGTATATTTCTCTTTATTAATATCCAAACTAACTAGGTTATTTTTTCAACATGATTCGTTTAGTAATAATGATGGTATATCAAATTGAAAAAATAGGTACGTTGGCAGCAGTCACCCTCTTAATGGCAATTCTATCTATATCTTATTATTGCATGTTATTAATTGATATAGAATCCATCCCTGTAGAATTGTCTACATTATGGCTCGGTTTTGGGTTGTAATTTGCTTAAATACGCTCAACTCTGAGCTACAATACCCCCTCTACTTCTATATGAAACGACAACTCTCCCCCCCCCTTCATCCACTTTTGCTACCTACCGACAATCATTCCAACCCCCTCTCTCACTCACGTCTACCCATCCTTTCCAACCAGATTTTCAGGAAAATGATACCCTTTGGGGGAAAACTTGTGACAGTCAAAAGCTTTCTTCAAATTTGTCGTATTTTCATATAGAAAACAGTTGCGTGTTTTCACGGAACTTGTATAAAGAAAAATAACAATGGATACGCTAGTTGAACATATTATTATATAGTAGAATAATATTATATTCATATTATACAAGTTATAACAAACCTCTGTAAGTATACTTATATGATTTAAGTATGTATGTATCTGATCAGACTAAAAATTTATCCATTGATAAGAAAAATTATCTACAATAAATACCTAATGATTGTGTAGGTATATAGAAAGTGTAAACTTATTTATATTCAGTCACGAGAAACCGACTAAATCTGAATACCTACAGCTGTGTTTTAAAGTCAGAGTATGGTTGAATTACTTTGATTTCGTCTAAATGAAGTTAAATTAACACATTTTTTTTATATCAAAGTATTTTTACTATGTTTAACCTAAATCTATAGAAAATTTCTAAGCTTAGGCTGCAATGATTAAATTAAGATGAAATAAGAAGAATTATTTATATACATAAGTACCTACATAGATAAAATATTTATACTGTAGCTTGTGGCAAAAAATGCGGCAGCTTGATCTTAAAAATCATTGAATGAGGTCTTCTTAAATTGAGAACCAAATTATAATAAAATATATACATTATAGATAATCTTTTATTTTTCAAAAATATAGTTAAAGCTACATTTTTTTTAAAAATACTTTAAAACATTAAAAACATCCTCAAACTAGCAATCAAATAAATTTTTAATAATTAATGTTTTTTCCAAGTTTTTTCCGCTATATTAGTTTTTATTTGTAGAGCTGTTTATTCTCATTATTTGTTTTTTTATATCTTCTTCATCGTGTGGTCTATCTTGGGAGGGGGAGGTCCAACTGTCTTTCCATATATTTGCAAGTTTTTCGGCAGTCGTCTGTTGTTGGGTAGCTACTTCCGTCTTTACATCTTGATAATTCTACTTTCGTCCATGCATTCGACGTGGTCTCTCCAGAAGTGTCTTCTGTTGTGTCCCCATCTTGTGATGTTCTCTACACCACATATTACGTTCTAAGACGTTCATTATGACCGGAAACAGACGCTCGAAAGACACTGTCAAGTTCATATTAAACGTCGAGTGTATGCTCCAAACGCTCGAAATAATCGTCGGGTGAAAAACGCTTTGACAATTATTGTATCTGTTGACATCTATTTTATCTGTGGTAAGGTGACTTCTATTTGTTTCTGAAGTGTCAATTATGTCAGTTGACATTATTTATGACGACAATATACATTCACAAAGAGGTTACTTTATAAAAATATTCAAAAATTTCCAATAAAAGGTCAGAGAGCATTATTTACTCCACTGCTCAATTGTTGTATTTCGATGAAAATATAACCTTAAAAGACATGTATGATAAATGACATTTAAAACGCCCGATGCTGCGTTCAGATAGAAACGTCGCTCGAAAGCGTTCAGTGAGATTGGTGTGAAAAACGCCATAATTTGCAACTTCAGGTACATCCGACGTCCGACGTCGAGTGTTCTATCTGAACACAGCCCTGGTCGTCTCATTTCTGATGCGGTTCCTAAGGCATCTTTTTGTTAATATGATTACTTTTTTAGATATGATTAACTCATATTTGACAGACCAATATTCAATTGAGCAATTGGTTGAAATTTTTTGATATTATTATTATTTTTTCTAATAAAAATTCTTTTCAGAATCGTTCGAACGAAGCTGCTCCTGTGATAGTCCTCCCGTAGTATTAGCGTCTCCGCTAAGCGGTTAGCGTAGTTTACTATTGGCGTGAGGTCATTAATTACCCACGTAGGTTTATTGCGCCGTTCTGGTGGGGGACTGGAGTTGTGGTTCGAATCTGCAGGTCGGACTATCGCTCCACTACATAGTGGAATGAATTACATCATATTACACCGGCTTGGTTGACTATATGTACATGACGGGGAAACATGTGTACTTCATTCATTTGTCCCCTACGCTAAATTATCCCTAACTATATTATAAGGTATATGTATATTCGAATAAATAGACAAGTATGAAATATCAACTAATGAATGATTAAAAAATAATTTTGAAAAAATATCGTTGTATACTAATAATAATAATAATAAACACTTCCTTGCACCCTGTGCAAGTGGCGAGTTTATTACCGTATGGCAATTTGTTCCAACTAACCAGTGTTTCCAGCCCAGAAAAGCAACATTTGCGTGAGAAATAAATTTAAATAAATTTCTCCTCTGCTGGGGTTCGAACCCAGGACGCCCGCACACAAATCAAACGGCTTACCGACTGTGCCATGGCGGTCGACAAAGTATATACATACATAGATATAATATTTTGTATACCTATATTATATTATTTTGTTAAATTAAATTTATAATACCTACATATAAAAAAAACAATAAAAAATATAGAAAAAGATGCACAGTAAGAAAAAACATATTTCCCTTTACCAAAGTGCAAGTACTTGTGTGTAAAGAAGAAACGTTTTATGTTATTTTTATTTGTTAGTAAATTCTACTAAATTCAGAGAATATATTATATAACATTGTGCATATAATATTTTAGCTGTATATAGCTGTGAGGCACCGGCTTAGAATAGTGCTTCCACTCTTTTCTATTATTGTTTTCGAGTGTCCCGTAAGAGCCGGGTAATCGAAAATACAACAGGCAACTATAACATCTCACATAGTTCAGCAATGAGGTTCACCACCCATTCTGAATATAGTACCTTTTTTAGGTGAGACGAGACTGGTGTGTGGGTATACACAGATATGTTGTGCTCCCTTTTATAAGGCATGCACACTCGCACACCCGCACACCTTTCGCTGGTTACCCCACATTGTGGGATATGCCGTGATGGTATGAATGAATGAATGAATGAATGAATCTTTTTAATATAAATGTAGGTATTACGATTACGAATTTACACGTTTATTTAAAGCTTGGTACAGAATGTATTAACACTTAAAATAAACAAAACTAAATTGATAGAGGAAATAACAACAAATTAATTAAACAATAAAGTAAGCGAGTTGAAATAAATACAGTTATTATATAGAAAACAAATCATAATAACTTGGATAAGTACTTAAAATAAATTCAAGAATTTAAGAATCAAGATGCACAATCCTTCAAAACATTCATTATTATATTGTTTAATAATGTTTAATTGTTATTAAAGGTTCAATTTCTTTAAACATTGACGTTATCATTTTTGGTCCTTTCAATCATGGACTCGAGTTGAATTTTTTTAATAATCACAAGTGATTTTCGTTTTTCTGGACAGAATAATCACTGATTGATTAAAATAGTTTTTAAAGTTCAGAACGATAGAAAACGTTTGAAGTAGGTACACATAGATATATCGTTTAAGAGAATATTTATAGAAAAAGTTGAAAGCACATATAGATAGTAAAATTAATTGAAGATAGATTGAATACCTCAAAAGTACAAATAGATTGAAAACATTCAAAGAAAATACATACAATAAAATGATCTAAGTACAGACAGATAAAATTACTTACGTTGGAGTATAGCTGATCGCCGTTATAGTGATTTCTTTGTCTCTTGATATCCTCATCCGATTGGTTGGTGTATTCTCTATTGTCATCTGAAAGTAATACATAATATATTTTTTCAAATAAAATATTGGTTTATATGGTATTAAGTACTTATAATAAATTACAAATTTTCTACTACCATTCTCATTAAACTACCCTAGAAAAATTGTAACTAATTATAACTGTAGGTAGGTACTTGAAAGACATAAATTTGCAAGTACCTACTCAAAAAAACCATCAAATTAGTAAAAAGTTATGAATACTAAAATAGTCTTTTGCGAAGAATAACGTGGAAAATTGTATAAAGCGTTGAATAAAAATTAAAAATTTGGTTGTAGCAAGATATAATTTAGTTGGCAAATAAAATTTTGTCAACTTTTTTGGAGTCGAAAAAGTTTGAGAGAGTTTGATAATTTAAATAAAACACTCTTAATATCCATATAATCCGAGATACAGTGCGCTTCCAATAGAGGAAATAAAAACTCTACCGCCTAACCCCGTGGCGCGGTGGCTCAACTTGTAGAGTAGGAGTTTAAAACTCTCGGCGGGGTTTCACTCCGCGGGAAATTATTGGATTTGGGGTAGAAAATTTTCCTTAAGTCCTCCGCTAGTTACCAATTAACTGAGGACAATTCAGAATTTATTATGAACAGTTTTGGCTTCGGAGAGAAATTTCAATCCCGTAGGGATGCTGGGGTAGAGTTCTCATCGTGTAAAAATATAACTTTAAACTATCTCGTATTCAACTAAGAATAAAGCATATTAGTACTGTACAAAAATATATACAATGGCTGAAAACGAATTAAAATAAAGAATTAACATATTTCAAAAACTCGATTTATTAAAAAAATCACATATACAGATTTAAAATAGTCGCAAGTTCATAAATAAATGAATTCCCAAATTTTGAAATAATTCCTCAATGAAATCACTTCGGACAGGATTTGAACCCAATTTTAGTGAATAGCTAGTTCGCTCTATTCATATATTCTGAATATCGAGATTGTGTTTTGCTGTTGGAATATACTCAACATCACAGAAATTGAACAAAAATTCAACACCGATGGACCATAATACACCGAATTAACAGTTTAGTTTATAGAAATAAAGCTATATTTTTACACTTGTAGGTATAACATAAATACAAATATATAAATAAAAATATACCTTAAATAATTATCGTATTTATTTTAGTATTTTATTTTAGTATTGCATCTCGGGCAACTAACAGGTACTATGTCAAATATTAATTTTACATGCACCCAATAACAAGTTGCCACATTTTGGAGATTTACAAAGGAGATTTGGAGATTTATATATTAATCGTCTCACACATCCAGACTGAAAACACAATTAAAAATTGTGTCTCCACCGGGAATCGAACCCGGGAGCCTTGGCTCAGCAGTAAGGCATCTAACCAACTGAGCTGTTTTATTCATTCTACGTTGATATGTTATAAAAATATAAAAATACTTGGTTAAAGTTCTATTATATTTATTGGATTATTGCACGTTTTGTGCAAAGCACATCGTCAGAATATTATTCTGACGATGTGCTTTGCACGAAACGCGTCAATAATCCAATAAATATAATAGAACTTTAACCAAGTATTTTTATAACATATCAACGTACAATGGAGTTCTATCAAGAATTGTCGATCGACAAACTAAACTTAGTTATTCATTCTAGTTTATGATGTGTTTTTGTTTCTTATTTTTTTATTACTTTCTAATTTTCGGTTTTTTGTATGGTATCTAGTGATTTTATATCATTTCTAGATTATTAGTTATTATGCTTTTTGACCTTGTTTTGTGAATCCATTATTATTATAATTGTTATTTTATTTTGTAGATCATCGATTTCACATTTTTTTTGTTAAATACTTTTGTTGTAACTACTGTACCTATATATTTTTATTGTAAAAGGCTTCAAGCCATAAAGGCAAATAAATAAATATATTGTAGATATTATCATTGATTAATGTAGTTCATTTGCATTCCTAAATTTAGGTATATATACAAAATAATATGTGGTGGCAATAATAGGTATGTTCTTATCTTCATATTAACAGATGAAAAAAATATGTAATTAAATTAATCATTACAATTAAGAATACTTTTATGTTACTTTATTTTTATTTTAACGCTGTAAAACAAATAAGGAATGCCAAAAATGATTCAACTCCAACAAGCAATGCAGTTGAATTGGACTGTCCGTTTGTCAGAACTCCGCATAGCTCTTAAGACAATGGGAATTCACAAGCAAGGCGGAAAACTCGAGAAAACTTGTGACTTGAGAGGTCTTTAACCAAGTTTCTTCCTCTTCTTATTCTCCTCCACCCCCTTTCCTACTGCCTTTCATCTCCCCCCCTGTGGGTGCTATAAATTCTGCAGACGTCCCTGAGAGTTGGGCTAAATTACTAAAGTATTTGAGAACGCAGTGCTCTACACTCTAGCTAGGTTTATAGACATCATTACTTATTATAATGAACTGTTTATGTATGTACGTCTGTTTTTGTTTTAATTTCGAGTTTATTTTGGTAAGTGTTGAATAAAATACACTCGGTGTAAGTTTCACACATTCAGATTTAGCAATCTTAAATTTAAGTAAAAAATAATTTGCCCATTTTTTTAAAATTAAATTGGAGTTTTGTTTTGTGATTTTTCTCAGGCAACTAATATGTAGGTACTATGTGAAATATTAATTTAAAACGCACGCAAGAAAAAGTTGCTAAATATTTATCGTATCATATATCCAGACTGAAAATACAATTAAAAACTGTGTCTCTACCGGGAATCGAAGCCGGGTCCTTTCGTTCAGGGGTCAGATGTCAACCAACTGATTTTATGATTTTATGGCGTATACCTATGTTAGTACTATAATTAATTATTAGTTCTTTGGTGGTTTTATAATATCCGCTTTATCCAATAGGTACCTACCATCACCCTATCTGTATGTAGATCCATTTGCAAAATGCTATGTGAATGACAAAAAATACATATCGTGAAGAGTAGATTCAGAAGATAAGAAATCTCAGCACCGTGGTGCAAAAAGAGTATTCAACGAACTAAATAGAATATTAACACTCGTGGACTGTCATCGACTTCAGGTCTATATATTATTTAGGGCATACGATAAATAGGTACTAATTGACTGAATAGAAGTCTTCTGATACAAGAGCAACGTATCTATGACAGAATTATTTGAACATGATACAATTGTTCTTCGACATCACTAATCCGATTGAGGAGACCAACGGACAGCAATGAAAAGCTCCGTTAAATATGTAAGTGGGATCTATTAGGTGAGGAATACTTGCCAGGATAGAGATGACGAGGAATGCTGGAAGAGGCTAAGGCTCGCAACGGGCTGTGGAGACGATGCCTATGAGTGGAGTGGATGAATTGTGTGGCTTCGTTCCCACAAGATTCTTTCCTAAGGATGTTTGGTCCGTTTAAAATTAAAAATTCGCAATATTTTTGTTAACAAACCATTGTCGTCGTGTCGTTTTCTCCTTGGTGCTCCGAGGGCGTGTCCTTCGAGTGGCGCAGGGGCTGACTGTGCACCGGCCCCTCCAAGTCCCAATATACCGCTGATGCTGTAGTTTCCAGTGCTGCTCACCTGGGCTTCCCCAGAAGCAACACCGGAGTGCGTTATTACCTATTGGAAATAGAATAATAATCACGAAAAATATACATAAAATGAGTAGGTAGGTATTAAAAACTGGATTAATTGATGGGCCGGTGGTCGAAAGATTTAAGTCCTCAAGGGGAACGAGTGAATTGTGATATGACTTGACATGATATGACAAATAGGTACGAGTAAATTTGGATTTCTGTATTTGAAATTAATATTGATTTTTTGTTTATTTTTAGGGGACATTAAGTCGTAATTTTTGAAATTTTGATGAAATTATATTGAATTCTATTTATATAATTTATTCTCGATGATCGTTTTGGAAAAAAAAAGTTCATATCAAAATATGTAGGAAATAGTATATTATTAAAATTCCAAAAAACCAGACTTAGAGATTTTTCAACTAAAGAACTAAAATATATCCATGTCTTGGATAATTGTGTAATAGTAATCTTATTGAAAAATCAAAATAATGTAATAATGTACACGAAGAAGATAAATAAATAAATAAATTTAGCGTAGAACACAACCCACTCTATTTTTTATTAAATAATATTTTTGTTGAGTAAAGATTTTATTCGGGAATATAATTCAATAATTATAGAGGTGCATTTTATAAATTATCAGCAACGAAAAAAAGTACCGCTGAGAACAGGATTCGAACCTGTGCGGGCAGAGCCCATTGGATTTCGAGTCCAACTCCTTAACCACTCGGACACCTCAGCTTGTGAAACAGTCTGATATTTCACGTTCAAATAATTATTCTGCAATGTCACCGTTGTCAACCGCAGTAAAAGTAATAAAAGACATCATAAATTTTACAATGAAAGTTAATTACTTATCACGAAAAAACAATAAACAGCAATATTGATTCTGTAGACAGTCTACATAAATTGAACCATAAACAAAATTACATTCAGTATATTTTTAATAAATGTCGGAAATGGAAAAATTCTAAAGCTTATCTGAAAACGTACCACATTTTAATAAATATGGATCCCCAAGGCCCTATTTCAACTTACAAGAGTCGAAAAGAAGATAACTTTGCTGTCATCGTGGCTTCGATATAAACTTTACAAAGAAACAATTTGTAAAATCGATATTATGATTACAAAATATTTTTAAATGTTTCAATAAGTAAAATTAACATCATGACTACCTACTCAAGAGGGTGACTGCTGCCAACGAACCTATTTTTTCAATTTGAATTTGCATCATTACTACAAAACGAATCATTTTGAAAAAAATATCCTAGTTAGTTTGGATATTAATGAAGAAAATATACCTTAACTTTTTAATTATGTTCTGTATATATTCTTGTAGGAAAATAATAAGCACACCCCGATTTTTGTCATTTATCTTAAATTTCTAATAAACTATAAGGTATAGAGCATTATATTTTTTTATAAATTTAAGATCAAAATATCTGGAAAAATACGATGTAACGTTGCATTAGTGTATCAGGTTAAAATAATAAACAAAACAAAAATATTTCGCAATGGCGCTTGGAAAATAAATGTTCTTTAGGTTTACTTACTAAACAAACATTAATGCACGTCACATCATATTTTTCTAGATATTTTTGTCTTCTTTAATTAAAAAAAAAATGTTGAACTATGCCTTATATTTTATTAAAAATATAAGATAAACGTTGAAAATCGGGGTATGCCATTATTTTTCTACAAGAATTTATACAGAACATTATCAATAAGTAAAGATATACTTTTTCTTTATTAATACCCAAACTATCGAAATTATTTTTTTCAAAACGATTTTATCAGAAATAATGATGGTATACCTATCACATTGAAAAATAGGTACGTTGGCAACAGTCGCCCCCATAATAATATATAATTGATTCCCAGCAGGTTAAAAAATCAAATGTTTGCGTAATATGCGATTATAAAAATATTCACCTAAAATAGAAAATTATCTTGAATTGAAAAAAAATAATACTTACCGAAACAACAGACCCATGTGTCTGATTATGATTTTCTTGTTGTTCTTGTTGTGATTGTTGATGAACATGTTTTGCCTTCTCTGCCGCTTTATTTCTAACGATCCTGTAACAAGATAAATCATATTGTTGTAACATCCCCATCAAATATAATAGATAAACCCATCATGGGTTTTTTGAGATCAAATGAATCAAGAAGTTTATAATTATGAACTTCCACTGTGTTAACGAAAAAACTGATATTATTGAATTTATAATTCTATATAGGTACATACCTACTTACCATACATGTTTAACATGAATTTTACATACAACTATACTTATACTGTTAGTCCCTACTTAGTAGTTGGGCAGCATTTATGTGTTTTTAATGGCGTACATGTACCTAAATGGTGTGATAAAAATAAATAAATTTACAATGTGTGAATGACAATAAATTATTACAGTCTTCATGCTGAGAAATTCATGGATAATTTCATAATAACGAACGAGGATGTCCTTTAAAGGTTTCATTAATTATTGAGGTCTGCCAAAACATCTTATCGAAGAAGTATTATAACCTTTAGATATAAATGGACAAAAAGGAAAAAATAAACACTTTTTTGACTGTTCATTTAAATATAAACCATTTCAATCGGTTATAAAAAAGAACAGAAAGTAGATATCTGAGATCTGGATATTTTGAGAATGACTCAGATAGATTCAGAACAGGACACCCCATTATATCGTTATTCGAAATAAAATCATTAATATGATGCAAAAGAACAAGGAACCGACTATTTTAATAAATAGAAAATCATAAGTTTTACCAAAAAGTGTAAGAAAAACTGGCAGTTTTGTGAGAAAAGCAGATGAAAATCACTAATTTTATAATATCAGAATAACAAAAAAAAATTGAGAATACTGAAGATCAACAAAGCAATAAAAATAGAAAAAGAATTCCACAACAATAAAAGATATAAAGATAAAACGTTATGTATGTAGATAGTTGCGTAAATTCTTACGCCATTTGTTGCTCATAGCAGAAAAACAGAATTTTAAATAATAATCTAATAATATTCACCCAGCATATGAACGAATGCACCCCAAGTGGTTTATATTCGAAGAAGTTTGCACAATAATCATAAAAATAAAATAATATCACCATGGTTGTTGTTGGCATTATGCTAGGGCCCAGTCCATAAGCCCAGCCCAGCCTCTAGGAGTGTGCTGAGGGAAAGGTTAGTCTTGTATTAGAGACTGCTCCATATAACTCAATATGTCAAATTGTTCATCACCCCAATACACCCTAGAATTTCATCCACACCAGAGATGTTTTTTGCCGGTCAAAATTCAAGGGGATGCTTAAAATAGTCATTCCAAGGAAAATTATTTAGAATAGGGGAATGTCACACTTGAAATTCATCTACTCAACAGTAAATTTTTTAATGTTTTCGGGTAAATTTGTTTGAACCAGACAGAATTTTTTTTCCCATTTCATTTATAAGGACTGTTGCTTTCATTGTTTACAAAAAAACTAATTTGTTAATAGATGGCGTTAAAAAAAGACTTTTCCGTTACTTCATAGATGGCAATAGTATAGTTCCTTATTTTCAGGTGAATTGTTACACACTATTCAAATATATAGAACTCCATAAGAATAATTGGTAAACGTTGCGCAAGCGCATAAAGTGATCACGCAAACCAACCGATGACAGATCGTAAGCTTTGTAGGTGCCTCGAGTTCCTGGTTCTTCTACAATATCCCAACTTTGTCTCTATTGAGATGTTAAAAAAGTTTGTCAATAAAAATAGAAAAACATTTCTCATGATTTTCTAAAAATTATATAAGTACAAGATAAATTATTTATATTAACATAGTTCACTTTGTAGCAAATTTCAAAAATATTTGATCACTCGTAGTTGAAAAAGTGATCTTTTTAATAAAAATCATATAAAATAAATTCGCCAAGGGAACAACCATTCTTCGTTTTATTAGGTGAATGGATGATATTAATTTAAAAATAACATCTACGAATTGTAAAAATTAAGTGATTTTTATCCAATTCACAGAGACTAATATTCTCTTGATTTTGATACGATAAATTATCTTCATAAAATAGACAGGAAGATATAACCGACCCCAAAAATTTCATACGTCGACCCCTTGCGGTACAGGATGCTACGAAAATTAATGCAATTCATCATAAAGCAGCCACAGGGTGTTCCGGTACGGGGTGAGTTAAAAAACCCTCTCCCGCAAAGATCTACCTACATGGGAATTTGTCAAGGCCTGTCACCCCAAATACGTATATATTTATATGAAGGATGTCATCTCGTTGTTGCTTTTGAAATTATTCGAGAAATGAGATTAAAAAATATGAAAATTTATCATCGCTGCTGTAAATACATGAGATTTTGATATGCGTAAATGTTTCCTAGAAAAAAAACCTTCAAATTATTTTTAAACGATACATGAAGATATACAACGCAGCCATTGATTGTATTTTATTGAATTTATCATACAGCCTTACATATTGAATCTATTCACAACACCCAAATTACATATTGAATCTATTCACATCATACAACCTTAGATATTGAATCTATTCACACCATAAAACCTTACACATTGAATCTACGCATATTATCCAAACAAATACACATAATCTTGAATTTATTCAAATCATGTAACTTAGCATATTGAACATATTCAAATCATATTTATAAGCAAGCATATATTTAATCTATTTCTTTCACACAACCTAACGTATGAGATTGAATCACATTATATAATATAAACATATTGAAATTACTCACATTAAGCAACCAATCATTTTTAATTTCTACATATTATGAATTATAATAATAAATTCAAAAAACAAGTACATATATGAAAACACATTTTTATATATTTTTATAAATAAATCAAATAAAAAAAAATGAGACTTTTCATTCATACCATATCATCACGGCACATCCCACAATGTGGGGTAACCAGCGAAAGGTGTGCGGGTGTGCATTGCCTTATAAAAGGGAGCACAACATATCTGTGTATACCCACACACCAGTCTCGTCTCACCTAAAAAGGCACTATATTCAGAATGGGTGGTGAACCTCATTGCTGAACTATGTGAGATGTTATTGTTGCCTGTTGTATTTTCGATTATCCGGCTCTTACGGGACACTCGAAAACAATAATAGAAAAGAGTGGAATCTCTATTCTAAGCCGATGCCTCACAGGAGACTTTTAAAAAACAAAAACGTGTACCTAACTACATAATCTTGTAAGTGATTAAACATGTATTCCAAATTTACATGATTTGATAAACTTGTTGCTATAATGCATTTAGATACTGATCTCATGTTTTCCATAAATAAACCTAATGATTATTATTTTGATATCGATTGGGATTCTTATCAACCCTAGGTGTTGTATTATATCAGAAGATTATTATAGTCTGCTAATATTATGTGCTCGTTCTCACAACGGAATCACTATTATTTTTTAAATGTATTTTTTGTGACAAACAGATTTTAAACAAATCATCGATTATTTTATATTATAAGCCTGTCTTGTTGCCTGATAATGTTACGATTAAATATAATTTGTCAACAAATTATTGAAATAAAGGTATCCAATTATCACAGTTCGACATAAGTGTTTTCTTTTTATTATTATAGTACCTAGACTATTTTTTTTTGCTTGTAAAAAAGTTAAACAATAAAAAGTGGATGCTCTCCCTAGTAGTGTTAAATTATCTTCATTAAGTGGTATTTAGCAAAGTATTTGCACCATTATTATTGTTATCGTGGACTTTTCCATCAAAATTAGGAAAAATTTGATCAAGTCTCTTGTCTGGAGTGTACTGCTATATGGCTGTGAAACATGGACCATCAGCTAACGCGAAACGGGACGTCTGTCTGCGTTTGAGATGTGGTGCTACAGACGCATGGCTAAAGTTCACTGGTCAGAACACATCAGCAACTACGAGGTACTAAGTAGGGTTGGAGAGACAAGGCAAATTATGAAAAGAATTGCCCAACAGAGAACAACTTGTATAGGCCACAACATCCGGCACCCAGGCCTGCTTTTTACCATCGTCGAAGGAATGATTGATGGGGGTAACTGTAGAGGTCGCCCCAGAAATAACTATATAGACCAGATAATCGGTGACGTGCGCTGTAGCAGTTACAAAGAGATGAAGAGACTGGCGGACGATAGAGTTAAGTGGAAAGATCGAGTGTTTGGTGCAGACCAATCTTAGGATTGTGACCCAGAAGAAGAAGACATCGTGGACTACCACAAAGGCACAGTAAAATCTATCAATCTTAAGATATAAATGGTGGGTCGATTGGCAGAGCATTTAGCGCGCTGGGCTATAGTAATCCAGTGGCAGCGAGTTCGAATCCTGTCTCGACCGATTTCGTTCACCTACAGCACAAGCATTTATGCTTAATTTAGGGAATGTAGGAGCAGGATGATGTATATGTACTTGTTTAAGAAGGACATATTATTTTATTAAATAAAAAATAGTAAAAACTTACTTGGTAATTTTAATTACAATAAATTTCAGTTTTATCAAATGAATCAAGCTGGAAATTGTTTAAATATACATTGTCATCGGGAATATAACTACAAATAATAAAGGTTTCAGATTTGTAACTGGCCGGGAAGTTACCTACTTAAAAGTCGATTGTAAAATTCTGGTACAGACTTGAGAAGTTAATTTAAAGGATATAAAGAGCAAATAATATATACCAAATATATCTTCTTAAGGCTTGACGTTGGTTTACTTAGTTGGAAAATATTGTCATATACATATAAACCCACTTGGAGCACTTGCTTGTATATAAATTAAACAAACAAATAATTAGATGCCCGAGAAACAGTAAAAATAAATATTTAAATAAAAATAATCGTAATTGAAAATATTGCATAAAAACGACAGACCGACTCTAGAGGATTATATTAATATAGGTCCAATAAAGTATATATGTAATGTGAAATACGAATATTAAACAATAATGAATTTGTGTGACATATGGCCAATTGTTATTAAAGATAGTTAATACTAAATTATCAGCTTTAACACTTTCAGCGCAAGTTAAGCATATTCCATGAAATATTATTATTAAATTATGTTGTCAAAAACAGATTAGGTACTTTTCAGGCTGATATCAGAAGATGATCAATAATCCCGCAAATACGTAAAAAAATAATGAATTTTAATTAAAGAAGTCTGTCTCTTTTGATTTCAATGATTTTTTGATACTTGAATCTAATGAAATAAAGCATCTTGAATCGAATTGGGATATGAGAATTTGTGTTAGTGGGTAGTATTTATAAAAATTATTATTAAAAAAAACTAAATTAATTAAAAAAATGAAAACCATTTTCATATAGAAATCTGACTCCGGAAATATCAACGTAACAAAAAATAAAATCAACAGAACTGAAAAATTACATGAAATACAAAATGATTATAATATACATACATACATACCATCACGCCATGTCCCTTACGGGGTAAGCAGAGAGAACCGAGCGCCATACTTCTCTATTTTTGCACACATTTCTGGCTTCCTTTAAATCCATGCATCGTCTCATACATGCTCGTCGATTGTTCAAACTTTTTATATTTCCTTCTTTCAAAATATCATTCACATGGTCATGCCATCCCTTTCTGGGGCGACCTCTGCTATTCACTCCATCTCTTGCACCCATGTATATTTTGTTGGTCAGTCGTTCATCGTTCATTCTTTCAATATGTCCAAACCACCTCAAGGCATTCACTTTCATTTTACATATAATATCCTTCTTTATCTTGCATTCTCTCATATTATATCGTTCTATTACATACTTTTCTTAGTGATCTCATTTATACAGCATTTATTCTACTTTCATGTGTCTTTTGCCAAGTCCATGTTTCACTGGCATACGTCAAAGTAGGCACCACAATTGATTTGTGTACTGCAATTTTCGCTTCCTTTGATATGCTTGGATCGGACATTACTGGTCGGAGTGCTCTGTTTATAATATAAAATGATTATTATATAAAATGATTGTCTAATTTAATTAAACAGCACGTTAGTTTTACATCTAACACTGTTGTGACTAAGAAAACATAAATAATTGCAAAATATTTATTTAACATTATTAACATAATATTTACTAACATTATGACTAGCAAAAATATAAATTTCATGATATTTATTTGACATCAAATCATTTTTTGAAGTCGGCGCCAAACAAACTTTTTATACATAAAACGCACTCGATGGATCGTATGTAACCTTACATTTAACCCTTCATAGCAACATTAGCAACACGTTTCAAATATTTTATACTGCCTAAATTACGATATAATAATTTGATAGCAATGGTGATAAACAACCACTTGATCGTATGGTTGTGCAATTTAGTAATAAAACACTGTTTATTATTAATAGATACCGAATCCTGTGAACAGATGTCACTGTGTAAATATGGCTACCTACCATATCACCTAATCAGCGATCAAACACTTATCACCAGTAATCACCTTTCTATTAAACATTATTAATGTTGGACCATAGAGATTAATCTGAACAATAAAAACATACACGTACCTACCAATTATACTCAAGGTATATGTATAGTAGATTAATGATTTTCATATAAACCTAAGTACAAGTAATGATATGAAAATTAATAATATTACGCAGTAAATTTTCAAAATAAGATTTAAAAAAAAGTTTCAAGCGCAATTTTCTCTCTGTAGGGATTTTTCTCTTTTCTTGGAATATAATAAATTCACAACAATTATTTTTTTATAAATATAATGCGTTTGACAAAACACGACCCGTCATTTTAAAATAAAATGGCGAATTGCTCAGCTGTAGTTACAACACTTGGAGACCCACAATACAGTTGGCATTCAACAACGCCTTGGACATTCACATAAAATTATGTAAGTATATAGGTACAAAATAATATAAAATAAAATATTATTTTAAGTATATCAAAAGATATAACATTATTTACCAAAAATATGTTTTCAAAAAAGTTAAGTTTGAATTTAGAATCATCTATAAACTTCAATGTTGGAGTGTATCAAAATGTAATCGACAGAGGTCGCGGTGGTATGACACGTGCTGGCCACGTGTCCAACACGTGCTGTGACATCGCTTCCTGTCACCAGGACCCTATACAGGCTGCAGAATGAAAGTGAAATAGAAGGAAGAAAAAACAAGAAGAGAGTTGTGATAGATAAATATGAAATAAGACGATAAAAATGATATTTTTTTCGATACTTTCTTTGCCTCACACTTCTATGGAATAGGGAAAATATGATTTCACAAAGTGATAATTTTCACAACAATATTGTTGTGTTACGTGTGGAATTTTGCAACATGAGGTTTTATTTTTTTTTACATTCCAAACTACACATGTATATATTTATCGATTGGGTATATATTATTTTTATATATTCAATTTCATATTGACGTCATATACGATTATTAAAATATAAACCAAGAACTGATTTTTTTTTCAAAGACAAAGTTTCATTATTTCCATGTGATTTCATCAGTCAAAATTTTCAAAAAGCTTTCACTTCCTGCAAAACTGAGTACCTACCTATTATATTATTAGATACTAAACAAATATCATTAAATGAAAAAAGCGAAAAAGAAGGCTTTGTACTAATATAAAAAATTATAAATAGATGGTGGTGAAATTAATATTCGAATATAATAAGATTGTATAGTGTGCCATGCACCATATAGATACACAAAATAAAAAAAAAATTATAGGAACTGCCCCCCTAAACAACGTGGCATTTATCTCAAGAAAAGAAACAAGAAAATATAACTCAATGTATAGAATTGACAGTTGTCACGTGACTTGCAACAGTCACTTCCATACCTACATTGAGTTATCTTTTCTTGTTTCTTTTCTTGAGATAAATGACACGTTGTCTAGGGGGGCTGATTCGTCATTTGCACTCTCTATAATACCCGTCGAGAATATTCAATGTTTATGTAGGTACTTGAAATTGAAAAATCATAACTCCATTATTATTTCATAGTGAAGGACAGTAAAAAGGTTTAGTTTCATTTGTAATTTGACAACAATGTATTTATTAGTAATTTAAACATCGAACGTTAAGTAAACTTTGAAATCTAGCAAAAATTTCAGTAAATAAAAGTTGCATTAGACGACAATAATATTAACCCTTGAGCGGTCGGGCGGGGGTCCTAAATGCCCGAGAAACAATCACAAATAAATACATTTTATCGATTCGACACGAGCACTAGAAATGGCTTTTAAACGTTTCGGACGCTGGGGTGCATGCTTCGTCTTCCGGGCCATTGTGCTCGGGTAAAAGTCGGGCCCATTGTACACCGACAGCCCCCGTTTGGTCAAATGGGAATATAATATACCCCCCCCCCTTCCATTCCCCTCCCAACATGACTTATCAGAAGATCCATTGATTCAGAAATAATACAAAAAGTATCTGTTTGTTTATTGATAAATATTATTATTATTTGAATGGGGTAGACATTTGTGCTCAATTGCGCAATATGACGAAACGATATATTATTTGAACTAAATGAAACTTGCATTTCGGATTGCGTAATCAATAAAGTGAGGTATTTTTATTAACATTTCGTATGATCGAAAAGTGATTTGAAGGTAGGCAGAAATAACAACGACATAGATTTTATAATGAAAAACACTTCCGCTTATTCATTAAATGTTTTTTGAAATTTGTAATTTTTTTTTCCACTTTTAAGTACTTAAACAAATAAAAATATTTTTCAACCCAGTTCCCTAACTCTTTCAAACAAGCTCCTCCCTTCACACCAATAATTCCTCATTGTATTCTCACTATGTATTGTTTTTTTATCAATCGTATTTTTTTATTATTATTTTTATTCATTTACCTACTGCTCAGCATATTTGTTTAAATATTTTAACTTCATTCTTTTTAATTAGAAGAAATCATTATTGGATTGTACTAATTTTTATAGCACCATATGTAAACACACAATTTAAAAAGCTGTAGTTTTCTGAAATAAAATAAATAAATAAGTAAAGATGATTGTATATATGTGAGATCGTTGTTCAAGTATGTAAAGTTATATTGTAATCTAGACGTTCACAGGTCGTATGCCCTGAATGAACCTGTTTTCTAATGGAATATCCGTGTGTTATACCTATTTTGGGATATATTATTATATTGAAGAAATATCATTTGAATAATTTATGTTCAAATATAATTGTATGTAGTAAAACTTGTGAATTTTTTTTTTTTAAAATCGATATGAAAACTATACATTAATTTCCAATGCAACAATGTATGATGGTGCGATATAAGTACGGAATTTCTATATGGCCTAGAAACTTAGCGGTGAAATTGTACCTCGAGACAATGTTAGACATAATAACGAGTAAAATTTTTAGATATGGCGAGTTGTTTGTTTAAATTTTCTTTGGTGGTTTTAAAATACAACAATATAATGTACAAACACACACACACACACACACACATGCATAAACGCATAGGTACTCACACACACTTATACATGCTTTAGTGAAAACATATTCTGACGTAAACCAAACGAGTATATTATACCTAATATTTACAACTTTAATTAAACAAAGAAATTGAATTTCGCCTTTTTCAGCCGTTAATAGTATTTATTACAGTTAATTATGGTTTAATGAGAATAGCTACAAATAATAATTACATGAAATTGAATATTTTTTAATAATAATTAAGTAATTGTTAGGTATTACTTAAACAAATATGAACAACTCTAAACTTAGTTTATGATCAATACGTTTGAATTATTGACTGGATTCAAATAAATATGCAGATAGGTGCCTGATAAACACTTAATAATAATAATAATAATATTAATAAGGACAATTTATAAAGCGCCGTTTAGTGACAACCGTGGTCACCTCAAGGGCGCTTTCACTTTGCAAAAAAACAAGTTAAAATTAGTCCTATAAATAGCTAACACATTGAAAATGGTGAAACATAAAACTTAAAAAAAAAATACGTAGAAATCACAAATTAATCTAGTTATATAGGTACATATTACACAATCCAGATGAAATTAATTATAAAAAAATAGTCGATTCAAAGTAAACATCATCATCAGCAATGGCGCTACAGCCCGGTGCGAGCCTTGGCCTCCTCAAGAAACTGCCTCCATCCCGCCCTGTCAACAGCAAGTCTCCTCCAGTTTGTCTGTCCGATCGCTCTTATATTGCCCTCGAAACAAAGCAAAGTAAACAGGCATAATATTAAGTAAAGGAATATTGAACGGATGAAGGACAATCTGGATACGATTTGCGGAAAAGGTGGGTTTTTAATTTCTTCTTGAATTCATTAATATTTTCGGCACATCTTATATCCATTGGAAGATTGTTCCATAACTTTGGTCCAGAAACGCCAAAAGATCGATTTAGGTAATTTGGCTTATTTGTGAGATTGGTTTCTACTAGTTTTTTATTGGATTGGGTCATTGATCTTAGCGTACATGTATTCGTATAAACCGCTTCGTCTCTATTGAATATCTCAATATAGCAATTGAGATATTCTTCTTATTTTAGTAGACCTGTTAGTTTGTAATTCAAAAACTATGCCTCCTGAGATGACGAAGTCCAACAACTATCCTTCTATCACTTGCGTGGTCTTCCGGGTAGACGGCGACCAGAGGGGATTTCATTTGCTGCTATATACGCAAGTCTATCACTGTCCATTCTGGCTACGTGGTCCCTCCAATGTCTTCTTCTGGATCTACTCCACCGAACGATGTCCTCTATTCTCGGAGAGATTTGAGATCTCGGAGAGATTGTGTTCGCAATCGATCGTGAGAGAGATATTGAATTTGTTTAAAAAATCTCATTGTTTCCGGTATATATTCATGTGCGATAATAAAATGAATCGATTTAAAAATTAACGTATTTGTTCAAAATAAGACCAAATTTATCTGGGGGGGCAAGTCTGGTTCGACCGGCGAAATCAAAACCCCAGTGATTACCCATATCATGGATATAATTAACGTATTTGTTCAAAATAAGACCAAATTTACTATTCAAACAAAAGCACTTTTCAAATTAATATTATAACTTAGTATATCTTCATATGCATCTATGTTTTTTTGTGTATAACTAAAGAAGCACTTTTACAGCGGTACCTAATAGCTCAGCGGTAAGGTTGTCACCTCCCATGCGTATAAGGTCGACGGTTCCAATTCGGGTGGCGCACGCACTTCTGGATTTTCAAAAAATCTATGTGCGGATTTATATCACTAGCTATATGTAGCCATGATCCAATTTGTCTGGTTCCCCTTTCTAAGGGTTACGAAGGTCAGATGGCAGTCGCTTCAATGTAATTACCAGACTCGCCAATTCCAGGATCATGGTCAAAGCGTACCCCGAAAGAAACGGGACAAAAGCGCTAAGGGAAAATTTTTAACTAAAGAAGCACTTTTCATTTACGAGAATTTAGTTCATTTGTACTTGATTCTTGTAAATAAATAGTGTATTAGTATATTGAGAGAAAGTAAAATAACGAAGTACATAAATAAAGAAAAAAAATGCCGATTTTTTTGTCTACATGTGATTTTGTCAACTGTCTGTTATGAATATTTATATGTGTAAAAAATGTATGTACTAATCATAATTTTCTAAGAACAATATATAAACAAGTCTTCTTTTGTAGCGTAGTGCTAAGTCGTTAAACTTTTGCACAGATCTCTTGAGTGTGATTTCCAGAAGAGAATAAATTTATTAAAAATATTATTATGACAATGAGTTGTTGTTATTTTACGAAATAAACTATTTTTGAAATTTATTAGTGAGATTGGGGATGAAAATTCATCCCTGGATGTATCAATTTAAATTTCACAATGGACAGAGGGATGAGGGTGTATATGAAGAGTGCAGAAATATCATTGTGGCCGAAGTGTAGGTATTATTTAATTTGCTATCTTCTGCAAACATTCACCAGAGGTCACTACCGCCCATTGTTTCCAGTGTCCACTTTTGAACGTGAAAACAATTGAAGAACGATAGCACCATAAAGAGGAAAAGAGAGAAAAACACACAATTACGAATGAAATATTTGAGGACAGAAGTAGATTCGGAGTAGTATAATAAAGAAAGAAGAAAAAAATATAGGCTTTTTTTGAAAAATTGTCTTGTAGGAGATGATCGTGGAATTCCGAGAAATTGTTAAATTAATATGAAAAATCAAAGAAACAAATATTCTTTAATTTTAAGGAAAGATACAATTTGCTTTTACGTTTACCGTCTTTACCGTTTACCGTCTTTCAAATTGCAATGATGGTTCCTACTTAGCAAAATAATAGAGGACTGGATCGAAGAGTAAAGAATATAGATACATAGCTGACATAAGCTACGACTTTGGTCCAGGATATTGGTACACATAGTGAGGTGGAACTGGCGTATCCCAAACACGACACATGCGTGTATGCCTACACACCAGTCTCGCTTCACCTAAAAAGGCAGAGCATTAAGAATGGGTGGTGAACCTCATTGCTAAACTATGTCACCCGAAAAAGATGATAATAGAAAAGAGTGTAAGCACTATTCTAAACCGGTGCCTCACAGACGAAATGTTTAAATAAAAATTGGATATTTATGACACTTTTTTTACGGCGATTGCCGATTTACTAATGATATTAATAACAATTAAGCACTACAAATAATAACACTCAATTATTATTATTACCATTATACACTTCCTCAAAAGAATTAGCAGATCAATGCGTAAATTGTAAATTATTTAAAAGAGCAAAATAAAATGCAACAAACGCATCATGAAGCCTTCAATTGGGAATAGTTAACCCATTCAGATACTTAACATATCAAAACATTAGGCTCCGAGGAGGTCTCTATACTACCTAACAACCCTACTGATTCCCGAATATTAACGTTTAAAAAATCTTTAACGATTCTACATCCTATTTATTATTACCGTTTTTTGCATTTTTATTGTTGAGTTTTTCGATAAATCTATTATTTCTAAATTACGGATTAACGGTTTTGGAATAATGCCAGTGGCTGAAATAATGAACGGTTACCTATATAATTATTTTTCGAGAATGCCAAAGTCTTTTAATCTCGTTACCTAAAGCGGTGTATTTTCTAATTTTTTCATCAAAAGTTTTTATAATATTACTAGAATTTGGAATAGCCACGTCGCAAATATATGTTATTTTTTTTAATTTTATCATGTACACATTATTAAATCCGGTCTGTTATGTTGAATTGACCGGTCAGTTAATATTGTTATCTAAAGTAATAAAGCAATCAAAATGTTAGTGTATGTGTGTGTGTATGTGTGTGTGTGTGTGTTTGTCTCACGCCTTCTGAAAAACCAAGAGCATCTAAAAATCTAATTTATGTGCGAACGTGTACCTGTATACCTGATGCAGTGTCACGCTAAAAATAATGCGATAAAAATGCTGAATTTTAAAAATATTTTAATAATTATTTTTTTCATACAAAATTTTCCAAGTCGTATCTGTCAAAAAAGTGTACATTTTGCACGCAAATATCTGTTAGTTTAAAAGTTAGAAGTAGGTATTTACACAAAAAAAATATATTTTGAAGTATAACTTAGCGTTTAAGTGAAAAACATGGTGAATATTTGGTATAATTATAATGTTTAACTTATTTTTAAAGTAAGCCTTTTGTACATAAACGCCGCCATTTTAATATCTTTTCATACAATATTTCATTTTCCCACCGAATGAATATGTTCTTGAAAATAATAAACCTTTGAAATAAATGTAATTATGAAATAATAAAATGAAACACAAGACATTACGGCAAGTTTTAAGACATATATTGTAAAAATGTGTTATTTATTAGTAAAGATAAAGGCATAATAAAATTGCATAATTTGTAAATAATATTTGATTTTTCTGACAATTTTCATTTTTATGGCATCGAACAAACCAATGTAGGTACCTACATATTCAAAAAATGTATCCGAACCATTCGATATTACTTACGTGTTCGAATCGTTTCCATGGCTACAGAAAGAATGTGATATTCAAATAAAATTTGTTAGGAATCGAATTTATTTAGAAGGTTGTTGTAGGTAGGTACCTACCTAATACTATTTACTTACAAATCAACAATAATATACCTATACTGATTTCCTATAGGAAAATTATTTTATTTATTTATTTATCAACCGTTTGTCCGATTATAATGAAACTTTGGTGAATTGTCGAGCGTATGCCCAGGATGGTTTTTGGATTTAAACTTTTTTCTTATTCTTCTTCTTCTTCGTGTATTTGGTCGTTTTACCTATGAAGGGGGAGTATCCTGGGAAAAGAAGGTCCGACTGTCCCTCCATCTCTTCACAGGTCTTCCAGGACGGGTTCTGCATATAAACTTTTTTCTTCTTTTTCTTCAACGTGTACTTGGTCATCTTACCTATGAAGATGAACTATCCTGGGAGATGAAGGTCCAATTTTCCTTCCATCTCTTCGCAGGTTTCTGGATTTAAACTTTTTTCTTCTTCTTCTTCATCGTCTATTTGGTCATTTTACCTTTGAAGGTGGACTAACCTGGGAGAAGAATGTCCAATTTTCCTTCCATCTCTTCGCAGGTATCTGGATTTAAACTTATTTCTTCTTCTTCTTCTTCATCGTGTATTTTTGCTCATTTTACCTATGAAGTTGGAGAATCCTGGGAGAAGAAGGTCCAACTGTCCTTCCATCTCTTCGCAGGTATCTGGGTTTAAACTTTTTTCTTCTTCTTCGTGTATTTAGTCATTTTACCTATTAAGTAGAGCATCCTGGGAAAAGAAGGTTCTTTCATCTCTTCGCGGTTCTTCCAGGATGGTTTCTGGATTTAAACTTTTCTTAACCGACTGATGGGACGGGATGTAATGAAGGGAAGGGAGGCACTAAAGGGCCTGAAGGGACGGGAGGTATAAAACTGCCTGAAGGGACGGAAGGTACTGAAGGGCCTGATGGGAAGGGACGTAATGAGGGATTAAAGGGACGGGAGGTACTGAAGGGCCTGAAGCGGTGGGTCCTGGAGTCTAATTCTTTTTCTTCTTAATTTTATGTAGACCTTTAGGGCAGTTTTTATACAAACTATTTCCTATTGTCTAAATCATCTTCTTCTTCTTTTATGTATACATTTGGGTCATTTTTTTATAAAAATTATTTCCTTTAGTCTAATTATTATTCTTCTTCATTTAAGTACGTAGACTTTTGGGAGAGTTTTAATACAAACTATTTCCAATAGTCTTATTCATTTTCTTTTATGTAGACCTTTTGGTCAGTATTTATACAAACTATTTCCAATAGTCTAAATATTCTTCTTCTTTTTTGTAGACCTTTGGGTGAGCTTTTATACAATCTATTTCCAATAGTCTAATTCTTCTGTTAGGTATATGTATTTTTACTTATTTTATGTAGACCATTGGAATAGTTTTTTATACAAACTATTTCTTATAGTCTTATACTTATTTTTCTCTTTTTTATTTAGTCTTTTGGGTTAGTTTTAAGTCTAATAGTCTATTGTGCAGAAATATTATTAACGATATGCACACTTGATGAAAATACATATGAAATGAATGGGATATGGGATGTGACGATATAACCTGCACTAGAATCTTTTCAATACTTTTGTTTAATTAAATTTAAACCATTTATATCATCCTATTTTGAATAATTTTCAACACCTAATATTTAAAGAATGGGGGTTGTGGCCATTACTAAACTCTTCACAACATTTATATTCAAATTAAAAACTATTTACTATAGTTCAAGTCTTCTTCTTCTTCGTTAATGAAGACTTTCAGTCAAATTGAGCAAAAATATAATGCACACTTGATGAAAAAATATAAAAACGAATGGGATGTGACCAATACTAGATCTTTTCAGTACCTACGTTTGTTTAATCAAATTTTAACCACATCCCAACAATCCAAAATTACTAAATTTTCAATAGGTACACATTACAATTTGTTTTCGATGATAATATTTAAAAATGGGGGTTGTGGCCAAACCAATCTCTTTACAACGTTGATAAACAGTCATATTTAAAACCATTACGCATAGTCCATGCGAGCAGAAATTGTATAAATATTATACTTCATTCACACTTTATAGCAATATATAAAACAGAATGGGTTGTGGCCATCACTTGAACATTTTACAATACTTAAACTCAATCAAATTTCAAACCACTTTTCATAGTCTGATATTGCAAAATAATTGGGTGACAATATTATAAAAACGATTGCTTTTTCTTTCACAATTTTACATTCTTGGCCAACGGCGGGACATAAAAGCTAGTATCGTAATAAAGCGAAATATTATTATTTTCTAAAAATGAAATCGGATCATATTCATAATATGGTTTTATGTTTATCGCGTCAATTAATTTATATTTAATAGCTAAATTTTGATGTATTATTTTGCTACTTGGTTATGCAGAATAAGTATTTGGTTTTTTTAAATATTTTTAAAATGAACTTACAATGTACCTAAACATCTCTACTTTAGAATATTTTAAAGTAGGTGGGTATTTGCTTATCGATTTTTTTTGTTTACAACATAACTTTATGATATTAGTGTTGTGTACTGTTTCAATTTTCACCCGAACCATTCTGAAAATATTCAAATACGTTTTGTTGATTGCCGCCAAATTTCGGTGCCACAGCCACTCGGTGTGTACCAGATTTGGCTTATGTCATGTAATTATATTATACTTAATCTGTGGACTAGATAGAAGAACAAACCTTTTTACCAGGGGAGCAAGTCTGGTCAACCGGTGGAATCAAAACTATCCATGTTTACCCATATCAAGGATAATTATCTTATGGAGTTCTATAACATCTTAAGATATTATTGAACTCCATAACATAATTATATCCATGATATGGGTAATCATGGATGGTTTTGATTCCGCCGGTTGACCAGACTTGCTCCCCTGGTAATCAAACCTTTATGTTTGCTTTAAGTGTTTGTTAACATTTATATGGGATCCAAAATAAGAGGATATTTATTATTTATATTAATAAAATATTGATGTATGTATATAGTTATAAATGTATTTTGCACACTTTTTAGTTGAAAAATTGTTGTAGTTTAATAATGTTTGTCGGCCTTTGTGGCTCAGTTGGTTAGGTATCTGACTGCTCATTCAAAGGTCCCGGGTTCGATTCCAGGTGGAGACACACTTTTTAATTGTGTCTTCAGTCTGGATCTATGAGACGATTAATATCGTAAGTCTCCAGGATGTGGCAACTTGTTATTGGGTGCATGTTTAATTAATATTTCACATAGTACCTGTTAGTTGCCCGAGAAGTAGGTAATATAATGTAATATACCTAAATATAAAATAAATTTTATAAAAAAGCTAATTCTTGGTGTATACAATTAGTTTTAAATTACAATTTGAATTTAGATTAGAATATTAATCACACATGTATGTACCTACTTGCACTTTTCATTGGATTACCGATTTGAAACACCATAGATTTCTATACACACGTTCTATATCATATTTATTATTCGAACGTATCCATATAGCATAATAATCGAATGCGTAATGATATGCATGGAGTATAATACCCAGGACCATAGACAATTGGGCGGGCGTGGTGTGAACTATGACGCAATTACACACTTGACATGAAAAGCTATCACTGAGAAATTGTATTATTGAGGGTGAATACGGGCACTCTGAACTAATTAACTTTTTTATTAAATAAAAAATATTTCACATAAAAACGGTTATGTATCGATGAAAATATGAACAAAGTATTAAAAATAATGAGTACCTACTTAAATAAAAAAAAATACAGTTTGTCATCTGCTAACGTCAAAATTCTTTATGGGTGTCCACTTGGACGATAATATCTTTGGAATAAGGATGTTACACCTTAAAAATGTCATTTGCATCTTTAAAAGTCGTACATGTAAAAATGTCATTTGTTCGGTTTGAATATGAACCTATGCGTTGATATTGCCATCTTGGTTTTATAAATTGCCTCAAAAAGTAAAAAAAAATATTTATTATCCCTACTATTTTAAATAAATACAATTTAAGTTCTGGGTTCTCACTTGTTCAGTCACTAAATACTGTAACATTTATTTATATAGGTATTTAATTTTAATTTATTAATATTCATACATTGAGACACGTGACGTATAAATCATAATATGAGTTTCTAGTGATCGATGCTTCCCGTACTCCCCTTCCTACCTCTCTTCTTTCCCATCCTGTTTTCATAATTTTTAAAAATATTGTATGTAATATATTTTAGAATACTATAATTGACAACATAAAAATTATCTTTGTATATTTGAATAAATCTTTATTGTACTGCTGTGGTATTCTTTAAAATACATAAATAAATAAATATATATATTTTTTACTTCTCAGTGAACCACTAAAATAAATAAATTAAATAAGCAATACTTAAAACAAACTCGCCACTTGCGCAGGGTGCAAGAAAGTGTTTATTATTATTAGATATAAATTTTGTTGTGGTTTTTTGCTCGCCAAAATTTAAAAATACAACCATAATATAAGTAGTTATATCAAACAGATATATAAAAAATGAAAAGTATATTTTTGAAAAAAATAAAAGAATCAATGATATTATAACGATAACTAAATTGTCACAGTTTAAATTCATATTAAATTTGCGAATCCCTCTTCGCCAGCCTAATTAACATCATCATTTTAACCCCAAATTGACCGAGTTGGGGTCTGAGAGAGAGAGAGATCATTCATATTATTATTATTATGAGAGCATTAATAATTGGCCAACCCCTCAGCGGCTGACTGGGGGTAGAAATATGCCCAAGACACGTGCCGTCTTTCGACATGGCAAGACATACATTAATGGCTTTCCATTTGAATTTATACATTTTTTTCGAGCAACAAATAAATTGCATTATATTTTAGAGTGCGGACGTACTGCAATTTTGCATCCGAATGGAGAGAAAAATCGCTGCGTAATGCATTTGTGGTGTTATTTTTTTCGGTTGATAATTTACGATTATTATATTATCATCGTACTTGCGGTAACATGATACACTTTAAGTACGAGTATAACAATATTTTGATTGCAATATAATACATTTATATATAATATATTGGATAAAATAAGAAACACTCATACGAGGAAGCTTAGAAGTGTGCCATATACCAGAAAACCTCCAAGAAAAAAGATTGAGATGATACGGATAATATGTAAGTAGAAGACCACATGAATACAGGGAACGTTGTCCAAAACTTACTATCCCCGGTAAAAGATTCAGAGGGAGACCATATCGCAAATGGTGAGGCAGGATATGTTACGTTTGTTATAGAAATATTATAAGAAAAACCTTTCAAATATATTTCTTTCGATTTCAATTAGATTATACAGATTTCCTGCTGGTAGATACTCCGTAATTACTCCGTAGCGATACGACTTCTGCAACAAATTTTCCCATAATTCACTTATCAGTTTTCCAATAAATATACGAAAGCTAAAACAACAAACACTCCCGCAGCAATTAAAACGTCTTCCACAATAAAATATGGCCGGTTCATTTGCTCATTACAGCGAACGGAATAATTATTATTCAACATATTGTTTTTTAGTGTCGTAGTTTTGTGCCCGTGTCTCTCTTTGGTTTGCCAAAGACAATAATATTATAAAGCGAGTTTCCCGGGATTTTCACGGCGGGGCGGCGGAAGTGACGCGGCGGCGGCGAGGGGAAGCGTGAACCAAGATGGCGGACCGGAAGTGGCAACTAAACGCGCGGGCCGGAAGTCACAGAGCGGGAATATTGTGTGTTGTGCACGACCCCTGCTTTCTTCCGCACCGTATATACATATTGTCTTTGTTTCATCCAGACGCAAATGGCCGCTGTGTAGGTATGGCGAATTTGGGTATTTCAACTTGTCTCCGTTGCGGGCAAACACACAAAAGGACAACCGCGGAAATTTATAACCTCTCTTGTTTATATTTGTTGTTTTAGTGTTAGTAGAAGATACACATATACATACATAACACTTGGTATTATATGGGAAATGAATTCAGACAACTTATACGTACCAAATTCCTTCTGGTTATATAATAACAAGTTTACACGAATCTTTATATAACGCTTGTACGATTTTGATCAATATAAATTTCACCATTCATATATCAATCCAACTCGATTGAATTCAGAAAATAATATACGTTTGTGATATTATCTTTCCGATTTCTGGTTATAATAATAAGAAACAAAATACAGTAGGTACACACTTGGTAAAACAAATATTGTTTAGTTACATATTCTTAATGTTATTTTAACTGTCTGTCGCTCTCTTCAGTACTGGACGATTACGAAAAAATAACTAAGTTTTCATCATCGTAAAGTTATAAACACCTCTTTTTACCACAATACCTTATTTTTTAACAGATTTTTAATTATCTCAATAGAGACGAAGTTGGAATATTTATTGTAGGAGAACCGGGAAATCAAGGCACCTACAGGGCTTACGACCTGTCATCGGCTGGTTTACGTGATCACTCTATGCGCTTGCGCAACGTTCACCAATTATGCCTTTTTAATGAGATCCCTATCAATTCAATTTTGAAACTTCTATATATTGTAATACTTATTTTCAAGCGAAAAGAATTTCAGTATTACAATATATAGAAGTTTCAAAATTGAATTGATAGGGATCTCATTAAAAAGGCATAATTGGTGAACGTTGCGCAAGCGCATAGAGTGATCACGTAAACCAGCCGATGACAGGTCGTAAGCCCTGTAGGTGCCTTGATTTCCCGGTTCTCCTACAATAAATATTCCAACTTCGTCTCTATTGAGATAATTAAAAATCTGTTAAAAAATATCTTTGACTCCCGACAGGGAAAAAAATCCAATGTTTGCGCATATGCAATAATAAAAATATATTCGATTACAATACCTTATGTTTTTTTCTGACAAATCATGACACGTCTCTTCGATCCGTTGAAAGCTACGTATGGCAAGACCACTCTATCTTCTTTTCAAATTAAATTTACTAAAATATGGAATTCGAGATCATGGTTCTTGGTTCGGAAGGTTGTTTGGAGTGCTACGATATTATTATGTAGCTCTGTACCACGCTGTCTAGGTGCGGGTTGTTACAGGGGAGGAGGACTGACGATATTGTCGAACTGGCAGGACATGGGTGGAAGCAGAGTGCCCAGAATGGCCAGAATAGAGAGAAATGGAAAACCCAGAAAGAGTCCTATATACAGCAGTGGAGTGAAAAGGGGCTAAAAAGAAGAAGAAAAAAATATGGAATAACTTAAGGCTTTTGTATACCTTGGGCATACGGATGTACAAAAATATGCAGACTAAATTACCTTTTAATGCATAAAACACTTAAAAGTATTTATATCACCAAATCTGTGATATAAAATATTTTTACGTGAAGAAAAGGTAAAGTATAGTTTTTTTTAAATAGCAAGAATAGTAATTGAAATATTAAAATACTCAGCTGGTAAATTTTTACATTTTCTTTGTTGTAAAAATCTAATTAATAGGCCTTGTATTTTTTTAGTTACAATAAAAAATAAAAAGAGTTTTACCGAAACTAATTTTACAAGAAAGGTATTAAAAAATACAAATTTCAAAAAACTAATACAAAATAATTAATATGTGAAAATAAACTATTCTGTATTTCAAAGACGTATCTTTTGAGGGTACTGTGAACTAAAGAATAGGGAAAGAAAAGTTTTTATTTGGCCTCTCAAGCGAAGATGTTGAGTCGTCTCGATTTGTAAAAGTATTATAATAGAAAAAGAACTCAACGAAATAAATTAGTTTTGTAATTCCTTTGATTCGTTCCTTCTTTTCCTCATCAAAACGTTTACTAAATTTATCACTGACGTATTTTTATTATTTTTACGGATCAGACACCATTGTATTATTGTAGATTTATGTGAATGGTATATGTTTACCTGTTGATGCTGGAGACACTTGGCACGTTGTCCTGGGAGCAGATACCTTCCGAGAGCAGCCGATCTCTGATCTCCCAAGCGAACATAGTCGGGTTCTCCCTCTTGTAAGCTGCAATAGCGTCTACAACCGGTGGTGTGGCTACTTTTGGTTTACTGCCTCCAATCACGCCTGCCTTGAAGCTTCCTGTCTCGTAGTATCTGTAAATTACAAGAAAAAGAAGTTTAAGTGACAACTTTCCTGAAGATGGAAGGAAGCTCAAAAACGTTACAACATAATATATAAGTTTAGTGAAAGTAAAACAGTGCGTTTTTCAATTATTCTTAGAATATTTTGTAAAGTACTTTGGTATTAAATTTTTTACTCCTCTTTTAAGGTTATATTTTTTATTACAGATTATAAACTAGTATCATGCTGAGATTTTATTCTGAAAGGGTCATCAAAATGTATCTGTGCGTGATGTATTTCTACTAATATGTCTTTAGTTAATAGACAAGTATTAAAAAATGGTATTATCACATATTTAGGTTATGAAATTAGATAAAAAAATGATACAAATATTCCGTTGTTTAGTTTAAACAACTCATTTTTATTCATGTATCAGTAGGTATAAAAAAATACGTTTGATATACAGATTGATTATACTAGAAATTTAAATAAATGAAATATATATTTTAAAATTTATAATATAATTTATTAGTGTTATAGCAATTGAGACATCGCATCTATTATAGATTATTGTTTTCCCAAAATCATCCCTCTATTTTTAGACTTACAGTAGGTACGATATGTTTCCCCATTCCCTGGTGGATATATAAGGAAGGATGGTACTAGGTACTATCTGAGATATCATCGTGGGGTTGGAAATCTGTAACGTGTGACCTTTTCGTCAACAGCTATGGAGGTTTGAGGGGAACAGGGTATAAACTATTCTATTTGTTGACATTTCACTTCAATAAAAATGATCCTCTTGCCTACCCTAATTTTATACATAAAAGTTTTTCAGAAATAAATATTTTTAATAATGAAATATCAATCGCCCTATTTATTATCTTCTAGTTTGAATTAAATTTAAGATAATTTGTTTTTGTTTGATCAGTTTTATTCTTTTCTTTTAAGTATTTTTTTCTAAGTCATTGTAGCAAGGTTCGAATCTACATGACATGTGTTCGTCTCATAATGACTAACGGAATAGAATCCAGAGCAGACACTGTCCGTAACAAAAACCTCTTTCGAATCAGCGAAATGAAGGTACTCAGAAGCACCACTGGCAAAACCCATCGTGATGGAGTACGAAACACAGATATCCGAAGGATGTGCGAAGTTAAGGATATCGTACGATGCATGGGGTCGACAGAGAAGAAGGTTCTGGAACGAACACGTGTCAAGGACGTCCTTCCAAGAGATGGAAAGACAGCTGGCAGTCCACGTCGCAAGAGAGAAACTGACGCAGGAAATAAACAGGCCAACAGGCCTAAAAAGAGAGGAAGAAGAAGAAGTACCTACGACGTATTTTTTAAGGTTGATGAATTTTTTTTGTGCTTTATTTGTTTTCTTAAGGTGAAATTATGAAAAAGTTTTGTATGTACAGTGTACAGCTCTCTTTTTTTATCTATTTGTGCTTAGTTGTATCTTTTATAGTACAATACCTAATGCTTTCGTTTTCTTTTATTAATATCTTTCACTATTTTCCTTTGTTGTGATCTTAGTTTCTATTGTATCTTTTCATTTTTATATAAATTCTTTTTTAATATTTTCATTTTTTTATAAATTCGTACGGCAACTTTTCAAGCAGTATGTGGCCACTTCTATGTAATTGGCTGACCAATTTTGTAATAGCTTGCCATTGTTTTATGGAACTATGATGTATAATAACTTGTTAGCTAATAAGTGGTCCTTTATAATAAATAAATAAATAAACATATCCCCCAATTATCCCCAATCCCCATAGATAGTATAGCAAATGCATTATTTTTTTTTTAATTTATAAATTTTCAAATGAAAATGTTATTTTATTTTTTTTTGAATCTCTACATATATGGCACAGTTAAAAAATCTAACTTAACGTTAAATTTAAAAATAAATTCTGATATGTAGATACCTAAGTACCTAAGTAGGTACCTAATTATTTGAAGATTATGAGCTAGAAGCATATGAACTCTCTTTCGCTCCCCTGCTATGTTCAACACTCTGATATATTTGTATGTAATGTCCCAATGGATGGGGGTCTGGGGGTCCTTATTTTCCTCCTCCAATGATCCTGTTATAATGCCATAATGTTATACACTAGCAGATCTGCTATTGCGGAGTGTTTTGGCGCTAAAGTGGATTAGGTGCACTTGACAAAGCCGATTGGGGTTTACTTTTGATTACACCCAAATCGATGTACCTACCTACACTTGGTTAGAAAGCACTCAATGTAGTTGGATTAATAATTTTATTACAGAGTAGGTACCTACTGCAAATTAACACTATTTTGTGGTCATTTCTGCAATATATTAAAGATTTTGGATAAAGATTCTGTTTTTTACACCCTTTTAACTACACATGTCTGTGCGTACTGGAATTTTGAAATCTATTTTATTCGACTTCACGAGCTCTAAAACATTCAAAATTTGTGTATTCCCGATGACTATGCATGTTGAAACTGTTTTAAAATTTCGGCTTGATTAATTTGATATTTTGATAAAATTGAATAATTTTCTATTATTGTATGACATATCTGACCGTACTGGAATTTTTAATTCGTTTTTTAACTAAGGTCCTTCCCGACCCTGTATGAGCTCTGTTTATTTCAAAATTTGTGTGTTCCTGGGGGGCAAGTCTGGTCAATCGTCGAAATTTATGACATCTAAAGATGTAGAACTCCATATAATAATTATATCAATCCATGATATGGGTAATCGTGAGGGTTTTGATTTCGCCGGTTTGACCAGTCTTGCCCCCCTGAATATCAATTTATTTTATGTTATTTTTTTACTTTGTGGCTCCACCATTAATAAATGATAATTACAAATTCACTTTGTATAAACCACTTAATTGACTATAATGTCTACATGTTTCGAGAACCATGTTGTCTTCTTCAGGACAACAAGTGTACTAGCTTGTACTTACAAGTGTACTAGTGTACCTACACTTGTTACTAGTGTACCTATACTTGTTATCCTGAAGAAGAGAACATGGTTCTCGAAACATGTAGACATTAGTCAATAAAGTGGTTTATATAAAGTGAATTTGTAATAATTATTTATTTGATAAATGAATTTTATTAAGTCCGAGAATTTTCCAAAAATCACAAACAAATTGTAGTTCGAAAAATTAAATCTTATATTTTTTCATGTCTGCTACCCTAATTGTGAATGCATTCAGTTCACCGTGACAATAATGTCTCCCAAATAAGAAGTATTAATTTATTTGTAGTAATAGATTGCAGGTCTCCAGGGTTCTTTATATATTATTGTAAGTAGGGTAGAGAGAACAGGGGTGTCGATTTGCCATTTTACCCCAGTCATAATAGTCTTAGGGAGGCGTACCAATAATACTGCTTCATATTTGACTGTCACAACCCTTGATGGATGGTTGTTTGTAAATATATCTGTTATTTTTTCGTAGATTTTTTTAAACAATTATTTAGTACACTTCTCTGGATCCCATGTATTTGAACATGTTTTCGCGAAAGAGAATGAAGGTTAGTGAAGGAAGTATATTTTATTACATTTGTTCTCAAAACGAATGCTAGAAAAAAATAATCAGTTAGATACGCTACATAATATTTTTAACAATTTGAATGTCGGAATAAGAAGTTAAATACATACTTTAATTGCTCGAGTAAAAAAAAAAACAGTTAAAATATTCTGATCAATGGGTATGTCATTGACGCATCTATTGATCAGAATAAAGAAATATATATATATATATATATATATATATATATATATATATATATATATATATATATATATATATATATATATATATATATATATATATATATATATATATATATATATATATATATATATATATATATATATATATATATATATATATATATATATATATATATATATATATATATATATATATATATATATATATATATATATATATATATATATATATATATATATATATATATATATATATATATATATATATATATATATATATATATATATATATATATATATATATATATATATATATATATATATATATATATATATATATATATAACATTATTTATATATTCTGATCAATAGATACGTTATTCTATAATTGTTAAAATAAAAAAGAAACAAAATATTCTGATGAATAGGTACGTCATTGACGTATCTATTGATCAGGATAAAGAAATATATTCTGATCAATAGATACGTCATTCTATAATTGTTCAAGTAAAAAAGAAACAATTAAAATATTCTGATAACATATACGTCAATGACGAAAGAAATATATTCTGATCAATAGATACCTACGTCATTCTATAATTGTTCAAGTAAAAGAAGAAAAAATTAAAATATTCTGATCGATAGATACGTCATTGACGTATCTATTATAGTGATATAATAAATTGATATAAGATAATATATATTCTGATCAATATATACGTCATTCAATAATTTTTCAAGTAAAAAAGAAACAAAAAAATATATTCTGATCGATTTGAATGTTGAAATAAGTACGAACATTATACAATATTATTGTTTAAGTTAAATAAAAACAAAGAGAAAACTGATTTAGTTGACATTTCTATCCCCTTATCAACAATTGTATTGAGTGTTGCGAGCCGCCGTTGCTTTGTGTATTGAAACAGGGGGTACGTTTTTCAGTGCTAGAAATATATGTATATAATTTTGCAACAATCCCTTCCTTTAGTGAAGGGGTGATGTTGGATATCCCACGGGACTCCATGTACTGGCTCCATTAGAACTGATTGAATTAATCTAATGTTACACTGTCCAAATGTCATTTGCAACATACACCTAACTGCATCAATATATTTTATTCCATCAGGACGTGTCACTAAATCTATGTATAAGATTCAAAAATAGTTGTATTATGTCGTTTATTGTAATAAATTCTGCAAACACTAGTAATTTGGAATAAATTGTCATTTGTACGATGTGTTTGTTTCTATTATTTGTTGTAGATAATTGATACAAGCAATTGAGGCAATAATAACAATATTAGGTACCTACTGATTAAATTATTAAAATTACAAAATATTTTTGATTAAAAATAATAATTCGAATATAGTCCAATGACAAAATTTCGACAAATCGAACAGAATCCAATCATTGAACTTTTAATGCTAATCTTAATATTCGATTCAATTCCATTATCAGAAAAATCTAGAATAAAACCGTCTACTCATTTTTTTAATCTTTAAATTTGTCTATGATTTAAAGAATATCGAACTACATATAAGGATTATCTGAATAGTCCTGTTGAATTTTGTAGGAAAATTATTTAATTTAATTTGAGAGTTGTAAAAGAGGCAATGTGTTGGGTAAGATGTAGGCAAAGTGCAGGGAAAGGTGTAGGCAAGGTGTAGAGGCAATGTGTAGGCAAGGTGATGAGAACGATATAGGCAAGGCGTAGGAAGGTGATGAGAACGATATAGGCAAGGTGTATGCGAGATGTAGAGGCAATGTGTAGGCAAGGTGATGAGAACGATATATGCAAGGTGTAGAGGCGGCAAGGTGTAGGCGAGATGTAGAGGCAATGTGTAGAGGAAAGGTGAAGGCAAGATTTAGAGGCAAGGTATAGGGAACGTATAGGGTAGTAAATAAGTCTGTGACCCGTGTTCGAATCTTACCTCGAACGAGTTCTCCACCTTTAGCACAATCATTCGCTTGTTTTAGGGAACGTTTGAGGATGTAAATTAATTTACTTGCTATATATAAAAAATATTGTTCTGTAATAGGTAGGTAAGGTTGGAAGATATTGCCATTTGGCAATAAGCCCGCCATTGTGCACTTGTGCTCAGAAAGTTTAAAATAAATAAATAAAATAAAATAAGGTATATAATATGTTTATGTAAAGGAACAGAATTGCTCAGCAATTCATGCGAAATCTTTTGTAATGTTAGCCTTAAGGCCAGCAGATAAAAAAATTCATTCATTCATACCATCACGGCATATACCACAAAGTGGGGTAACTAGCGAAAGGTGTGCGGGTGTGCATTGCCTTATAAAAGGGAGCACAACATATCTGTGTATACCCACACACCAGTCTCGTCTCACCTAAAAAGGCACTATATTCAGAATGGGTGATGAACCTTATTGCTGAACTATGTGAGATGTTATTGTTGCCTGTTGTATTTTCGATTACCCGGCTCTTACGGGACATTCGAAAACAATAATAGAAAAGAGTGGAAGCACTATTCTAAGCTAGTGCCTCACAAAAAATAAAATGTTAAAATATACAAAGCGTGTGTCCGCCCCAATATCACATATGGGATAGAAGAAAGAGCCGACTCCAACAGAACAAAAAGCTGTCGTAGAGTGGCTGTAATGAAGACCCTTCGCTCCATTGAAGGAAGAACCCTCAGGGACCGCATCAGCAAGGAGACGATCAGGTCTATATGAGGTGTCGAGGACATAGCAAGATGGGGATGTAGCAGAAGACGCTTCTAGAGAGATCGCATGGACGACAATAGAATTTTCAAAACTGTTAAGACAGAAATACCCTACAAAAGAAGATTTCCCGGAAGAAATGCTAAGAGATGGGAAAGACAGTTGGACCCCCTCCCAGCACCCTCTCAAACAAGTCCAATGACCTAAAACACGACGAAAAAGAAGAAGCTTTAATAATTGTTAAATATATTAAAAAAAATAAAACAAAATCAAATTTTATATTTTCCGGTGTATAATTACTTAAGTACCTATCTACCGTGAAAAAAGTAACTAAGTGAATGAAATTACTGTCACACAAATTAAGTTCCCATGGATCGATCCGTTTGATTTGACAATGGGTACGTCCCGGAAGTTTGGCGATTGCCGAAAAAAAATTTTTTTTTAGTAAAATAAAACATAGTTCCTAGTTTTTTTTTCGCATTCGCGGCGTAGTCACACCAACGAAGATATAAATCAGTTGATGGAAATGATTTGCAAGAATTATTGTCGATTTTATCAACTTTCTATGTAGGAGTAGGTACCCGAAATATACCCTTATGAGATATATTCATTCATTTATTTTAAAACTTTCTGTTCACAATCAAATTTAATACATAATGATGCACAATGACGGGTTTATTGCCTTATGGCAATGTGTTCCAACCTTCGATATTCATTTTTCGAAGTAGGTACCTACCTATGTAAATAGCGTGTATGGTATGTAACCAATATATAAATAAAAACAATGGTAGCGCCAGAGATTAGATTGATGACAGGTACTATGGCAGACATTAGGACCTGGTTAGTCTGTTTTGTAAAATACTCAGAAGGATATTCGGACCTGTGCAGGTAAACGGAGCTTGGAGAATACGACGCAATTATGAGATCTACGATATTTATATTGAGCCCACCATTATAAAGGTGATAAAAATAGGGAGACTGCGATGGGCAGGACACGTGGAAAGAATGGGCGATGAAAGAGTGCCAAAAAGGGTCCTGCACACAAAGCCACAAGGTAGACGAAGCGTTGGTAGACCCGAGCTCCGATGGCTGGATGGCGTGCAGCGGGATGTGGAGGCTGTTGTTGTAAGGAACTGGAGGGGTGCATGTCAGGATAGAGGGAGATGGCGAGGAATGCTGGAGGAGGCCAAGGCCCGCAATGGGCTGTGGAGGCATTGATGATGATGATGAATTTATTTTGGGTTAGCCCATATGTTTGTTGAGGTAATCAACAAACATATGGGCAATCAACAAATAATGAGGTTAGTGAGTGCAGAAAGTTGAGATTGTGTACCTATTTAGTGTGGAACGGGAACAATCACCTGGTTCATAATTGCATATAATTGTCAATAAAAATTGTAAACTGCTAGCCCTAGAACAGATTTCCTAGTTAAGCAGCAGTAATCTACTTATTGTTGTCATTATAAATATGGTGTGATAAAAAGTAAATAAATAAATGAATATATGTAGTTGTGAGAGATGCAGAAAAAATTCATTCTCAATAAAGAAATTATACTTCATATCATTTGTGAAATAATAATTTAATTTAATACGCTTATAGGTCAACATTTCACTTTAAATCGGTGTTTTTGTCATAAGTATTTCATCGTAATTACTGAATTTTAAAAGACAAATAAAAAAAAATATAAGTTGCAAGATCTGTAAAATTTAACTTGTAAAACTAACACTGTATATGCAAGACCTAGACCAACATGATAATCGCTCCTGTAAATACAAGACCATGATTAAGACCACCCCGGTATAGGTCAAGTATTTGCTCATCACTATTGAATGGTATTGCAACAAAGAACTTTTTTTTATCAAAGTTATTCACTGATTATTATTTTGCACATTTTGGGAATCACTTTATTTCAAAGTAGGTAAGTATGTATAGCTAATGATATGTGATATATTTAATGTGTAAGGGATTTTTTTATAAAAAATAGAAAGGGGTAACATTGGATCGGAGAGAAGAGCATTAAAATGATGTTCATTTTATACGCCGTTGGTCATTGTTCGTGGGGGTGACTTTGTTGCTGAAATGGCAATAAAAATTGCTGAAATGGTCATTCATGCGAAATCACTTTTTGGAAGAGTTCATAAAAATATACCATATAATAAAAGGTGCTTGGTGGGTGCCTAACCCTACGATAAAATTACACATATAACAAAATTGCAGTTTTATTTTTCATAAATATTAATATTGATATCGTATAACAAATTGACTATCAGAATATCCCTCGTTGTGTTTTAAGATCGATTTAAAAATACAAGTTACTTAAATTACACAAATAAACATATTTATGTAAAAGTTAATATTTCGGCGGGTATTTTTTTTTGAAACTCCACGACATCAAAAAATTAAAAAGATATAAAAAAAAGTTTTTTTAAATAAAGTGCACTAAATAATAGTAAATAATAAATAAATTTGGAATGGTAAAATAAAACCAAAGTTTTCAGTTCTACTAATTTAATGACACTGACTAGTTTCGGTCATCCAGTGACCATTTTCAAAGTGTGAAAAAACAAGAGGTGGTTGGTGTTTATATAATATCTGGTTAAGGGGTTTGCAACATTTTTTTGTTTTTGTTTATTTATTTTTTATTTATTTTTTTCTTTTTTCTCTTTTTCCGTCAGTTCAATTAGTGTTGCTAGAAAGAACTGACAAAGAAAACTAGCAAACAAAGCGGAGCGTACAAATACAAAAAGAAATTAAATAATTTATATTGCAAAATGGTCACTGGATGACCAAAACTAGTCAGTGTCATTAAATTAGTAGAACTGAAAACTTTGGTTTTATTTTACCATTCCAAATTTATTTATTATTTGAAATGGAGTTCTACCAAGGATTGTCCGTAGAAAAGTTAAAAAAAGTAGATAATAGTATTTTTTTAGCCTAGTATTTTTTTAAATATTTTCTTTTTTATTGAATATACCTATGTATGAAAAGGTAAGTCTGGCACCTGGGAGTGGTTGCGTTTATCAGTGCGCATCCTCTTTACAGGTAAAACTGCAGATTTTAACATTATTTCAATTTAATTTGTAGGTACTCGTATGTTATTTGTACCTACCTATATACCTACCATACTTCTCTATTTTTTGTGCAAAAATAGAGAAGTATGGCGCTCGATTCTCTCTGCTTACCCCGTAAGGGACATGGCGTGATGGTATGTATGTATGTATGTATGTACCTATAAAATGCGTCCGATTGTGAAATGTGTGTTTACTGTTACTGATTTTTTTTTTCAGTAAACTTCTCGGGTGTGCGTTGAACAAATCACCAAGTTTCATTGTAATCAGATGGATGAGGAGCTCAAAAAGGACTTACAATGATACAAATGATACTTACATCTGCAATTTTCATCCATAGAAAGAGGATGCGCACTGGTAAAGACAGCCACTACCAGGTGCCAGACTTACCCTTTTCACAACTATATTCAATAAGGAAGGAAGTATAAAAAAAACAGGCATTAAAAAATTTATGGTTTTTTGACATTGGTATCTTTTAGGCTATTTAAATAAATTTCTCAAGCTAATATTGTTTCTCTGGGCTGGAAACATTGGAAGAAATGGATATATTATGACAATAAACTCTCCACTTGCGCATGGTAATTTCTGTTGAAGCAGTAGCTATACTAAAATTATTATTTGAATGGAAGATGATAAATTTTTTTTTTTGAAAATTGTAATTCTCGAATTTGTTTAGATTATACCTATATTACCTATGACTAGTTGCATGTAACACATGAGATCCAACTGTCGATAGCGATAGTATGTATAGTTGAAGAATATGTACCAAACTATAAACCCATAAATACAAATTATTGAATATTTTCAGATATTTTGTTTTCTATACAACATATATTATGTAGGTATGTATGTCAAGATAGGATAGTATGGAGGAAGTTCCTTTTTTCCTACCCAGAATATGAAAATAGCATGATGGTATGTATGTTTGGAGATGAAGTATCAAACTATTAAGTCTTCTTACATATTGTGTATAGGCGACTGCCATACAAAATGTATGAAGCGATGTCGTCACTAAATTCAATTTTTAAAAAAATTGTTAAAAAAAATTGAGATCTTCTGCTACAATGTTAATATTTTTTATAGAAAATTAAATTATCTAGTTGGGTTGTTTCGGATTTTTTCGATAATTGTATGAGTTTTGGAAATAAAGGCAGTTAAACTCATAAATTTATCATAAAAAAAATATTTTTCTTAATAAAAAATGTTTGAGAAACCCTGGAATTTTTTTGAAAAAATTAATTTGAGATTTATTATTTTTCTATGTTTGTACCAATTTTCAGCGTTCTAGCTTTTATGGTTTCTGAGATATATGGAAAAATAAAATAGAAATTCTAAAGTTGATAACCCCTGACTGAAACAAAAATTCAAAATTCTGAGTATAAAAGTTTTGTAGGCCTATAACTGTTTATATATTCTGAAATTTTGGGCTCTGTAAATTGAGCGGATCAAAAGTTATAAGGGGGGGACGGACACACACACACACAGACATACACACACACAGACACACACACACAGACACACACACACACAGACACACACACAGACACACACACAGACACACGAAATGTTCTACTCCGAATTCTGAGTAAATCCGTGTATGGAACATATATGCTGCGAAGCCTCTAAGTTGGTGTTTTTTGACTTCAAAGTTGGAAAAGTCGTGAAAAAAGTAGACCTCTCCATACAATTCTCGCGTATTCTGGCTTGATACATTGTCGATATGTTAAGAGAACAAAGTTCTCCTGAACAAATCGACAGTTGGAAAACACCAATTGAAATTTTGAAAAAATCAAATAAATAAATATTTGAGAATATTTAAATGAATATCCAAAGGTAGATAGGTACTGTGGTAGGTACCTATGTGTATATGACTATCAAAGACACCTCCTTACATTCTAATGGCTGACTGTAGATATAATAGGTACCTACTGGTAGTTGGTTGTTACCTGGCCGTGCTCAGAAAGCGAAACCATCTGACGGAAAACTACTGCGAATTGTTTTATTGTATTTTAAAAAACGCTCAAATCTGTGGAAATGTGGCTATAGAACATTCAATTAATCATCGATAAAAGTCATATATTATAAAAAATATTTAAATGCTCAACATTTATTTATTGCTACGTAATATTGAATTTCCTTACACGAAATACAGATTTCGCAAGACAATACATACTTCTGATGAAAAATAACATAACGATCTACATACATATATAGTAAAATTAATAACACTCAAATATATACTTTCAACATAAAAATAGACCAATACAATCTACTATAACACGCAGACGATTCTTTCAAAGTTTTCTTTGTGAAAAAAGAAATTCATAAAAATACTCCTGGGGGGTACCTAAGTCTAGTCAATCGGCGAAATCAAAACCCATATCATGGATATAATTATCATATGGAGTTGTATAACATCGTAAGATATTATAGATCTATATTTAATAAGTATATACATGATACCTATGGGTAATCGTGAGGGTTTTGATTTCGCCGGTTGTCCTGACTTGCCCCCCTGGTTTAATGAAATAAGTTGTTTTCATTGAAATACAAAATTGTTCAATTTTATGAGAATATCAGATTAATCAAACTGAAAACAGTTTAAACATGCATTGCCATCGGGAATACTCAAATTCTGAAAGTCTGAAGTAGATTAAAAGGATTAAAAAAATCTGAAGAGGTATCGAATATTTTGTATATCATTAAGACGTACCAATATGACAATATTTAATAATGTTTAGCAATGAATAAAACATGACGATATTTTATGTACCTAATATGGTAACAGTGAAATAATAATTATAAATTGTACCTACATGCCTATAAAGATAGTTCAATCTTTATAGACAGCGGTATATTACATAAGTTAAGAAGCTATAGTAGGCTAAATAATAAAATTTGAAAATATTTTACCCATGCAGGGCCAAAAAGATACCCAGTACTCTCAAGTTTTTGATATAACAATTAATTTTTGCATCTTTATTCAATTGCGTGAGTTTTTTGATGTTTGAATTTGTTTAATACTTTTCTTGTAAAATTCGTCATAGTATTTTTTTGTAAGTATCTAAAAAAACAACAAGTCATAATGAATATCTTACCGACTGAGTCTTTTATTATTTTAATTCTTATTTTTGCATAAAAAAACCTTTAAATTATACCTTTTTTTCACGAAAAAATACCATAATTTACAGGTTTGGAGAAGATTTTTTCGTTTTTCATATATTAGAAGGTAAAAAGAGGATAATTTAGGGTGCATATTTGTGTACATCCGTATGCCAAGGTAAAGGGCCTTAAGTTTGGAATAGTTTTTTGTTTTACAAAATCAAGATTTCATATTGATTTTTTAAAATAAATTAACTATTTTATTTAAATGAGTATTTTATCAAATGCAAAGTGACATTATTTGACTACTACTATAGTTACTAAAGAAGCACATTATAAAAAATGTAGGAAATAATTACCTATGTAGGTAATGTAGCATGAACACGAGTGAAGTTTTGAAAATCTTTCACTAAAAAGTTTAATTTGAGCAACAAATTATAATTATTATATTACCAGCAAAGCGTCAAAAACGGCGACCAGTTTGGCGGGAAAATGACGCTCCATTTTCAAACGACGTTCCATTTTCAAAAGAAAAAATGGCGGAAGCGCGCCAAGCCGTGACGGCGCGTGCGCTGAAGCGTCCCTTAATACATCTGCCGAGAGTAACGGGAATGATAATTGTTATCTATGGTTTTTACTGCTGGATCTAATCTGCGTTGTTGAATCTCGGTGCTTTATGGTCGACACACTATGGTTAAGAGCACAGGTGAATTATATGAAAAAAAGAAAGGAAATTGATTATTCTTATTTTGAATTTCCTGACTATGGATGGTTTGTAAAACATATTATGTGTGTTGAAATATGATATAATCCGTTAGCATCTAAGTATTTAGATGGGTCGGTGGCAGAGCGGTTAGCGCGCTGGGCTAGTACCTAATCCAGTGGTCGCGAGTTCGAATCCTGCCTCGACCGATTTCGTTCACCTAAGCACAAGCATTTATTTGCTTATTTTAGGGAACGAAGGAAGATGTACATGTACTTGTTTAACAAGGACATATTCATTTTTTATAAAAAAAATATAAGTACCTTTTCAACGTCACTATTTAAGTAGGTAGGTAGGTACTTTTCATAAACATTTTCTGTATAATCTATTTATTTTCAATGCAAATTTTAAATTGACCCTTTTTCGAACGCATAGACAAAATTTACAATTCATATTTTGGTATAACAAAAAAATAAAAACACAAGTATCTTATTTATATACCTAAAGATCACAAAATACATGAAGACTAAAAAATAAAATACTGTTTTTATCCACAAACGAGTAAGTATTAAATTTAATTGCCTAAGCACTTTAGTCAGTCTGGAAACTGTCTTATTTTATTTATTTTTTTCAAATAAAATTTAGTAAAATGTTTTTATTTAAAAACAAGAACACCGATTATTTTTTTTATTTACAAAATATAACTAGATTATTGAAACATAATTCTGGTTTTGAAGTCATATTTTTTTTCTCAATGTATGAAGTCAAAAATGTAATGGCTAATTTACGGAAGTTTTTTTTAATTACTCAATTTAAATACGATAATTGTATTCTTCCAGTGCGCTGCTGACGAGTAGTGTTAATCTCAACGAAGAAAAATATCCATAAAACACACGCCATACTCCTTGTTTAACATACAACAAAATAACGGAGTATTTTTTTTCGTTATAAAAAAAGAAGAAAACATAAATAATTTATGGTAATTTGAACCGAGAGCGCGTGCCAAGAAATGCAATTTCATTATAAATTACAATAATTATAATGAGCAAGAAGAAACAACGAGAACCTACCTATATATATACGTAGTTCCTTATCCGAATTGTTAATTCTAATATGTATGGCTAGTTGTGATTCTACATAATTAGCATTTATACTGTTATAGATAAGTAATTTGTTTTTTTCCTACTAACAAAGAAGAAATAGTTGCTTTGATACCTATTCATCATAAGAAACTTGTTAATTTTATAATAATTAGATAGCTACGTAAAATATGGTTATTACATAAAATAAAATATTAAGTTATAACGTCAGATGTTGAATAATGTTATGATATGAGTGAAATGCTAATGCTATTCACCGAGAAAAATCATGATTCAAAAACTAGAATTCCGTTTAAAAATATTTAGGTATTCATGATTTCTGAAACGGATTTTGAATCATCAGTATTTTTTCTCAGTGAAATAGTTGGAAGGTATCCTACATAGAATGAGTAAAATAACAACATAAAATATTTGTCTAAAATTGCATAGTTAATAAAATTGTAATATCTGTTAATGAAGAAAAACAATTGAGAAGAGATGATTCTTGATGAAGATTCCTATAGATGTCAAAAACCTAGTGTTTAATTCTGTCATTTTTAAAAGACAGGCAAATAACATTAATGTACATGTTTTTAAGAGTTTCATATTTTATATTTTTGTACTTTTTATATTTCTTTCGGGCAGCTAACAGGTACTAATTTAACACGCACCCACTTACAAGTTGCCACATTCTGGAGACTTACGATATTAATAGTCTCACAGATCTAGACTGAAAACATAATTAAAAACTGTGTCTCCACCGGGAATCGATGCCGGGAGTTATGGATTAGCAGTCAGATACCTAACCAACTGAACCACGAAGGCCGACTTTTATAATTTATGTAGCAAAAAGGTATTGCATAATTGATTAGAGTATTACCTCAGAACAGGCTTCGCCTAATGAGGTAATGAATTCCATTGTAGTATAAAAGCTAAGTTACATTGTATAAATTCGTTGTATAATAGAAATAATTATATAAAAATTAAAATACTTGCAATAATAATGATAATGAAAACTTCCTTGCACCCTGCGCAATTTCTTCCAACTAACCAGTGTTTCCAGCCCAGAGAAGCAATATTTGCGTGAGAAATAAATTTAAATAAATTTCTCCACTGCTGAGAATCGAACCCAGGACGCCCGCACAGAAACCGAATGCCTTACCAACTGTGCTACGGCGGTTGTATTGAAGTTCTTTTGAAATAAATTATTTGTGAATAATAAAATATTCTGGCACTTAGTGCGGATACTTAGAAATCTATGGAAAGATTGAAGGCAGTAAACAGATCTGAAGAAGACGGGTTTCTTGGCTTCAAACTATTGTTGAATAGACTGTTTTATGGAATTTGGAGATGTTTTGCACTTAGAGTCTTTATATCGAGTGATCTTCAACCTCGGAGGGACCTGACACTATAGGAAGAAGTAGAAGTGCGGATACAAACCTTGATAATATCTTGGAGACACACCCGTGTGAAACTCTCAGCTGCCGCGAGATGTCGCATGGTCTGACACCGTTGTGCGCCAATTCCACTATCCTCTGTCTGACCACATCGGGGAGAGGTCGACCATTTACGAACACACCGCCTAGTTGATTTACACCCCCATGACCTGTGAAAAGAAAGCAAACGTTCATGTTATATCATGGGTTTTTGTATTATTAAAAAAAAACTAAAAAATATTTTTAATAACTTAAAAGGAATAAGATTTCATCACATCTTCAAATCTGAAGCATAATTTTCTTACAAATAAGACTTAATTTTTTTTAAGACTTGTTAAAAAAGAATGTAGGTAGGTACCTACATATACATTTTTTTTTTTTTTTGAAAAAAATGAATATGTCCTTGTTAAACAAGTACATATACATCTTCCTACGTTCCCTAAAATAAGCATAAATGCTTGTGCTATAGGTGAACGAAATCGGTCGAGGCAGGATTCGAACTCGCGACCACTGGATTACTAACCCAATGCGCTAACCGCTCTGCCATCGACCCATACATCTTCATACATTCCCTAAATTAATCATAAATGCTTCTCCAATACACTGAAAAAAATATCATGACAACCGAACTGGCTACCTGCGTTTTAGCCAAACCTTTGTTATCAGTAATAAAGCTTTTTCTATTTATGACTGTACTGTTTGTCTGTGTGCACAAAACATTTGGTTGCATAAAACCAAACATTTGGTTGGTTTTATGCAACATTTGCACAAAACATTTGGTTGCATAAAACCAAATGTTTTGTCGTCACTATAGTTCGGTTAATTTTAACATGAAATTTTATTAAGAGGGTGACTGCTGCCAACGTACCTATTTTTTCAATTTGATATACCATCATTATTACTAAACGAATTATTTAAAAAAAATAATCTTGGTAGTTTGGATATTAATAAAGAGAAATATACCTTAACTTTTTGATTATGTTCTGTATATATTCTTGTAGGAAAATATTAAGCATACCCCGATTTTAGACATTTATCTTAAATTTCTAAAAAAATATAAGGTACAAAACAATATTTTTTTTTATAAAATAAAGAAGAACAAATTACCTTGAAAAATATGATATGACGTTGCATTAACGCATCAGGTTAAGTAAATAAACCAAAAAAACTTTTATTACGCAATGGCGCTGAAAGGAAAATAAATGTTTTTTAGCTTTATTTACTAAACCTGAAGCATTAATGCAACGTCAAATCATATTTTTCTAGATATTTTTGCATTTTTTAATTTAACAAAATATATATTACTCTACGCCTTATAGTTTATTAAAAATATATGATAAACGTTGAAAATCGGGGTATGCCATTATTTTTCTACAAGAATTTATACAAAATATTATCAAAAAATTAGGCTATATTTTTGTTTATTAATATCCAAAATATCTAAATTATTTTTTTCAAAACGATTTGATAAGAAATAATGATGGTATATCAAATTGAAAAATACGTACGTTGGCAGCAGTCCCCCCCCTTAATATTAACAACATCAAAAAAAATCAGTGTAGGTGAACCAAATCGGTCAAGGCAGGATTCGAACTCGCGACAACTGGATTACTAACCAAGTGCGCTAACTGCTCTGCCATTTTAAACTCTATTTAATCCACCCATTTTAAATTCTAATATTCTATCTCCTTATCCAATCATTGCATCTCCTTTCCTCGTATTCCTCACTTTTCTCTATTATTTTTTCTATATTCGAATGTTAATATCAAACCATAGGTACCTACCTACACCCAATCACCTCAACAATTTGATGTGGTTGGTTGGAAGCTATTGCCATTATTATTAACCCGCCATTGTATGATTTTGTTCAGAATGTTTGAAATAAATAAGTAATCAATTTATAAATATGAAGAGTTTTGATTAAAACCAACGAGTCGGTACCTAATTAAATTGATTTATTTTACATTATCCATTTTGAATACGAACGCATTTTTACATAATTTTCTTCATTACATTCACTCATATTGACAGCAATAAAAACAAATTAAAAATAGCTGGAAACAACAATTTACTAATTTAGTTCTTTTGAAATGTTACCATTTTAATGTCATCAAAACCAGTCAGATACAAATGGTACCTACAAACAAAGATATTTCATTACAAGTTTATACATTATACTGTACCTATGCGAGAAGAATTTCTATCCGACCTATTATTATGCATTGACTTCCAAGGAATAATGGAAAAACTGTACCTATTGTTTCAACAAATATTTAATTAAATTGGATAAACAGTTCAATAACTTTTTCCCATGCAATATATTATTCTATTAAAATGAAGTTTTGTCGTACGACAATGTAATGAAATCATTTTGAATTTTTGTTGAAGCAGCAAGGCTATTCACGAAGTTGATTAAGAAGTGAATAAGATTAGATTCAGACTTAAGTGATCGAGTGGTCGCGAATTCGAATCCTGCCACGAGCGATTTCAATCAGCTATAGAACAAGCATTATCGATTTGTTTTAGGAATGCATGAGGATGTGGGTTGTAGGTAGGTACTTGTTACAAGGGCACATTAGGTATCTTTTCTTTTTAAATATGTTTATTTATACAAAAATTAGAGACAATTTCATACTAAACTTTGATCTTGACATTTTTTATGATTCAATATTAAAATTAAGATTAGATTAGGTTAAAAATTTATTGTGTATCGCTTCTCGGGCAACTAACAGGTACTTACCTACCTACTATGTCAAATATTAATTTAACACGCACCCAATAACAATTTGCCACATGACTTACAATATTTATCGTCTGACAGATCCAGACTGCAAACACAATTAAAAACTGTGTCTCCACCGGGAATCAAACCAGGGAACTTTAGCTCAGCAGTCAGATATCCAACCAACTGATGAGCCACGAAGGCCGCACTGAAAAAAATAATTGTGACCACCGAACTGGCTAACTGCGTTTTTAGCCAAACCTTTGTTATTAGTAATAAAAGTTAATCCATTTATGACTGTACTGTTTGGTTAAGCGCACAAAATATTTAGAAGCACAAAACGTATTGTTTTGTAGTCACTATAGTTCGATTTATTTTAACATAACTTTTTTTCAGTGCGATAATTAATTATGATCAAGAAAGTACCTACTGGTTTATACATTTCCAAGATTAAGACAAGATATGAACGCATTAAGATCGAATCATGATCGTGTCGTATCGTGTAGGTACAATTCAGTTTTAAAATAATAAAAAAATAGGTATCATGTCTTTACAAATTCTTTGTATGGTAAGGAAATTAATATTATACGTTTTACTTGATGGTATTATAATTTAAGTAAAATTTTGCAAGTCATGATTAGGAAAAACGCTGACCTGCATAATATCTACATATAGGTAGGTACCTACCTATTTCTACAAAAATAAATGGAGAAATAGCGAAACATGTACAATGTACATTGTACATATTTAATACCAAGATACGTATCTTGTCTTGACATGTAATTATTATCCGTGATGAAATTAAAGAAAAAGATTTTCGTCCTATCTACATTATACTTATATATAGGTATATTAATTGATCTTTATTTCTATTTCTCTCTCGTTTCCTCTAATGACATCCGTCTTTTATAAAATTTATGCCGTTTCGGATGACCCTCTCTGGACTGGTATATTATTTCGATAACATAAATTTTTCCTTCCTCTAAAAGGAGAAAGTGTAACTTCTTATTGAATTTCATTATTGGCACGATGAATTATAATTAAACTCATCTTGTAGTGATAAAAATCAAGGGTTTTAAGAGCTGGTCACATTGGGACGAGGCAAATATATAAATGCTTAAATGTTATAGCTTTATAATCCGCACCATAATATTTAACAAGTATAATATTATGTATTTATGTATGTACCTACCTATGTGTCATTTTTTTTAGCAGAGCATCAATTAAAAGCAAGAACGTTTTAAACGATACTTTGCACATTGCTTTACTCACAACCAGTGACGGTTTACGACAAATAAACGCTTATATTCAATTATTTTTAAAGCATTTTCCATAGTCCAATTTTGCTTAAATTTTGTAGGTATACACACTTGCTTTCGATGACGATTTATAAAAACGAGTGGATGTTGTCAACTCTAAACTCTTCTCAACACTTTATAGACAATTAATTTTTAACCATTTCCCATAGTCCAATCTTGCTTAAATTTCGTATACCTACCTACACACTTGCTTTTGATGACAATTTATAAAAAGTTGTGGCCAACATTAAACTCTTTTCAACACCTCAATTATTATACCTACATTTTAAACCACTTCGCGTAGTCCAACCTTTCTGATTTTTTTTATACCTACCTAATGGGAAATTTACGACGACAATGCTGATGATACAGTAACTTCTTGAGATGTTGAAGAACATCTGTCCTTCCATACCCTAGGTGTTCATCCAGACGAACGGTGTACAGATGTGATCTCATAAGCTGCAGTACCTATATACAAGTCTGTCACCGTTCATCCTAGCTTATACATGGTCTTTCCAGAATTTTTTTCTGGATCTATTCCACCGAATAATGTCTTCTATAAGTAACACATTTTTAGTATATCTACTTTACGGACAAGATCTGGGAGGATTTTTCCAGCGATTGATCTCAAGACCTTCATTTCTGATATTCTATTAATCGCTTTGGTTCGAACAGTATCAGACTATATGCTTCTACCGCATACGTTATAATCGTTCGCAAGCATATCTTGGAATATACTAATATAGGTAGGTACCTACTGTCACTTACTGTCAATGCGTTGATTTTTCCAAACCATGGCAATTGCCTAATACACCCTGATACAGTTGACGCTTTGTTGACTTGTTCTCGGACCTCGGTAGTTATTTTATTTTATTATCCAGGTGCATACATATCTGATGATTATTAATTTGTCGATTGCTAATCTAATTTATTTACACCTATGCAATTTTTATACACAAAAGTGAAACATACTTATAAAATTTTGTTTTTGATGAATTATTGTCAATTTATTTATATAAAGGTTGGCTTTGTCTACGTATTAAAAAAATATTAGGTAGGTATATTATTACTTAAGCTTATTTATTACATCGCTTGGCAACAAAATAAATTTTAAAAAGTTTTCTATACCTACATAAGCATTATAGGTAGGTATCCTTAATAAGTTCTGAGTTCTGACATTGGTGTGCGTAAAGAATAATTCCATTAATTATCGTTCCCGCCATTTGCGCTGTCAGAACTAGTGAAGCCATCTTGTTTCTTCCCTCTTTAGATTTTTCCGCTTTTTTCTGTTTTCCCGCGCTAATTGCTCCGGGTACGTAGCCGCCGGATGTAGGCAATAAGCTCAGAGAGAGACATCTCTTGAAGGCTTCCGAAACAACCGCACTTTTAGGGGAATGTTATTTAGTTTTACTTGTAGTTAGGTAGATAGGTAGGTAGGAACCTGCTTCTTCACTTAGGTATAATTATTATTTTTTGATTGATAAAATAACTATCAATTGATAAACATAATAACAATTATTGAGATAAACAAGATATTTCAATACATAGCATGAGAAAACAAAAGGATATAGATAGGTAGGTACTCAGTAGCGAATTCAATGTAGAACTCAAAAAGCCGGGCATTCCTGTACAAATATGGTAAAGAAATACATACAAAAAGTTCAAGGCAACGTGGCTTAAAGGTCCTAAGGTTGCCTCTGGTAGGTACCTACCTACGTAAATGAACAAATAATGACGATAAAAAGTTACTTAAAAGGATGATCATCTAGTATTGCGGGAGGACAAGCCCCCAGCATAAATAAAAATAAATAAAAAAAGTTAAAAAATGAACACTAAAATACAAATAAATAAATTAAAAAGTAAAAATACAGGCAGAAATGAGTTAAGATAACGGAGGTATACGTACGTAAGAACGGAAATATTAGTAAGGTACGACCTCATGAATAAAATTCATATAATTAAAAATATAGAACATTTTTTTTAAATGAATATGTCATTGTTAAACAGTAGGTGCCTACCTACATATGCATCTTCCTACATTCCCTATATTATTAAGCATTAATGCTTGTGCTATAGGTGAACGAAATCGGTCGAGGAAGGATTCGAACTCGCGACCACTGGATTTCTGCATTACTAGCCCAGCGCGCCAACTGCTCTGCCATCGACTCATCTGGTTTAGATGAAACTAAATAGAATCTATGACAAGAGAGTAGAATGAGGCATGAACAGCGTGAAGGTAGGTAACTACCTATCTACATAATACAATTCATTTATTCATACCATCACGGCGTATCCCACAATGTTGGGTAACCATCGACAGGTTAGCGGGTTTATATTTCAAAAGGAAGCATGTCACATGTGCGTGTTGGTACACACACACACACACACACACACACACACACACACATCCAAATAGGTAGGTATTACACTTAGAATGATTTTCGATAGCCCGACTCTTACCTGCGGGACACTTTAAAACGATGATAGATGAAACTAGAGCAATTCTAAGCTGGCACCTCACAGCAAAGAGCACCTTTGCTGTGAGGTGCCATTAAACATTTTTTTATTTAATTATTTGTTTATCTCTATATATTCTTGAACACGTAATTTGTACACTGGAGGGTTTATTGCCAAACGGCAATTTCTTCCAACCAACCAGATAGGTATTATACAATACAATATATATCTACTATGGCAATAAGGTCATGTATGAGTATGTATGACATATAACTAAATATAACAGAAGAAAAGCAATAAAAGTTAAAAGTCTTAAAAATAATGAATATTATAACAGTTCTTAGCAATGAAAGGAAAACAAAGGGATAAGGAGAGGAAGAAGAAATCAGGTATTTACAGATATATTTTTGTTTGAGCCTTTTTTAACGAGTTTAATAAGAAATCAGGTATTATCAGATAGATATTTTTGTTTTAGCCTTTTTTTGAAAAAGTTTAATGAGAAATCAGGTAGGTACCTACCTATTATCAGATAGATATTTTTGTTTTAGCGTTTTTTGAACAATTTTAATGAGAAATCATGTATTATCAGATATATATTTTTGTTTTAGCCTTTTTTGAATAAGTTTGATGAGAAATCAGGTACCTATTATCAGATAGATAATAGTTTGTTTTAGCGTTTTTTGAACAATTTTTATGAGAAATCATGTATTATCAGATATATATTTTTGTTTTAGCCTTTTTTGAATAAGTTTGATGAGAAATCAGGTACCTATTATCAGATAGATAATAGTTTGTTTTAGCGTTTTTTGAACAATTTTTATGAGAAATCATGTATTATCAGATATATATTTTTGTTTTAGCCTTTTTTGAATAAGTTTGATGAGAAATCAGGTACCTATTATCAGATAGATAATAGTTTGTTTTAGCGTTTTTTTGAACAATTTTAATGAGAAATCATGTATTATCAGATATATATTTTTGTTTTAGCCTTTTTTGAATAAGTTTGATGAGAAATCAGGTACATATTATCAGATAGATAATAGTTTGTTTTAGCGTTTTTTGAACAATTTTAATGAGAAATCATGTACCTATTATCAGATATATATTTTTGTTTTAGCCTTTTTTGAATAAGTTTGATGAGAAATCAGGTACCTATTATCAGATAGATAATAGTTTGTTTTAGCGTTTTTTTTAACAATTTTAATGAGAAATCATGTATTATCAGATATATATTTTTGTTTTAGCCTTTTTTGAATAAGTTTGATGAGAAATCAGGTACCTATTATCAGATAGATAATAGTTTGTTTTAGCGTTTTTTGAACAATTTTAATGAGAAATCATGTACCTATTATCAGATATATATTTTTGTTTTAGCCTTTTTTGAATAAGTTTGATGAGAAATCAGGTACCTATTATCACATAGATAATAGTTTGTTTTAGCGTTTTTTTGAACAATTTTAATGAGAAATCATGTATTATCAGATATATATTTTTGTTTTAGCCTTTTTTGAATAAGTTTGATGAGAAATCAGGTACCTATTATCAGATAGATAATAGTTTGTTTTTTTGTACAATTTGTTTTTTCGTTTTTTTGTACAATTTTAGTGAGAAATCATGTATTATCAGATATATATTTTTGTTTTAGCCTTTTTTGAATAAGTTTAATGAGAAATCAGGTGATAATGATTAATATGAACACATATATATTTCCACAATTTATTTTATTTTTCTCCCGACGACCGTTTCGGCTTATAAGGCCATAATCAACTGGTGTTAAGTACACAGTTCACATTTCTTTTATACAAAATTAAACAAGGTATTATAAGAGAAATCAGGTATTATAAGTTCCATGTCACAAATCAAGAAAAATTTAATTAGATATCTACCTACCTACCTCCTTACTTCGATAAACTCTTATATACCTACTACTTACATATAAGTATATGAGAATTAATTGGCGTGCTTTGCTCAACCTACGTATCAAACTGACCGATTCAAGTCTAACAATGAATTAGCATGTAACAATTTGAAACCGATTCAGAATCTGCTAATTTCTGGTGGTATTCAACCCCCGAATCGATAGAATCAATCTTTTTGTGATCGCCGCAGCATGACGCCAGCTGATCTACCCCCCACCCCTGTACTACTACAATCGCTCCCCCCCTCTATCCCGGCGTGATCACTGCCGTATCCTCCCCCCTACAGCCGGGATCGATCCCGGCACACACCACTCCCAGGGGGACCACGCGATGGTATTGTTGCCTTGCCTTGCCTTTTGTAGGTAGATGTACCTACTACATTTTCTTGAGGAATCTTCACAACTATAAGGGAAATATATTTTATTAGGAAGACTGGTAGGTAGGTGGATACATACTGATTCATATATAAATATCAGTAAATAACAAATTTTATTAGGATACCATACCTACGTATTGATCTATTAATACCCATTATGATTAGAACGTATTTAAATACTTAGGTATACCTATAGGTAATACATGTCCTAGTTATCATTCTACAAATATCAGAATAGAACATTACCTACTGTCATTCATACAAATTAAATTAGGATGGTAGGTAGATTAGATACAACGATGAGTTGTACAGCATCTACAAAGCACCCAAACTGTCTGAACATATAAGACTAAGCAGGCTAAGATGGGCCGGGCATGTTCAGAGAATGCCATCATCACGGGTACCAAAAAGAGTCTTTGAGGGGCACCCAGGTGGCTAAAGAAAGGTCGGGAGACCGAGGCTGCGATGGGAAGATGATATTGGGAGGGACGCATCACAGCTTCTGAATGTGCCAAACTGGAGGGTCGCAGCAGGTGACAGGGGAGGTTGGAGGAGGAAGTTGCTGGAGGCCAAGGCTCGATATGGGCTGTAGAGCCATTGAAGAAGAAGAAGAATAGGTAATACATGTCCTAGTTATCATTCTACAAATATCAAAATAGAACATTACCTACTGTCATTCATACCTACAAATTAAATTAGGATGGTAGGTAGGTAGGTTCCTAGTTATCATTCTACAAATATCAGAATAGAACATTACCTACTGTCATTCATACCTACAAATTAAATTAGGATGGTATGTAGGTAGGTTCCTAGTAATCATTCTACAAATATCAGATTAAAAATATCATACATTCGTCGTATTCAATTTAGGTATATTAGGTTGGTAGGTAGGTAGGTTCCTAGTTATCATTCTACATATAGGTAAACTGTTCTATAAGTTCTTATTTTACTAGGATACTAATAATATAAAATTAGAACAAATTAAAATTTTATTACGATGATATGGATTTCCTTGTCCGTCGACAAAATATCAGATAGGAAAATAAATTTTTACAATAAATAACATTGATTTTTCCTCTGGGATTCGACTGATATTATTTTTAACTATCTAACACTTTCGCATATTACTTAGTAGGTACCTACCTACCTAAATCAATGTCTCTTTTTACAATGTTTGAGGTCTTTATTTTTAATAAAGCCTTACAATTTTCAATTAAGTAAATTATTAGACTAAGGCGGTGTGGCCAACTAAAGGCCAGTGTGTGCCTATTACCAATTGGATAGGTCAAATAAAATTAGTAACCAGAGGGGTTTACTTATATATATCATTAGAATCCTTAGTTAGGTTCTATATTTTTAGACTCCAGAAGGGAAATTAATGCAGAATGAACTTCTTGTTGTGACTTGCTGGAAGAGAGGTCACCAGAACAGAAACTGTTCGCTTAAATAGAGTGCGAACTCTATTAAGTATTATAAAAGGTTCCAACAAGTCACAATCAAGTTAAAGTATTTATAACAGGGTAAAGTCAGAGTAGAGATGAGAAATAACAATTTAAAATGTTAACTTACAAATTTGTATTTAGCACTATCACAGATTTTATAAATAAGAAAAATAACAATTTTCACTCGCGTATAAAACTTTAGCAGGTCGATGATTTCGCTAGGAAGTTTGACAGGTAAAGAGATGATGTACCCCCTGTTGTTTTGTTTATATACTCATTATTTGGGTACTTAGGGTTCATTGAACTGTCGTCTGTAAAACAGCCTTTAGGGTATATCAGTATGAATAATTAATTATTGTTGTATACCTAAAGAGAAAGTAACACCTTTAAGTCATTACCCTTTGGTGATTGTTTTGACTGATTAATTTACTTGTGACAGAAATACCATGTTTGATGTAGGTATTTCTGCCACATTCCTCCCCTCCAAGAAACATCGAAGATGTCACGATATTCCGCAGCACATCACGGTTGCCACCTCTGCGTAAATCGAACCCTTCTGCCCGACCTGGTGGTGACTGGTCCCGCTGGCTGCGTTGAGGCCGTTGCTGTTGATGACGTCATGGAAGATGCTGCCTTTGGAGAGATGGGTCTTATTGTATCAGTCTGTAGTCTGTCTGTCGCTTGTTTACATGGCAGCGCCATGTATGCTGGTTTAACTCTGTCGATGCTGACCCTGACTGATTTGTCATTCTTTTGTATGACGATAGTCTTGCCGTCGTTTTCTTCAATTCGGTAAGGACCTTCGTAAGGTGGTTGTAACGGTTTCCTCACCGCGTCTGTCCGAAGAAAAACATGTGTGGCAGAGTTCATCTCCTTGTGTATGAAGGATTTCTCGTTGCTGTGATTGGTCGCTGGCACCGGTCTCAATTGTCTCATCGTTTCTTGAAGACGTCGAGCCATGGTGTCTGGTGCCTCATCAGGATAAGATTCGAAGAACTCTCCTGGTAGATTGACGTTGCAACCCAGAGTTAGTTGTGCTGGTGAAGTCTCGCTGTCCTCTCTCGTCGCTGCCCGAAGACCTAGCAGTACTAGAGGGAGGCTTTTTGTCCATTGTGTCTGACTGGTCGCCTTCAGCGCGCTCTTCAGACTTCTATGCCACCGTTCTACCATCCCGTTAGCTTGAGGATGGAAGCTAGTGGTGCGAATTTTGTGGATGCCCAGTAGTCTACATATTTCTTTGAAAAGCTGGCTTTCAAATTGACGTCCCTGATCCGTGGTAATGGTTTCAGGAACTCCGAATCTGGCCACCCAATGCGTGATGAAGTTGACAGCCACCGTCTCGGCTGTAATGTCCTTGATCGGGATTGCCTCTGGCCATCGAGTGAATCGATCGATCATAGTGAGAAGATAAGTATAGTCTTCTGAAGGAGCAAGTGGCCCAACCAGGTCCAGATGAACGTGTCGAAATCTAGATGTCGGTGTGCTAATCGTGTTTGACACACTTTTATTGTGTTTGTGCACCTTCGATTTTTGACAGTTGATGCAATTTCTGACAATTTCCTTTACATCCTTGCTCATGTGAGTCCAGACGTAGCGATCCTTGACGGCTCGAATTGTCGCACTAACTCCCGAGTGTGAAAGTCTGTGAAGGTTATTAATGACGGTCTTCCTCAACTGTTTAGGTATGAAAAGACGATTCTTTCCTGTCGACACATCACACCATACTTGCAGCTGTGTGCCAGGTACCTCAGTCTTGCGGAATGAAAGAGCGGTGTTCCCATTGCGTAGGTGAGACAGCTCTTCATCGGTGTCTTGCAAATTGGCGAGGTTCTCGTAGTCGAGAAGGGTTGGAGTGTGTACTGTGTTGATATGCGGTGTTGCGTCGGTATGCGAAGATGCGTTGCTACTTGTAAATGCGTCGATACGTGACAATGCGTCTGCGACGTAGTTAACTTCACCCTTAATGTGAACTATATCCGTGGTGAATTGCGCAATAAAATCGAGTTGACGTCGTTGTCTCGGTGAGCCGTTGTCAGTCTTTTTTGTAAACGCAAATGTTAATGGTTTGTGGTCAGTCATAATAGTTATTTGCCTTCCTTCAATGTGTTCTCGAAAGTACCTGATGGCTTCAAAAATAGCTGATAACTCTCTATCGTAGGTACTGTAATTAAGTTGAGCTTTGGAAAACTTTTTTGAGAAAAATCCTAGCGGTCGCCAGTGTTCGCCAGTCTTTTGTTGAAAGACTGCTCCCATAGCTGTGTCCGATGCATCAGTGACAAGTGCGAGTTGTGCTCCCATTAAAGGATGTGATAGCAATGTTGCTTGCGTGAGTGCTATAATGGTTGCATCGAAAGCATTTTCCAGGCGTTCCGTCCATTGAATAGGGTTTTGCTTCCCTTTTCCCAAGCGAGATAACTCGTCATACAATGGTTGTTGAGTTTTAATCGCTTTAGGAATGAATCGACGGTAGTAATTTACCATTCCCAAAAATCGGCGTAGTTGCTGTGCTGTGTGTGGTTTCGGAAAATTCTTGATTGCGAGAATTTTATCGGGAAGCGGTTGTGTACCATCTGTAGACACAAGATAGCCCAAAAACTTGACCTCGGTGTGTCCAAAGGAGCTCTTCTCACTGTTGATGACGAGACCGTTGGCTTCTAGTCTTTTGAAAATTGAACGAAGATGTTCTTCATGTTGTTCAGCGTTGTCAGAGGCGACAAGTATGTCGTCTATGTATACGACACAATAATCTAAATCTCCCAAGACTTGATTAATAAATCGGGTGAAGGATTGTGCGGCGTTGCATAACCCAAACTGCAGCGCAGTAAATTCAAATAACCCGAACGGGGTTATTATAGCTGTCTTTGGAATGTCAGCCTCTTCAATCGGTACTTGGTGGTAAGCTCTCACGAGATCCAATTTTGAAAAAATTTTTTTGTCGTGTAGCTTAGGAGTAAAATCACAGAACTGAGGAATCGGATAGCGATCCGGGACTGTCATAGCATTGAGACGTCTGTAGTCTCCACAAGGTCTCCAGGTGTTGTCCGCCTTTCTAACCATGTGGAGAGGAGAAGCCCAGGGACTCTTAGAGGGTCGACATATTCCTTGATCGACCATGGTCTGAAATTCTTTCTTGGCCGCTTCCATCATTTCCGGTGTTAACCGTCTTGCTCTGCTGCATACAGGGGCTCCCTTTGTCTCTATGACATGCGTCACGCTGTGGTTAGATCTTGAGTGTTGCAAGGGACGTGTTAATGATGGATATTCTGCAAGAATGCGATGCCAACTGTCATTTTTGTTGACCGTTGATACGCCTGTGGCGCTGCAAACTGTTTGTTGGCCGTTCGAAGTCAAACCAGTATTATTGTCTATCAGTCTAGCTTGTTTTAGATCTACGAGGAGACCGTAGTGCGTAAGGAAATCTGCGCCTATGATAGGTGTATCGACATCTGTGATGACGAATGTCCAAGGAAAATTTCTTCTCAGGCCCAGATTCACGTTGATGGTACGTGTGCCAAATGTTTTGATGACCGACCCGTTTGCTGCATATAACGCAGGTGATGGATCGATTCCCAGATTTGACTGTGCGTTTTTGTGATGCCTTGGAATGATTGAGATTTCGGCGCCGCTGTCAATCAGGAACTTCAACTTGTTGGAGTAGTCCTGGATGTGCAGCCTTGTTTCGTGGTGTTGCCTGGAGGTCGCTGCTACTGTGCCAGGCGTGCCTCGTTTCCCGAGGCCTTGAAGGTGCAAGGTTGCTCGCATCTTTTTGCTTTAGAGCCAAATCTATGATGATAAAAACATAAACCTCCTGGTGATCTGCTGCGCGATCTTGAGTTTCTTCGACCGAAGGTATTATGCCTTTGCCTGCTCCTACTTCGATTTTGCTGAGTCGATTGCATGGTCGTGGTTAAAATCGCTACTTGCTCGGCAAGTTTGTTGATCATCATCATCATGGTTTCTGGAGTTGATTGTTGCACCGAGGTTGATGGTGCGCTCTTGGTGGCTGATATCTGGCCTGCACCCATCACTTCAGCCACTCTGTCTGCTACTGCCGCCATTGTTTCCAGATTCTGAGCGTCGTCGACCGCGAGAACGACCTGCACCTGTGGTGGAAGTCTCTGGAGCCATAATGTTTTCAAGAGTTCATTATTGTGAAGGGTTGATCCTCCGAGATCCCTCATTTGACGAAGTAATTGCGAAGGCAGTCTGTCCCCAAGTTGGATGCCATCGATAAGTCTGGACAATCTCTTCGTTTCAGATTCCTTAAAGCGGTTGGTGAGTGCAGCCTTCAATGTTGAGTATGGTAGGTCTTTTGGCGGCTCGGTGACAACGTCTGAGATAGTTTCGAGGGTTTCTGGGTCGAGGTTGACTACGATGTGGAAGTACTTCATCCGTTCGTCAGTGACTCTGGAGTTGGTGAAAACAGCTTCGGTGTGAGCGAACCACAAATCTGGCTTGGTCTTCCAAAAAGTTGGCAATTGCACCTTGACTGATGATACTTGTTTGTCGTCGACGAAAGACATCTTGGTTGTTGGTAGTCGTCAAGTGAAAGTCAAGTCAGTAAGTCAGTCAAGTGTAATTTTTGGTCGACAGTGAAAGTTAAGTTTCAAAAATAGCAAGATATTAAATTATTACACAGCAGGTATACTTGAGAAAATAAAATAAAATAATTTAAAACTTTAAAAGAAAAAAATAGTAATAAAATGATTAAATTAAATTTGCAATTGACCAAATGAATGATTTTAATCACTTAAATATTAATTAAATGATAAACAATTGTAAAACAAAAATATAAAACAACAAAAGAATGCGTTTACAATGTTTGTTAGTAAACAACAAATATACCTAGGTAGGTATATAAGTATACCTGAGTTTGTATAGAAAAATATGACTCGTTCGTAGTGCGTGCTTCAAACGTGAAGTTAGGTTCAGTTAGTTTTGCTAACAAAAATATACGTACGCGGCGCGATTTTTTTTGAAGTATTGAAATACTATTTAATTGCTCAAACAGTTACCAATTGTGGCTTTAATTAAATTACAAATGTGTATAAAAGTGATAGCAATGTGAATAGCATTAAGTGAATACAGTGCAAAAGGTTTAAATTAAAAAATTCAGCCAATATAAAAACATCGATAAGAAAAAAATTATTGTTCCCGTACAAAAAGTCGGTTTATACGAAATGTCTGGAATGTTCCTCGCGGTAAGTGCGGTAAGAATGAGGTGGCGGGTTTGTTTACAAAATACGTAGTATCGCGCGGTTTAAAATGTCCCGGTTTCAATGTGAATAAAATAGTGTGTGAAATTACAATTTAGGTACTGACATGTACGTTAATTGATAATTACAATAAAAATAATTTTGAATTACGCACCAGGAACGCGGTGATGTGATACGAAACCCAAAATAAAATCGCAATATGTTATTGCGAAGTGACTTCGAATCACCTGGGAAAAATGATCGTGAAACGAAATGCAAATTCTACGAAATGATCTCTTTGCCTGTGTTTGTGATTGTGCTTGCTATTGCTAGTTCTAATCTCTCTCGGGAGAAAGAAAGGATTTTGGATTGGAAACTTACAAGGTAGGCAAACAAAATCTACTATAGTTCATTCACTTAGGTATTTACGCGTCCAGATTTAAACCTACGTTACGGTAAAACCATACAGCAGGTTTAAACTCACGTTTTCGGGGTAACCACTAAGGCGGTGTGGCCAACTAAAGGCCAGTGTGTGCCTATTACCAATTGGATAGGTCAAATAAAATTAGTAACCAGAGGGGTTTACTTATATATATCATTAGAATCCTTAGTTAGGTTCTATATTTTTAGACTCCAGAAGGGAAATTAATGCAGAATGAACTTCTTGTTGTGACTTGCTGGAAGAGAGGTCACCAGAACAGAAACTGTTCGCTTAAATAGAGTGCGAACTCTATTAAGTATTATAAAAGGTTCCAACAAGTCACAATCAAGTTAAAGTATTTATAACAGGGTAAAGTCAGAGTAGAGATGAGAAATAACAATTTAAAATGTTAACTTACAAATTTGTATTTAGCACTATCACAGATTTTATAAATAAGAAAAATAACAATTTTCACTCGCGTATAAAACTTTAGCAGGTCGATGATTTCGCTAGGAAGTTTGACAGGTAAAGAGATGATGTACCCCCTGTTGTTTTGTTTATATACTCATTATTTGGGTACTTAGGGTTCATTGAACTGTCGTCTGTAAAACAGCCTTTAGGGTATATCAGTATGAATAATTAATTATTGTTGTATACCTAAAGAGAAAGTAACACCTTTAAGTCATTACCCTTTGGTGATTGTTTTGACTGATTAATTTACTTGTGACAGAAATACCATGTTTGATGTAGGTATTTCTGCCACAAGACTTTATCATACCTAACTATTTTCATCTCAATTGCACTACCTATAGTACCTATACCTACTAGTAAAGCACAGTGTGATTTGTTCATGGTAGCAAAGTCGATATCGCAAGTTAAAAGTGAAATATTGCAAGATACCAACCTAGGTAGGTACTTGTGTGTGATAACATTGTAAGGAGCTCTTCTTAACCTTCAACTCCCCCCTTTCCTCTACCTACAAAGCCGTAACGCTAGGAGGCTTTCAGGGGTGTCACGCTGGAACAATGCTGTTCTGGACCTAACTAATCGATAAAAATAACCACGTGTATCACACAATTAAATAATAGATAGATAATAGATAGATACTATTTGCTATATATCTGTCGTTGGGGTTGGGGTTTTTAGCTGTGAGGCACCGGCTTAGAATAGTGCTTCCACTCTTTTCTATTATTGTTTTCGAGTGTCCCGTAAGAGCCGGGTAATCGAAAATACAACAGGCAACAATAACATCTCACATAGTTCAGCAATGAGGTTCACCACCCATTCTGAATATAGTGCCTTTTTAGGTGAGACGAGACTGGTGTGTGAGTATACATAGATATGTTGTGCTCCCTTTTATAAGGCAATACACACCCGCACACCTTTCGCTGGTTACCCCACATTGTGGGATATGCCGTGATGGTATGAATGAATGAAAAAGGGGTAGGCAAAGAGAACCGAGCGCTACAGGTAGGTACCTAAGTAGGTATAGATACACTTCTGCCTTATATTCATCACCTTACTCACACTCATACATCTTTGCATAGGTACATGGCCGTCTGTTATTTACACTTCTAACATTTCATTCTTTCATATTGATCACATCTCATAATGGTACAAATGTTTTCTTGGCCGATTCTCCTAACTTTCAGATCTATAAAATCTCTTTGTCGGTCTTTCTTAAATCATTCTTTCCACGTGACGGGCTTATTGCAAGACGAAAATTTCTTCCAATCAACCAGAGTTTACGAAAAAAACAAAATAGACTGAAAAAAATAAAACATTTCGTTTTGTGCTAATAAATATTTTGTGCCCTTAGCCAAACAGTACAGTCATAAATATATATATATATATATATATATATATATATATATATATATATATATATATATATATATATATATATATATATATATATATATATATATATATATATATATATATATATATATATATATATATATATATATATATATATATATATATATATATATATATATATATATATATATATATATATATATATATATATATATATATATATATATATATATATATATATATATATATATATTTATAAACTTTTATTACTGATAACAAAGGTTTGGCTAAAAACGCAGGTAGCCAGTTCGGTTGTTACAATTTTTTTTTTCAGTGTAAAATTCAGAAACTATTTAATTAACAAACTAATAGGAAATTCGTGGTGTAGCAAAGCAGCAACATTAAGATCTTCTGCAATTGCTCTGGTATAGATATAGATCAGCGGAGTAGGTACCTATCTACTGGTCCCCTGTTTTGGGGAGAAGTGCTCATTGCGGAAGAATAGACACTGAAGTAAATAAAACTACGGCAACCATAAAAGGCACCAATCGAGTCAACTCCTTCGACTCAGTTGGTTAGATATCTGACTGCTGAGCCAAAGGTCCCGGGTTCGATTCCCGGTGGAGACACAGTTTTTAATTGTGTTTTCAGTCTGGATCTGTGAGACGATTAATATCGTAAGTCTCCAGAATGTGGCAACTTGTTATTGGGTGCGTGTTAAATAATATTTGACATAGTACCTGTTAGTTGCCCGAGAAACAATATTAAATAAATAAATAAATAAACTCCAACCCAATGGCAACCAATATTATCAAATTTCACACCACCTTCAGGGCTACTCATGAACACTGAAAAAAAAGTTAGGTATGTTAAAATTAACCGAACTATAGTGACTACAAAACAATTTGTTTCGTGCTACTAAATATTTTTAGTGTTTAACCAAATAATACAGTCATAAACAGATTAACTTTTATTACTAACTAGCTTTTATGTCCCGCCGTTGGCCAAGAATGTAAAATTGTGAAAGAAAAAGCAATCGTTTTTATAATATTGTCACCCAATTATTTTGCAATATCAGACTATGAAAAGTGGTTTGAAATTTGATTGAGTTTAAGTATTGTAAAATGTTCAAGTGATGGCCACAACCCATTATTTTTTATATATTGCTATAAAGTGTGAATGAAGTATAATATTTATACAATTTTTGCTCGCATGGACTATGCGTAATGGTTTTAAATATGACTGTTTATCAACGTTGTAAAGAGATTGGTTTGGCCACAACCCCCATTTTTAAATATTATCATCGAAAACAAATTGTAATGTGTACCTATTGAAAATTTAGTAATTTTGGATGTTGGGATGTGGTTAAAATTTGATTAAACAAACGTAGGTACTGAAAAGATCTAGTATTGGTCACATCCCATTCGTTTTTATATTTTTTCATCAAGTGTGCATTATATTTTTGCTCAATTTGACTGAAAGTCTTCATTAACGAAGAAGAAGAAGACTTGAACTATAGTAAATAGTTTTTAATTTGAATATAAATGTTGTGAAGAGTTCAGTAATGGCCACAACCCCCATTCTTTAAATATTAGGTGTTGAAAATTATTCAAAATAGGATGATATAAATGGTTTAAATTTAATTAAACAAAAGTATTGAAAAGATTCTAGTGCAGGTTATATCGTCACATCCCATATCCCATTCATTTCATATGTATTTTCATCAAGTATGCATATCGTTAATAATATTTCTGCACAATAGACTATTAGACATAAAACTAACCCAAAAGACTAAATAAAAAAGAGAAAAATAAGTATAAGACTATAAGAAATAGTTTGTATAAAAAACTATTCCAATGGTCTACATAAAATAAGTAAAAATACATATACCTAATAGAAGAATTAGACTATTGGAAATAGATTGTATGAAAGCTCACCCAAAGGTCTACAAAAAAGAAGAAGAAGAATATTTAGACTATTGGAAATAGTTTGTATAAATACTGACCAAAAGGTCTACATAAAAGAAAATGAATAAGACTATTGGAAATAGTTTGTATTAAAACTCTCCCAAAAGTCTACGTACTTAAATGAAGAAGAATAATAATTAGACTAAAGGAAATAATTTTTATAAAAAAATGACCCAAATGTATACATAAAAGAAGAACATGAATTAGACAATAGGAAATAGTTTGTATAAAAACTGCCCTAAAGGTCTACATAAAATTAAGAAGAAAAAGAATTAGACTCCAGGACCCGCCGCTTCAGGCCCTTCAGTACCTCCCGTCCCTTTAATCCCTCATTACGTCCCTTCCCATCAGACCCTTCACTACCTTCCGTCCCTTCAGGCAGTTTTATACCTCCCGTCCCTTCAGGCCCTTTAGTGCCTCCCTTCCCTTCATTACATCCCGTCCCATCAGTCGGTTAAGAAAAGTTTAAATCCAGAAACCATCCTGGAAGAACCGCGAAGAGATGAAAGAACCTTCTTTTCCCAGGATGCTCTACTTAATAGGTAAAATGACTAAATACACGAAGAAGAAGAAAAAAGTTTAAACCCAGATACCTGCGAAGAGATGGAAGGACAGTTGGACCTTCTTCTCCCAGGATTCTCCAACTTCATAGGTAAAATTGACCAAAAATACACGATGAAGAAGAAGAAGAAGAAATAAGTTTAAATCCAGATACCTGCGAAGAGATGGAAGGAAAATTGGACATTCTTCTCCCAGGTTAGTCCACCTTCAAAGGTAAAATGACCAAATAGACGATGAAGAAGAAGAAGAAAAAAGTTTAAATCCAGAAACCTGCGAAGAGATGGAAGGAAAATTGGACCTTCATCTCCCAGGATAGTTCATCTTCATAGGTAAGATGACCAAGTACACGTTGAAGAAAAGAAGAAAAAATTTTATATGCAGAACCCGTCCTGGAAGACCTGTGAAGAGATGGAGGGACAGTCGGACCTTCTTTTCCCAGGATACTCCCCCTTCATAGGTAAAACGACCAAATACACGAAGAAGAAGAAGAATAAGAAAAAAGTTTAAATCCAAAAACCATCCTGGGCATACGCTCGACAATTCACCAAAGTTTCATTATAATCGGACAAACGGTTGATAAATAAATAAATAAAATAATTTTCCTATAGGAAATCAGTATAGGTATATTATTGTTGATTTGTAAGTAAATAGTATTAGGTAGGTACCTACCTACAACAACCTTCTAAATAAATTCGATTCCTAACAAATTTTATTTGAATATCACATTCTTTCTGTAGCCATGGAAACGATTCGAACACGTAAGTAATATCGAATGGTTCGGATACATTTTTTGAATATGTAGGTACCTACATTGGTTTGTTCGATGCCATAAAAATGAAAATTGTCCGAAATATCAAATATTATATACAAATTATGCAATTTTATTATGCCCATATCTTTACTAATAATTAACAGACTTTTACAATATACGTCTTAAAACTTGCTGTAATGTCTTGTGTTTCATTTTATTATTTCATAATTATATTTATTTCAAAGGTTTATTATTTTCAAGAACATATTCATTCGGTAGGAAAATGAAATATTGTATGAAAAGATATTAAAATGGCGGCATTTATGTACAAAACGCTTACTTTAAAAATAAGTTAAACATTATAATTATACAAAATATTCACCATGTTTTTCACTTAAACGCTAAGTTATACTTGAAAGTAAATTTTTTTCGTGTAAATACGTACTTCTAACTTTTAAACTAACAGATATTTGCGTGCAAAATGTACACTTTTTTGACAGATACGACTTGGAAAATTTTGTATGAAAAAAATAATTATTGAAATATTTTTAAAATTCAGAATTTTTATCGCATTATTTTTAGCGTGACACTGCATCAGGTATACAGGTACACGTTCGCACATAAATTAGATTTTTAGATGCTCTTGGTTTTTCAGAAGGCGTGAGACAAACACACACACACACACATACACACACACATACACTAACATTTTGATTGCTTTATTACTTTAGATAACAAACGTTTGGCTAAAAACACAGGTAGCCAGTTCGGTGGTCACAATTTAGATTAGAAGTGAAGTTGATTTAGATTAGATTCAGACAATAAATTAATTTTTATATTATCTTATTAATTTATTACACAAAATAAATATTATTTAAGCTGACTGTTATTTTTATTCAGCTGTAATTTTCACATTTTCACAATTAATCAATTATGTTGATCTAAACAAAAATTAATACGTAACAATTTCATACTAAACTTTGATCATGAACGAATTTTCATGATATAAAATAGATTAAGATACATTGTGGTTGAGTATTGATTTATAGATACATTTTTAAGATTAAGACAAGATGAGAACATGTCAGAGCGTGTCATGAATAGCCCTACTGATCTTTGCAGATTACACGCCACAAATAAAGAGAACGACCTGCTTTCAGCGATGTCTTTCTCAAAAAAGACTAAAATGCAAAAATCCCATTTGGACAGTGGAAACAGACAACTTTGATCCACAGGAAGCCTGGAAACAAAGATGGAAAATCGAGCAAGTACCTAATGAAAAAGCTCATAGGTAATAATTACAACCCGAGGAGGTAAGTAGGTACCTACCTACCTGATTTTAACGGAGAACGGAGATACGAGAACGGAACAGTGTTGCTATTTACAAGTTGCCACATTCTGGAGACTTATTATATTTTCGTCTCACAGATTCAGACTGAAATCATAATAAAAAACCATGTCTCCACCAGGAACCGAACACACAAAATTTGTCTCAAGTGTCAAGTATCTATCCAACTGGGCCACAAAGGCCGATATATCTATACGTTCCTACACTAAAAATATATCTAGGTACATAATGATCCAATTTACTATAAAGATATAATAGGTGTGTCTGAAGAAAACTGGAGAAGGATCTTTCTGTTGGAAGAAGAGAGAGAGAGAAACTGGTGTCTAGAGGAAGTTGTCTATGCGATAGCATTTCCGCCGGATGTGGATTTGGTCATTTTATTACGAGTGCTAACTTCATGGCGGAAACAACAGACGATATTTGTGTAGGTAAATACAAATGCCAAAAAAAATGTAGGAACCTACATAATATATAGGTACCTAGGTATAGGTACGTGTTTGAATAATTCCAAAAATAGTCTTAGCTGATCCTACATTCATACTGTACGTAATTAAAAATATAAAAATCAGAGTGATGTCACTCTCTGTGGATGGTTGCTGATAGATCGAAACCAGTGTCATTTATAAAAAAAAAACAATTTAATGAATATTTTTGCGATTTACTAAAAAAATGTCAGTCGACTGAAATGATTGGTATTTTGATGTAATGCATATTGTATAAAATCAGGAGTAGGTACACATTATTGAGGATTGAGGATTCCATACGAATACTAAACTTATCATGTTAGATGATTTAGATGAATGTAGTAAGGTATACCTACTCTGATTTAATTAGTTACTCACTATTTTTAAAGCTTAAATTATTCATATTTTACAAGGCAGGCAGGTAGGAAGGGAAACGTGTGAGGTTGATGATATCCTCAGATTAGGTAGACAGCGGAGGAGAGACTGGTAGGTATGGTATTTACTTTGTTGACAAATTTGGTTTATTTCATATTTTTCTTTTTTTCAAGCTATGGAAAAAATAGTAGGTATCTTACTTGTAATTTTATTTCAAAACTAAGGAAAGCTATGATGAATTTAAAAAAAATAGTCCATTACTTCTAAACTTAGGTAGGTACATACCAATTATAATACTATAATAATATATAGGTAGGTACTTATAGGTAGGAATGTACCTACGGCTGAAAGGTAGGTAGATAGCCATGTACCTACATAATGTAGTATTGTAGGTATGTGGGTAAGTATATATAACTATGAACCAACAGAGAAGACAATAAAAGGCAGTAGGTATATGTAAGTATGCAGATTATTTGAGTAGACCGGACACTGGCCACGAGGGAATTTATCGCTTCCTGGCCAGATATATATATCTGCACAATGGTTTTTATTGACCAAAACACGAAAAAAGCGGAGATTCGCAAACCTACAGGGAGGGGTAGATACATACCTACCTTCCTACAGTGAGATATAGGTAGGTACCTAGAATATCAAAAAGAGGAATGATATAGAATGATGCAAAATTTGTTTTTATTTTGGAATTAAGATAGGTATACCTACCTAGCTAGAAAATGAAAAAGAGGCCAGAGATGGTATGATAAATGTATTACCTAGGTAGGTAGGTAATACATTTATCTTCGTTCGAGAAACACAGCCTAAGTATCTATAAGATGGCTTATCAAGATTTACTGCAGGGAAAGTATTTAGATACTTAGTTCATATTTAGGTTATTATATACCTACTTACAAGTTGGATTGTAACTGCCCATCATTGACAGAAGTCACATCATATACCTAGGTATTTAGGACTTATTATTGACAAACACTTAAACTACAAAGAACACGTTGACTAGGTTTGCAGTAAACTAAGAACTATGACAGCAATTTTCAACATAATAAGACCTAGATTAACCTTCTGCTCGGCCAGATTGCTGTATATGGCCATCTGTGATTCAGTAATATCATATGGAATATCGTCATATGGATTGGCATACAAAACTACTTTAAATAAGATTGCAAAGATACAAAGAAGACTCCTAAAAATTATTATTACTAAGAAAATAGCTAAAAAGTTAAAAAGGAAAAATAAATGCCTTTTCGACCGATCTAAAGTATTGTCTCTTCAGAGGAGAGTGGAGTATAGCATTCTGGTTGAGCATTTTTTGAGACCTAAAGACAGACTACTAATAACACACGACAGACAAACTAGATCAGTGACCAACAAACTTTTACGTACAAACAAATTCAACAATGACTATGGACGTAGGACCGAAGATGTGCTGCTGCCCAAGGTCTGGAACCCCATGCCTGCCAGCTTGAAGCAGTGTGGATCCATCGAGGAATTCAAAAAGAAAGCCAAAGGATACATATTACACAAAAATCCTCGATGGTTGATCTAAGGGGTGAGCGCGGGTTGTTCCGGACTTTGTAGGAAAAATGTAGTATATAAATACATGTACCTACAATATTAGTTTTTAATTGAAGTTTATATGTATATATACGTATATACATATTTTTATATTTTTTGCATATTATAAAATTGTTACAATTAAGATCACAGCCAAAAATCCCCTTAAGGGATTAGGCAAAATAACATGATAATTGTAATTATATTCTTTATCAATAAAATAAATAAATAAAAAAAAAAGTTTTTACATTTAGATAAGATATTTCCTACCTACCTATATTTTTTATTTTAATTTAAAAAAATGAAAACATTCGATTGATTAATCTAGGTAGGAACCAGGGGCGAACCTAGAACCTTCGGACTAGGCAAACCCTGAACGAAAATTAATATGTTTTATTAGCATCGTTGTTCATTTGAGTGGCCATGAAAATATTTTGTAATCACATGCCAAAATAATATTTAAATTTGTGACCCTATCAAGCATCGTATCTACGTACGATTCAATATTTTATCTTGTTTTATAGTAACAATAAAACAGTCAAAAAAATATTAGGTTTTGAATTTCTTAACATAGGTAATATTCATAGGCATGCCAAGATTTTTGGCTTCTATTAGCAATTTCGCTTCTGGTAGGAACCTATAACGTACCTAATTATAGTAATAAATGAATTATGCATAGGTACCTACCTACCTACATGCCATCACGCCATGTCCTTCACGGGGTAAGCAGAGAGAACCGAACGCCACATTTTTTTTCTTGACACATCCATTGCCTCGTCAACATTCATGCACCGTCTTATACCTACCTACGTGTTCATCTGTCGTTCACGCTTATTAAATTTCCACCTTTCAGAATATCGTTTACGTGATCGTGCCATCCTTTTCTTGGGAAACCTCCGACCCCGATCTCTTTTTCCATTCCTTGTAACTTTTAGGTATGTACCTATATTGTCTTCGTCAGGCGATCCTCATTCATTCTTTCCAAATGGCCAAACCATCTAAATGTGTTAACTTCCATTCTGTTGATTAAATTTTTCTTCATCTTACATTCTTTCCTTGTGTTCTCGTATCGTAGGTATAACCTATCTACCGTGACATAAGTACCTACATCGTTCTATTACAAATTCGTCTTAGCGATCTCATTTCAACTGCATATCCAGGTTTAACTTGCATACGTCAAGGTTGGCACTTTGATTGCGTTATGAATGGCAACTTTGACATAAATAAATTGATTTTATAATTTACCACCATTTTTTTTTGTTTGGCTTAATAAATTCTATCCACGTATAAAACGAGAACAAAAAATAAATAGCGTCCTCTTTGAAAAACACACATAATATAATATTGTGGCCGTAAAAAAATATTAAAGAAATGAGTGTTGGTACGTCAATGCACAATAAGTCACCTAGGAGGTGTTCACGGCTCCAGCGCTCTCGTGTGATTGGTCGAGCAGAAAATTGCAGACCAATCGGAGGCGGTGGGCGGTAACCGCCTTGCGCGTGTGTTTGTGCATTCAATGGGACCATTGAGATTGTGTTGGTGCAGGCCATACTGTCTCCTCGATAATCTTTATGGGGGGGGCACCACTGTGCATGTGTGTGTGGGCGAGTGTGTTTGGGTGTCTGCTCGGAATTAGAATTTCGTGTCGCGGCGAAACTGACTAATCCGGAAATATTGCGAAAACACCATTCGTTTGTCTAGTAGAATTTTTTAACCATTTATTTGTAATTTTAAAGTTTCTTAATATTCCAACCTACCTACTCAGTACGATGGATCTGAGTCTGTCAGTGAAAAAAAAATAACAAATTAAAATAGATTTTTTATTTTAATATTTTTTATTTATTTTTTTTATTTTACTATGTTTCCCACATAGGTATCTACAGACTTCGCTTTAGTGAGATCCTTGCATGGTAGTGGTGTGCATATTGTTTTAAAACTTATTTGTAGGTAAGGATCTTAAAATAAATATATAACTAATAAAGTGATTTTTTAGGTGACTGGTTATTTCAACCATCATTGTGAATTTATTAGTTCATCTGAACCATTATTAAAACCATAAAATATCATTATTTTCAACACTTATTTTTTTTAGGAATTTAATTAAAGAGACAATTATCTATTGCACGTTTACAAGTAGAATCTAAAATTGATACCTAAGGTTACCTTTATTATAAATTTATGTCGAAAATAATTAATTCTGATATCTATCGTTCATCATGCAAATTTGAATGTCATAATAAATATGAATGTGATCGTTGGTACCTTCCTACATACTTTACCTAAATCTATTCTAAATCAGTATGCATATGTATAGATAGTGGAAACAATTGAAAAAAAACGAATGGATTTGATTACGTAAGAAACACTCTAAATAAATCAAATATCTTTTGAAATAGCAAGAAGCAATAGACAACAATTTTTATTTCGATCAGGGTTCCTCATAATGTGATTATTTTCATACAAAAACATTTTATATTATTAGGTAGGTACCTACCTACCTAAATTTAAAAAATATATACTTATATATTACACCTAGGTTTATATATAGGTACCTACTACATACCTACCTTTTACTTTTTTATATCCAACTTAAGAGAGTTAATATTCTGATCCAAATCTTAGACACTATAAAATTTTATTTTTAGTAATAATTAAGTATCCACCGGTATCGCTTTAAATCTAAATAAAATATTTACGTACTTACCCATATGATAACCACAGATTGTTTCGAAAAAAATAACAGAATTACAATATACAGAAAAACATTATTATAGGTTAGTGCCTATAGTGGGTACCTACCTATTTATATATTTTAATCAAGTAGAATTTTCGCTTAATGTTTATTAATTTTTATTCGATATCTCAATTTTTATAATCGCATGAATGCGTCGTGTCCATAGATTTTCATATAATATACTAGATGTCGCAGTTAGCATTTTTTTATGAATTGAAGTGAGGCTTTTTTCCGCGGGACTTATGACAATAAGGTGGGCAGACCAAATCGTTTTTCTGTAGAGAATAACGACTAATGTGAATTATTTTCGGATTTATTTGACGAAAAGAACGCTTTGTTCTTTAAGATTTAGAGAACAGTTATCTAGGAAGTGTTGAAATGTATGGAAAACTGCAAAATGTTGCCAACCAAAACGTCAAACGTGTGATATACCATGACTCATTTATTGCACAGAGTACTCCATCTAGTATATTATATGAAAATCTATGGTCGTATCGAAGACCACAGACCACATGCGAGACTGCCCTGTTTGCCCTGGTACCTGCTCATATGAGGACCTGCTACGCTGTAGCCGTGCAGTGGTCGACGTTGAAGTATTGGCAGATAAGAAGAAGATTCAATTTCTTTAAAGTAGCTATCTAACCTGTCCAGCCCCCCGAGACAACGTGTTATTTATTTAGCTCAAGAAAAGAAACCAGAGATAAAAACTCAATGTATGAAAGTGACAGTTGCCAGTCACGTGACAATTGTCACTTACATACATTGAGTTATATTTTCTTGATTACTTTCTTGAGCTTAATGACACGTTGTCTAGAGAGGCATAGAAGCTAGATTAGCGTGCGAAATTAAATTTTAATACCTACATTTCTTTTCTGCTGGGACTCGAAACCAGGACGCCAGCAACGGAACCAGATGCCTTAAATATGTTACGAAGGTCATGAAATTAAATAGTTATTTTTTTGATATTTTCAGAGGATGGGTAGGTAGGTACTTTTTTCTATCTATATCCATATCAACAATTTTGTCTATATCACTAGATATCGGATGGAATGTCAAAAAATTGGTTAAAAAATCGATGAAATAAAATTTTTTAATTTTTATATGATTACGATAAGAAGAATTAAGGTTTAGATAGGTAAGTTTTTATATAAGGTATGTAGGTATATAGGTGTTAAAATATTATTTTGTAATGTTTTCAATGTACCTATGTTTCTACCTATATTAAAGCAGGTAATATAACAAGATAATATTGCACCTTCTTATATGTTGTGAGTTTCATATTATCTATAGGACCTACCTAATGTTGTTATAGGTATTACATATAATAATCCATTAGGTTAGGTTAGATTTATATTTGTTAAACATTATGTAAGTAATTATTTTTATATGTTTTCAAAAAATACTGTTAAGCATGTTTCACAATCGATGATTACATACAATGTTCATTTTATCATTATTATGTTAGGTTAGGTAGTGATGTTTGAGAAGAAAAATGTAAATAATAACTTTTATATCCGCATTATTTTCTAAAGTCAATTTCCAACACGGCATATTCACCTTACTCTGGCATATTTTCTGCTCGACCGGACATTTCATAAATTTCCGTACGAAAAATATTATTACAAACGAAAATATTATTACCTACCGAGTTGGCGCATTCGACCGTAACCACGCCACGGCTAAATAACAAGACCGTAAAATGTCACGGCGATATAATCTTTACGACTCCAGTACATAAAGACCATATTCCAGTTTATTTTATGGTACCCCGCACAATGGCACGACATTATGGACCCTGCGAACATTAGACTTTAAAACCATAATGTCTTGAATGTGCGACATATTTCATCCCGTGTCTTGCGATTTTATGTCTTATTCGTGGGGGATTTAAGATGTAATTTCGGGGACGATTTAAATATTTCTCCTCCCCCCCCGTGGGCTCGGTCGGAGTTATTAGCATTTATATTGTGAGTTGAAGCATCCTTGGTATAGAAAACCGGTAGGTACCTACCTATAGTAGTGGGTAAGGCGCCTATCCTATCCCAACCTCCCCGCTACCCCTTCTTACACCGAACCCCATCTACAAATAATATTAACAAAAAAAAATGGACATGGCTGTTGGTCTCAAACTGTCGTTTGTTTTTTTTTGTCAAATTCGAAATAACTTACGGATTGTAAGGAAACAAGTCACGGCCCCCGGGAATGGGGAGTGGTATTGAGATTTTTTTGTATTGAACGTTTCAAGGGTGCTCTTATAAAAGTGGTCTATAATAATTGAATAAAAGTGTAAATACATAATTACTTTAAGATTTGAGTAGGTACCTATGTCAAGGGTAATTTATAATATTTTGAAACCCTAAAGCATCACTAAAACTGCGATCACTATAAAACTCTGTTTTTTTTAAGTTAATGAATCTAGGGAAAGTACCTAATCAATGAAATGAAATGTGTACCTAAATATAAAAACGGTTGCAAACAGATAAAAAATCTATAAAAACCCATTCTTTTGATATTTTAAGATAGACAATGAGGTGACTATATTATCTACCTACCTTTTGTTCTTACAAAAGGTAGGTAGATAATAAGATAATGTCAACAAGTCAAAAATACATATAAAGGTAGGTTTAGGTGGTAGGTACCTACCTAATCATGTTCTTAAACTAAGGAATCTAATATATGTGAACTTGATCTTACATGTGTAATATTCCATCATATTCTGGTTATATCTGTAGGCGGTTGTCAGGTCCACTCCCCCCGCCGCCCTAATGCCAAGTAGGGCGGCGAAGGTCGCCTTCCCAGGAGGATCCAGCTTGCTGGCAGCACGCTCCCTCCACCCCACCTCGAGATCGAACCCTCGATCCCTTCCGTCGGTCTCACCACCGTAACCGACACTGTCACAATTTACAAAGTTCCCGTTGGATTTATCGTCAAAACCGTCTTTCCTTACGTATCCAAAGTTTCGTTTGCTGATACAGAAGTTATCACTGCTGATAGAGTTGTTCTTCTTGAAGTCAACGCTGTTTGACTCACTGAAGTTGACGCTACAGCTATTGTTGCTGCTCTTGATAAAGTTAGTTAGAATGCTGTTATCGACATTGTTACTAGAATCACTGGTTTCATTGTTGACAACGTTGTAATTATAACTATAACACTGGTTCAAAGTTCTATCGCCGTAGGTGAAATTACCTTCGGAACAGTTAAAATCCACTTCCTTCACTTCACTTTTGACCAAACTATTCGCGCAGTTGACATTATCCTGTTTGCAACAATATCCATTGGGTTTCAGTCCATTGTTGATTTTGAATTTGACACTATTACACGAATTGGCAAAATCTTCTTCGCACTCGATTCCAGGTGACAAAGCTCCACCTTTGTAAGAATCGTCGTTTCTGATGCAAATTTTATTCTTGGTTTTGTCCATATAGTTCTTATTATTTTTGACACTTGAGATTTCAGCTTCCTCAATAAAGCTGTTAGGAACGCTTTTATCTTTTATATGATTTAATGTGTTTGAATTTATATTTTTAGATATTTCCATAAAATTGACATGACGTTTGATAAATGTATCTGGTTTTTTAATTTTATCTTTCAGCTCGTTGCTGATGCTGAAGAAATGGTTGTTGAAAGCCTTGTTTGATATATCATCAAATATGGTGCTTTTGTCACAGTTTTTTCTTGACCTTTCTAAATTAGTTCCCGAGTTGTCTTTTGCACCTACCAAATAGGCTTCGCACGTATTTTTGAAGTTGTTTATTTGGCATTCGGCGTTGTTCCTTGTGGAAACACTGCATGCCAAAGCAGCCGCCTCTAGCCGCTCCTGATGTTGCAGCGATACCAGGCCCATCGGGGCGGCATGGCCCGGAGGGCGACTCTTCTACGGAACTGGTCGGTAAAGATCGATGTTTAGACAATGTATCACTATTCACAATGGAAGACTCACAACCAAGTTTTTTTGTCACTTTCTAGTTAGTCATTGCAAAATAGGTGGGTTTTACTTGGAATTTGGTAGCTAATTTAATTTATCATTTTTCAGTAGGAACCTAAGTAGGTAGGTACCTACATCATTAAATTTTTGATTAGTTAATAAAAGGAAAGTTTGGAAGAAAAATCTATTACTACCTAGGTAGGTCACAATGCCAGGTAGGTATTCTAGAAAAACCCTTATTATTATTTTATATTTTAGGTTTGTACCTATAGGTAGGTACAGTATATCTTAGAAAAAATTACTAGGTAGAGACAAACTACCTAATATAACTAAGAAATTATTTTCAAAATAGGTAGATAAATACCTATATTATGTAGTAGGTTGAACCTATTAAATGTTAAGAATGTGCTGAACATTTCGAGGAAACATGTAGGTATCAATATCTAACAATCGAAATGCAGGTATTATTCAGAATATAGGAAAATATGGACCTACATGGTGGATAGTACAAAATTTTGTTCTTTGAAATTCAGAGCATTTTATTTAAAAATTATTTTATTTTATTTTATTTAAATGAAAGCTGTCGATTGCCATTTTTACTTCAACATATACCTAGTTAATTTTTTATTGAGTTTATTAAATAAATCGTACCTATTTGAGAAAATTCTAGCACCTATTTTTGAGTGACGATGATGAATCGACAATAATTTGAATTATCTCCGGTCAAGATCTGTGACCATTTTTAATACAAATAAGATAAATCATTTTGGAGAATTTCAAATTCATGATCATAGGTAATTTGATAGATTCCCGAGTCTGGTTGTTAGATCAATCTCATGGATTTAAATTATTTTTTTCTCATAATACAATAGGTAGGTATTGAGGCAGATGATCATAATTTGTTATGGGATATAATTCAGCATTTGAATGTCATGCAGTGCATGGTGTTGTAATAACTAATTTAGAATTAGTAATTTGTTCATCTCATTTTGGTAATCCTGATTTATTAGCTAAATATCGATCGATTTGTTGTTCTATATACAAAAGGTACCTATGTAGGTTTTTGTCACTTCACAATAGAACTCCATTATCAACTTAGAATTAGGTACTTATGAAAAAAATATACATACCTACTATAATTTTAAGTTTTCGCAAACGCGACTCCCATTCGCGTTTGCGAAAAAATTAAATAAAACTTAAATTCATAATTCTGGTACCTACCTACCTACTTAGAACATACTAACACTGTGAGAAAGTTTGGATTTAAAAATCGGAATTCCATTAAAAATGTCTTTATTATGAATTTTTCAAGAGAAATCTGTATTTAATCATTTTTAAAATTCTTAATGAAAATAAAAATTCCTACCTACCTATCAGGGGCGTTCATAGAACCTTTGGACTACGCAAACCGTTCTGCCACCACTCATCTTATTTTTTTTTTATTTATTTATTAAATCATACCTAATATTACCTACAAATAAAATATATTAATGAGCAGATAATTCTAGTTTGTCTACCTATTAAATTATAACTGTAGGCTACGGTTTGGTTGTGTGCACCAAGACGTTTAGTTAGAGTATCTAACCAAAATGACAAGTACCTTGTCACTATAATTTGGTAACTTTTAACATGAAATTTTGTTACTATTGTGCATCCAATATACCTAATAACTCCTTTCGCGTTTTTTTTTGGTGGTAAGCTAGCACAGTTGACAATCTGGCGAATTTAGTTCTACGGATTTGCTAACATTTTAAATATTTAGCTATTCTAAATTTTCGGAGACTGCTTTTATATATAGGTAGGTACTTAGTTTAAAATTAATTTTACTGTTTTGGAGGTAGGTACCTACTTATGTCAAAAAACAACTTACATAATTTTTCTTTTATCACGAATAAGTACCTACTACAGAATTAATTTATTCAACTTAGCGTCATCTATCTGTTGTCACATCTATAGCAAGTGTAGGTAATTTCTTGCATCTGATAACACTGAAAATTCTTACCAACACAAAAAACCCATAGATTTTTATTATAATATACCTAAATGTAGTACTCTGTGCAAAAAGTGAGTCATGGAATATCGCGCGTTTGACGTTTTGGTTGGCAACATATTTCAGTTTTCCTTACATATCAACACATCCTAGATAACTGTTCTCTAAATCTTAATAAACAAAGTGTTTTTTTCGACAAATAAATCCGAAAACATTTCACATTAGTCGTTATTCTCTATAGAAAAATGATGTGGTCTGCCAACCAAAACGTCAAAAATCCCCCGGAAATTGCCTCACTTCGATTCATACAAAATTTACTAACTACGACATCTAGTATATTATAATAAAAATCTATGTAGTGAACGCATTATATTAACATTTTTTTCCAAGTAGTTATATAGGTAGGTACCTACCTAGGTACCTAATTTTATTTTTAAATACATAATTTACTGTCGCTTTATTTAGATTCTTGTTTCACGAATATATGTGGACATGTGGTACCTACATAGGTGCTTGTCAGTAGCGAAATTGCTTATAGAAGCCGAAAATCTTGGCTTGCCTATGAATTTTATGTTTAAAAATTCAAGACCTAATATTTTTTTGTCTGTTTTGTTGAAATATTTAACCATTTGTAGATACGATGCTTGACAGGGCCACAAATTTAAATATTATTTTGGCATACGATTAAAAAATATTTTCATGGCCACTCAAATAAACAAAACCTTAAATTTTCGACATTTCCCTATTTCCTTTCAGGGTTTGCCCAGTCCGAAGGTTCTTGGCACGCCCTTGGTGCTTGTTCCATTATATAATTTAAAAAAATCCAAAAGTACAAGTAACTGTTGTATTAGAACTAACACAGGAAGATCGTTCAATATTGTCTCACTTCAAAGAAAAAAACCTCCATACCGGAAAGAGTTTATATAAGAGTTTCCAAAGAATGAAACAGAAAATAAAAAGAGACATTGTTTCACTGGGGTCCAATTAACGCCGGCCGGTTTCGACTTCCGCATCCAAACAAATAATAATGATTGGTGTCCAATCGAGACTTCTCTGGGAGTCCAAGTCTTGCCCCGGTCCCGTAGACCACCGAATAATGAACTCCGGACCCGAAACCGATCTCATTGGATATGGGTGTAAGCGTTTAATCCGGTTTGGGAGCCTTCTCATGGGTGGAATAAGTACTTATTATCTATTCATCAGAAGCGAGCCGAAGGAAACTGTATTTTGTTTATTAAAAGGTATTATCGGTCTTCGTGGCTCAGTTAGTTATTTATCTGATTCTTGAGCCAAAGGTCCAAGTTCGATTCCCCCACTGAAAAAAATCGGACTAAACTACACTGAAAAAAAATTATGTTAAAATTAACCGAACTATAGTGACTACAAAACAATTCGTTTTATGCTACTAAATATTTAATAATAACAAAAGTTTCGCTATAAAAACGCAGGTAGCCAGTTCGGTGGTCACAATTTTTGTTTTCAGTGCAGTATTTGGTAAACGATATTTTAACCAAACTTTTGTTATAAGTACTGAAAGTTTTAGCTATACCTAATAAATGTACGGATTGACTGTGTATAAAACAGTTGGTTGTGAGTAACCAAATGTTTACCTAGTATAGTGTCTGTATGTTGGTTATTAAGTATTTTTTTAGTATTAATTATTACTTATAGGAAATGGAATTGTCAATAATGATAAAAAGACAGGTGTTGCAACACAGAACAATTACCAAAGTTACGATTTATGAAAGGTGTCGTTAGTTACAAGGCAAAAAATGTCCAGATTCGCTGTTCTATTACGTAATTGTCGCCATTAAACAATAAAATTTGTCTGATGTCAATTATTTGCATCCGAGTGACGTTGCAAAACTGCCAACCACAAGATATTGCAGAAACTAACAAAAGAAAATTGTCCGACATTTTAATAATTTGGCGTATAATTCCGAGAAATGGGCAAATATCTTGTTAAAAATTATTAAATTTTTGCTGTCCAGGAAGACAATACTATCACAATGAAAAGAAAAATTGGTTTTAATTTTTCGCACTTTTTTAGGTACACACTTTTAATTGGCTTCACATGTCTGTCCGTACCTAATAAACCAGTTAGAGCTCTTGAACTTTCAGAATTGATGTATTCAAGATGACAATGCACTTAAAAACTATTTTCTGCTTGATTCATTTGATATTTTGATAAAATTAAACAATTTTGTATCTCATACGAAGTAACATTGCAAAACTATTTTGGATAATACCAGGGGGGCAAGTCTGGGGCAACCGGCGAAATCAAAACCCTCACGATTACCCATATACATACATACATACACGCCATGTCCCTTACGGGGTAGGCAGAAAGAACCGAACGCCATATCTTTCTATCCTGGCACACATTCATCGCCTCGTCAACATTCATGCATCGTCTCATACATGTTCGTCTATTGTACATGCTTCTAACATTTCCGTCTTTCAGAATATCGTTCACATGGTCATGCCATCCCTTTCTTGGGCGGCCCCGGCCTCTCAATCCATTCCTATCCGCATTATTTTCTTCGTCAGGCGTTCCTCATTCATTCTACCCATGTGGCCAAACCATCTCAGTGTGTTCACTTTCATTCTATTAATGATATCTTTCTTCATCTTACATTCTTTCCTTATGTTCTCATTTCTTACCCTGTCATACATCGTTCTATTGCAGATTCTTCTTAGCGATCTCATTTCAACAGCTTATTCTGCTTTCGTGCGACTTCTGCCATGTCCAGGTTTCACTTACATACGTCAATGTTGGCACTAAGATAGCGTTATGAATGGCAACTTTGGCAGCCTTTGATATGTTGCGATCATTCATAACCCATATCATGGATATAATTATTATATGGAGTTCTATAATATCTTTAGATGTCACAGAACTCCACATGATAATTATATCCATGATATGGGTAATCACGAGGGTTTTGATTTCGCCGATTGCACCAGACATGCCCCCAGGAGTATTATTATGAATTTATTTTGACGATAACATGAACGTGAAGAAAACTTTGAAAATAATTTAGGATAAAAAACGTATTTCAAAATTAATAAATTTATATTGTCCATCAGAAAAAATGTTAACACTATATAAAAAAATAATAATCACACAATTCAATACTTTTTAACAAAAAAAAAATAAAAATATTTTTAAAATCCTTTTTTTTCGTTCAAGGTGAGGTATGTAGGTAAGTAATTTATTTTTATATTATCAATTGATAATCACTAAAATCGAATATTTTAACGCAATATGCAAGAGTAAAAAGCCATTTTACAATAAATTAACAATACATTTAAATTAAAGGCACGTTCTCGACGATAGATATGTCGTTTCGCGGGACAGATCAGAGTTTAACTGGAACCTTCGTAATTCATTTGAAAAAATGGCGTCTGATTCATTAATAACTAGGTAATAAAACCCAATACATATTGATGATAAATCAGTATCTAAGTCACACATACATATTCGTGTGAAACTATCATAGGTTCACAAAGATATCGACTTACTCGCTGGGCGGATTCGAACCAGCGATATCGAGTTACGATACCTCAGATGTGGCCAACAGACGACATTCATAAATCATAATAATATGTGCTGTGTCTTTGATAGATCTAGCAGAGAGAACTGATGTTATGTTGTTTAAGACTATAAATTTCATTAATTTTATCGATACGTAGGCTATAGCGCTTTAGATATGTCGATAAATATTGTGTAAAAAACCGAGTAGGTACGTATATATTAATGTTAAGAGGCTATAGTAGGCTATATAGTATATTTTTAAAATAATTTCCCCAGTACCCTCAAAAGATACGTCTTTGGAATACAGAACAGTTTGTATTTACATAATTATTCTATTGCATGATTTTTTTGAAATTTGAATTTGTTTAATAGGTACCTACTTTTCTTGTACCTAAAATGAGTAAAACCATTTTTTATTTTTTTATTGTAAGTAACTAAAAAGTACAAGGCCTATGAAGTCGATTTTTAGGTGAATAAGAATATGAATATCTACCGATTTTGCTATTTAAAAAAAACCTCTAAATTTTAAATTTTCTTCACGAAAAAATATTGTAGGCAGATATATCACCTAATATGTGATAACTATATAATATTTTTTCGTGTTTCATGCATTAGAAGGTAATTTAGCATGAATTTTTGTGTACATCCGTATACCTAGGGTATAGGTAGGTAAAAGGGCTTCAACATCAGTATTGTTTGTTAAATATAATACACCTATAAATATTAAATAATTAACTATATTTAAATATGTAGGTAGGTGTATAATTTGAAATTAGTATAAAATAAAACATTTCATTTAGGTAATATTTCCGTTTAAAAATTAAGTATAAATTAAAACGCTATGTCATCTTGATCTTTGGGCGAATAAAAATAAACATTAAATAAAATGAATTCAATTTGTCTTCATATTATACCATACCATACCGAACCATACCATCACGCCATTTCCCTATTTGGGGTAGGCAGAGAGAACCGAACGCCAGACTCCTCTCTCTTGACATACATTCCTCGCTTCATTCACGTCCATACATCGTCTCATACACGCTCTTCTATTATTATTACTTCTAACATCTCTATCTTTCAAAATCCCATTTATGTGATCGTGCCAACTCTTTCTTGGCCGACCTCTACTTTTCATTCCTCTTTTATCAGCCTTGTATACCTACTTTTTTTGTCAGACGGTCATCACTCATTCTTTCTATGTGGCCGAACCACCTTAGGGCATTTATTTTCATCTTACTTACGAAATTTCTTTCAATCATACATTCTCGTCTAATATCCTCATTTCTTATTCTATCATACATCGTTTTACCACACATTCGTCTAAGTGACCTCATTTCAACCGCGTCTTCATATTATAGTCTTCGTATACACATAATTATGGATAAGGCAGAGAGGACCAATCCTCACACTATTTTTACTGTTATTAACAAGCATCCACACCAAGAAAATAACGAAACATTTTGGTTACCGATATTTTTTATCGATAACTTTTGTTTTTTGTTGCTAAAGTGTGCACAATCTTACAGTCCATTTATTACTAATACATTCATTACTCGACACGTTGTTTTATAACTATTCAGGGATTTTATTTCAACCGCATTTATTAAATCTCAATATAACTATACCTACCTAATTCAAATATTGATAAACCCTGGATCAGGAAAGTTATCAACTTAAATAATATGATGTTATATATATTATATAGGTAAGTAGCAACAGATAATATTTATGACAATAAGGATCAGTGGTGCCCAAAGTTATTAATTTTATAAGGAACCCCACGGTACCTATAACATACATTGCTATGTACATAGGTATACGAAGGCATGTTAATAACTATATAATTGACTTTAAGCAAAAATAATCAAAATAATTAGGTACCTACCTAATTTAGCTTCATAAAATATTTTTAGTTGTTTGAAAGATAAGTAAATATATATTACCTACAAAAATATTTAAATGAATAAAAAAATAGGTAAAAAGGTACATAAATATTAAAATATTGGATAAAGTTTCTTTAAGGAGTTCTTCATCGATGGATAGTTTTATTAAATTAGAATAAACATAGATAGTTTTGTACCCACATTTAATACAAAAATGGCTGAAGTTATTTATACCTAAGATTCAATTTTTATCAATATTTTCTGATTGTTTTTTCAATGCAAATTTAAATAGATAGGTACCTACTTAATACTATTAATATATTAGATGAAGCTATTTATATATTTTAGTTTTTATTAATGTTTCCATCGATCAACAGTTTTGTTTATGGATGTTAAAATGGCAATGATATCCCGCCAATAAATAATCACTGACCAGTTAAAATATTCACTCAACACCCACAAAACACTTTTGATTTGAAAACAGTTTTTCTTTCACGGGTTTTCAATCGCACAAAAAGAAAAATGGCGTCAGCGCGCGGGAAACTGTACGTCGGTACGAGCCAATGTAATTTTTCGAGGTTATGAAATTATTTTGCAGCTAGGTGCGCGTGTAGGGATGGACTGAAGATTTTCAATGTGTCTATGCGAGAACACGTGACACAAAAGGGTCCTTTTCGCGCGTCCGTTCCCCGCCGTATCACAGCGCTACTGAACCGCCATTGTGGGAGAAATTATATACCTACCTACCTACAATGGGAAGCATAGATAACCACGCATATGCTAGATAGGGGTGCGAAATGTGACAAGCAATACTAAAACGCCCAGATGAAAGTTGCAACTCGAATTTGAGACACGGATATGATACGAGTTGAATCGAACGGTCCTTTTTACTCGAGAGAGGAGAAACCGAGATTTAAAAATGTCGTGCATGCTGTCGCGCGAATTTTTGATAAGGAAAAAATTTCGCATGGACTGAAAAGTGTTCTGCCAATCATTCGATTTACTTGTTTACTTCTAAGATTGGTCTCAAATTCAAAGATTCAAAGACTCTCTCTGCGTCTTTCAATTCCCTCATTCCTGTCCCAATTGCTACGATAAGTTTGTTTAATATTGTATTTTCAACCGTAGGTATTACAATTTTTTTAGGTATGTTAAGCGACAACTATTTATCACGTTGTCTTATTTCGATGATTTATATTTCGTTACAAAGGGAGTAGGTAGGTATCAGGGGCGTACCTAGAACCTTCGGACTAGGCAAACCTTGAAAGATAATTGGAAATGTCATCATATCTTCATACGGTTCAATTTTTATTGTTGTATTATGGTTTCAATAAAACAGACAAAAAATATTAGGTCTTGAATTTCTTAACACAATATTCATAGACAAGCCAAGATTTTCGGCTTCTATAAGCAATTCCGCTACTAGGTAGGCCTTATCTTCCGATTAGTCCCATGAAAATATGGTCAAGATCTGATCATGGGATCCATGAGAAAATCAATAGTAATTCTTTACCATAGGTACCTACCTATTATCCGATTTCAATGATTCCTTTTTTAATTATAGAAAGGGAGTATCTAGGGAATAGCATTCTGGAGACTTACGATATTAATAGTCTCACAGATCTAGACTGAAAACACAATTAATAACTGTTTCTCCACCAGGAATCGATCTTGGGAGTTTTGGATTAGCAGTCAGATACCTAACCAACTGAACCACGAAGGCCGACTTTTATAATTTATGTAGCAAAAATGTATTGCATAATTATTGTTAGATAGTATTACCTCAGAACAGGCTTCGCCTAATGAGGCAATAAATTCCATTGTAAGTATCAAATCTAAGTTACCATGTATAAATTCGTAGTATTATATAAATAAATATATAAAAAATAAAATACTTGTAATAATAATGATAATAATGAACACTTTCTTGCACTCTGCGCAAGTGGCGAGTTTATTGCCGTATGGCAATTTCTTCCAACTAACCAGGGTTTCCAGCCCAGAGAAGCAATATTTGTGTGAGAAATACATTTCTTCTCTGCTGGGAATCGAACTCAGGACGCCAGCACAGAAACCGAACGGCTTACCGACTGTGCCACGGCGGTCGGTGATCACACATATAATTAATTAATTTAATATTTAAACGATTTATGGTAATGGAACTCATTGGAAAACGAGTGGATTGTGGCCAACGCTAAACTCCTCACTAACAAGTCACTCCATAAATTATTAAAATTTTGTATGGAAAATTTTCAGCATTTTCATAAAATGAGTTTGTTCAATTATTTTTTTTATTTAAATATTTTGTTATGAAAACTTGAGAACTCTAAAGTGATGTGCCTTTTTACCAATTTGAGAATAAAAATGTTATATTTTAAGTTTCCTGGAGCTTGGGGTCACTTTAAAATATTTGACAGTTAAAAAAATGAGGAGCACTATTCAGATATCCTTCAAAATTTAATGGGGTCTAAGTGAGTATTAGATGAAGGTACACATTTGCAAAATTTGAAAATAATCGAATGAGTAGGTAGGTACTTTAGTCTATAATCGATAAAGTAAACACGCCGAACCTACATAGCACACAGCACATAGCACATAGGTACACACAGATACATTGTGATGAAACTTTCAGAATACTATCTCAGCATGATACTAGTTGATGAGTAAAAATATATCTGCAATAAGTAATAATTCTTTACCACGTAGTCCGAATTCGATGGTTCATTTTTCATAAGAAAGGGATAAATTCTGGGGTGGTTCCATCTAAACTAAGCCAAGAGATTTCATGAAGGAAATCACGAGAATTCATGAAACTCATCAATTTGCGAAGGATTTGCGTAGTATTGTATAAGCGAATTGAATAATAGATACAATTACTACATGCCTACATACCATAACGCCCCTCGTGGGCTAGGCAGAGCGATCCGAACGCCATTTTTTTCTATGTTACACTCATTGATTTTGAAGTCGTTTCTTTATATGAAAGATTACTTTTTTTAGTAATTCGTTGGATGTAATTGAATAAATAAATAAATAAATAATAAATAGTCTGAATGACAAATAAATTGCCACTAAACCAAAAAAAAAAACCTAGGTAGGTTCCTACATAAGAAAAACCGAACATAAAACTAAAAACCATTATAAATGTAGGTACCTACGTCATTTGGTCAAGGTTATAATGATATGTGATAGGTACCTATATTTTATTGAAAACAAAATCACGCCTGTCAAATGTTGGTTTGAAAATAAACTTAAATACATACGTCGCGTATTACAATACCACAACTTCCAAATTAGTATTTCAGTTATATAGGAGCCCATATAATTTAGACGCAAAATCACACGACTGATGCAAATGTCGAATAAAATTTGCATAATGTTTTATTGTCATTCTCAATAATGAAATGTACCTACCTATAGGTATTATGTTCCAAATAAAATTTTAACGTGTTCAAACATGTCAGGCATACCAACCTAAGTAGGTACTGACTTATATTATGACTAATGTACCGGATATGATTAAATTGTGTAAATTTATACGTGTGGTACATATGATAAATTCATCAGAATTAATTTATTTAGCTTATTACGCTTTTCGTTTTAGTTTTTTACTCTCCACTACTCTATTTTTGGATGTTATATAGGTAGTTACCTACTTCATTGTAATTTGATTGTTATTTTTTATTAAATTTTAGGTAGGTAGGTACCTACCTAATTTATAACAACAAATGTAAAAATAAATATGTCGGCCGTTTGCTAACGTTCTATTGAGTAGTTATATAAACAATTTAGGTTTGTGTCCTTTTATAACACACGTACAAACATTACATGTATCTGCTACATGGATAGCGCTAATTTTTTTATTATTATTCGAATACAATTTATTAAGTTTGTCGATGGACAATCCTTTGTTTAAGTCCATTACAATATTGAAATAAATAGATTGTTTCAGTTTCACTCAGACAATGGTCATCACTAGACCGAAACCGATCAGAGCCTATTAAAATATAAGTGAATCCAAGTGTTTTAATATAATCAACTACTAAATTACAGTCATTGGATGGATGATGTTCCCAGAAAGAAGCGGTTGCTTTGAAACCGGTCGTATAAAAAGGCCTAGTAATAGATTAAAAAAAAAATATATACAAAAAGAGATTTTTTTAAATATATCCCACGAATTCTATAATATCCCAATTTCGTCTCTATTGAGATATTAAAAAGTTTGTTAGTAAAAATATCATTTGACTCCCCACAGGGAAAAAAAACAATGTTTGTGTATATGCCATTAAAACAAATATTCGATTTACATACACATTCGTACAAGAAGGTAAACCAAAAATGAAATAATATTTCTGGAGTAGTTCAGAAGTGACATCTGTGCGAGACACCGTCACCTCATTTATAAGGACTGTTGCTTTCATTACCTATTTACAAATAAACTAATTTCTCAATAGATGGCGTTACAAAAAGGTTTCTTCGTTACTTCTCAGATGGCAATAGTAATAATGTCTTAGTTTCATGTGAATTTTTACACATTATTCAAATATTTAGAACTTTCAAAAATTACATTGATAAGTGAACTCAATAAGAAGGCATAATTGGTGAAAGTTGCGCAAGCGCATAAGTTCCTGGTTCTTCTATAATATCCCAACATCGTATCTATTGAGATGTTAAAACGTTTGTCAATAAAAATATCATTTGACTCCCGACAGGGGAAAAATCCCATGTTTGCTTATATGCAATTAAATATAATAATCGATTTATTCCATGAAGTTAATTTTGAAAATATTGACAATACTTAGTGACAGATTCAAACTCTCTTTAAAACCTCATATTGTGACATGACGGGGATGAAAATAGGGTAGGTATTTCAAACAGTAGGTACCTACAAAAGTACCTACTCACAAAGTAGTATTTACTAACACACTGTTGAAGTACCTACGCGTGCGCATGTATCAAATTGGTAGTAGATAATGGGTACCTACTCTATAAACTCAGGCAGTTCCCCATTGGCTAAGTGTTTCATTAAACATAACCACCTAATGGGGTGTGGGTTTGTTTCCAGCTCGGGATGAATTATAAATGATATGGGAGTGCGAAATCTGCGGTTGCTTAATTCATAACCAGACACTTAATATATGGGAAGATAAGTTATATCAATATTAACATACATTATAACATGCATAAATAATAATATACATCAACTTATTATGTAAATTAACTACAAAATTTACTTTATGAAACCATCTCTGTCCACTGTTGGACATAGGCCTCCCTCATTTCTCTCCAGCCCCCCTAGACAACGTGTCCTTTAGCTCAAGAAAAGAAACAAGAAAAGATAATTCAATGTATGGAAGTGACAGTTGTCACGTGTCTGGCAACTGTCACTTCCATACATTGAGTTATCTTTTCTTGTTTCTTTCCTTGAGCTGAATGACACGTTGTCTAGGCACCCGGGTTTCTCAATCCTGGGTATTCTGCATCCAGCCATCAATAATAAATCTACCAAGTCCGCTTAAATGGACCTGGTAGATTTATTATTGATGGCTGGTAGACGGATATATCAAGAATATTTTTCATAGAAATGCATTGATAAGTTAAAATTTGATACGGATAAATTGATCATTTTATTAATTTCTCGTTTACACACAAGTGCTTGCACTCTAGTAAAGAGAAATGTTTCTTTTGTGTGTGTGTGTTTGTTTTTTTATTTTATAGAATACAACAGCAAACAAGAAAAAATATACAAATATACAATGATAATTTTTATATTGCCGATTTTATAATTTTTATATGTAATATATTCTTAAATATATTACATATACCTACAATTGTTACCTAACAATTTTGAAAACAGTATGGGAAAGGAGAGAGTAGGGAGGGGAGTGCGGGGAAGCATCGACCACTAGAAACTCATATTATGATTTATACCCCACGTGTCTCAATGTTTGAATAATACGTAGTTAAATTTAATTGAATAAATTAAAATTAATTAAAGTGTTGTGTGTTTTTTTATTGTTCTTGTTGATTTTTTGAAAAAAAAAAAATAAAAAAAAGAATTTATGGTGTGACCATATTTTTTATATAAAAAAAAATTCATCCGTAAGTTTTTGCTGTCACTCAGTGACATCTTCAAGCGGGCTTTAGAAAACTAGAAACTATTCAAATTGCTCATGACTAAAATTCATGCATAGGTACCTACCTATATGTTTTAAAACACTAAAAAGTAAGTATATTTTACACAAATTCAAATACAAATGTTCTAGTTTTAGTGTTTATTGTTGATGAACTGACCAAAAGTCTCAGATGAATGTAAATTATGACGTAGACAAAATTTAGCAGTTGTAATTAAAAAAAATTGTTTTCAGAAAATATATTATAGAAAATTCGCATAGATAATCATTATATTTTGATAAGTATTAAATATAATTGAATAACAGGATGTGGCAGAAAGAGTCAAATAAGGAGTACAATTGGCTTACAACGTGTTATCGGCTGGTTGACAACGAAAATAAATATGCCTTTTGGGCAGTTAATTTTTGTGGAAATCACTATTTCCATACGCTTTTTTTTAATCAATTTATTTATTTATTTTAATTCATGTACAACAATGTGTACTTTGGCGGGCTTGTTGCCATGAGGCAATTTCTTCTAACATACCATAGCAACGTGAGACCATAAATTGAGTAGTGGTTGGTACTTTAAATTTATAACAAAAAACATACAGATAGATAAATACGTAACATTATTAATGTAAAATCACAGCAACAAAGAAAGGTAGGAGATAGAAGTTGTGGGATGTGATGTGAGAGAGGATGGGGAAGTAGTGTCAATTAAGACAGGTAGGTAATGGTCTTTTTTAAAAAGTAAAATCAATTGAGTCCATAGTCTTGCCGATTGTTCTTCAAAAGAGGAAACGAGGAATTCAGTAGAATGAATCGTAATATCTAGTGTGGTACGATCAGCAGATCGAAAAGGCAGACCGTAATTTGACGAAAAAAAATACATTTTCTTAAGACATTGTGGTGAATTAGTGTTATTTTTAATCAATTTATATATTGTTGGTGGGTACTTGTTAAATAAAATTGTAAACCAATCTTTCTAATACTATGTAGTTAGGTAGGTAGGTACCTATGTACCTACTCACATCTATTGACATTGTTACCTATTAGTAAAAAAAAATGTTTTAAAAGGTTTCTGATGGAACTTATTTTTTTTTATTTATTTGTTAATTTACACAATTTACATTTGGTTATATAAATTTTGCACTAAACTGTATGAACAGTTTGTCAGTGCAAGCTACTCTCGTAACTATAATTATATTGTTAATCAACCATCAATATGTCTACACATACATAGAACATTATTATTTTTTTAACAATTTTACAATGAGAATAAAGCACAAACAGAACAAAATAAAGTAAATTAAAAACACAGCAATGAAAACAAGGCAAATCAGAACAAATATAAAAACATCGAAAGCAATGAAAATTAAGCATGTTAGGTGTAAAATTGTTTTAAAGAGATTTTTATTTTTTTCTTGTCTTTCATCATAGTACCCAGTATATGTTTAGGTAGTTTATTGAATAATTTCGGTATTATTTTTGCCTTAGTTCTGTCACCGTAAAAGTTATTTGTTTTTGGTTTTGTCAGTAAGTCGTTTGTTATTTGTCGAGTTGTATATTTGTGAGTTATCTTTAATTTAAATTCATCTCTGTAAAGTTCTTCCATGGTAAGTAAAACATTAACCTTTTTGTCAACTGGTAAAATATTACATAGTTTAAAAATTTCAATTAAAATTTCATCTGAATTATTTTAAGCAACTCTCTCTCTCTCTCTCGCTCTCTTGTCTTTATCCTCATGACCGAGGATGGTGGCCGTTATCACTCTTTTTGTGACCCCGTGACCCGCCTCTGTGCTAATCTGTTCCGGGCAAAACGTATGTAGATTACCAGTCAATGAAGACCCAAAAACTGTTGAACTTTTCAACTGTCTCGTAAGAAATATTGAACAGCTGTCGATAACGATCATTAAAGGTTAACTACTCGCATATTATACCTAAACTCAAATCTTATTTTTACCGCAGAGTCTTTTCCTTTCTATCTTGGTGTTATCCATTGACAAGAAGGTACTGGGAACATCACATCCTTAACCACCAGACCGCAACTCATTTCCTGTCCGGCAGAGACTGGCCTAACCTGGATAATACCGAGGTACATACCTACTAGGTACCTTACACTTAACTGTACGTGGAACAAACCGCATGCTTCAAAGTCAACCTGTCGGATCTTACGAAGTTCGGATCTAAATATTTCAAGTAGCCTATTTTTATACCAAGGTACGATTGACCGAATGGTCAATTCACCGTGCGGAAACTATTTAAATAACAGAAAAAAATACTTTTATTTTCGTATGAGTTACATAAATTGCTTGAAAATGTTAGTTTATGGCGACGAACCGATTGCCTTCTTTTTTGATTTCAAAATACTATGGATATATCAATAAAATTAGTAGGTAGGTACTATGCCACGATGGTCGACGACATTTTGATATTTGTTTTTTTTTTTCCATTCATAACAAAATAATAAGTCACGCCACACACAATCCATCAATAGAGTCAATTCGCACTTTTTATTCCTAATATTGTTAATCTAATAATTCTCAGCTTATTGTAATGTATGGATATTAGATGTATTGGATATCTAATCATAAGTCAATTGAGTGGGGACTGGGAGTTATTTTTCATTACTTATCAAAATACCTAAGTAAAAATTCAGTATCTACGTAACCAAAACAATTTATTTATAGTAAAAGTGAAATAAAAAGATTTTGAAATAAGGAGATCATTAAAAATAGTTACACATACTACCAACGAATAATGGTCAACTGACGATGTATCTAAATATCGACAAACAAACAGATTTATTAACATTATTCGTAGTAAAGCACAAAAAAATATATCTCTTTATTTTGAAAAATAACCATCACCTGTTCCCCAATAACAGGTGTTAAACTATTTCATCTAAAGATTCCGAAAATACAGTACGATATTTTGAGTACCTACCTGCTTAGTTATTACAAAAATTGTGAGAATAGAAATTACCTATATCCAAAAGAATAATAATTACAATATCGACAAAAAATGCAAAATGGGTTGTGTTGTGTCAAACCTTTTCATAAAAAAAAACACTGAAACTCAGGTAATCAGAAGGGTGAGTTAAAAAATGAATAATTGTAGGATGAAAATACGAAAGGGATGAAATAATGTAAATCCAAAATGGATGAATCTGACACTCTATAAAGTCGATGACAAAGTTTTGAAAATAAAAAGACGAGACCTCAACATGCAGAATCAATAGTTAAGTAAAAGATTGGTAAATTGTAGGTAGTTTGTATATCTCAGACGAGACGAAGAAACGACTTAATTTTAAAAAATTTCCATCAGGCAGATTTGCTGTACCGTGATCTCATCAGGTTTATTTAAATAAGATTGACGAGGGAGCGATTAGTTCTGAAACTGGTAGGTAAGGAGTTAAAATTTCAAATGATTTATATATACAATGTACCTACATACCTACTATCGGCCCGGAACCCGAACGCTGGTATGCCTGTTATTAGCTGGTTCAGCAAACATAACAACACCATCACGGCATATCCCACAATGTGGGGTAACCAGAGACAGGTGTGCGGGTGTGAATTTCCTTATAAAAGGAAGCACGACACATGCGTGTATACCCACATCAGTCTCACCTCAAATAAAAAAGACAACATGCAGAATGGGTGATGAATTATGTAGATATGTAAGATTTTTGTTGCTTTGTTATAGTTTCGAATACCCGGTTCTGATGGCACGGTGGGACAGTAAATCTGTAGAACTACTCATGACACGATTACGTTCTTATCTTGTATTTATCTTAAAAATGTATAAATCATAATCTAATCATAATCTACATCCTATCATAGAAATTCGTTAAAATCAAAGCTTTGTATGAAATTGACATTATTTTTTGTATAAATTAACACAATTGGTTACCTAGTTAATTTAAATCTAAAAGATTTCTTAAGTGTGAATCTAATCTTAATCAACTTCATGAGTAGATAGCCCTGCAAAAATCTTTCATCGTTCTATTTTATTTAGATAACAATGCCAAGTATTTCTAGATTTGGCTTAGAGAATGTATTAGGATGTAAGTATATATACCTACCTACTAACAGGTTTTTATTTTCAATGATTTTCATTAGACAGAATTCATTATATAGGGATGACACAAAGTGCTATGACCAGTCTAAATAAAATTTGGAAAGACCGGAACATATCCAGAAGCCTGAAGGTGAAGATTGTGCGCACAGTCGTGTTCTCCGTTTTCTTACATGGAGTAAAATCCGTGGACTCTACGTGCTAGAGAAAAAAACAGTATAGACGCGTTCGAAATGTGGTGTTGGAGAAGAATGCTGTAAATTCCCTTGACAGCAAGAAAAACAAACATCTCTATTATTCAAAAACTTGTCGTTTCAATGTATTTTAAGACACAGCTCGTAGAGGGGAAAATCATGGTCGGAAAAGAGCGTGGTATAAGACCTAGAGACAGATCGCCGATGCGTTGGTCCGACCAAATAATGGAAAACATTCCTGCTACTTCACTCCATAGAGCCGTCCATCTGGCAGCTAACAAGACGACCTGGAGAGCAATGGTACACGATGGCCACGACCCTCCAGCATTGAGGAAGAGGACATTAAGGTAAGGTATAAGAATTAATTATTAAACTAACATTCATTTTAGGCATATAGACATTTTTATTTGCAGATGTTTTGAGTTTTAATCTCGAGAAAGATCCCAACTGACTATTATTAATGGACAGATAAAATCAAACACTAATTGTGTCTTCCCGTTTTTTTTTTATGTACGGCGATTGTTCTTTTATTGAAGTAGGTATCTCTGAGGCAGTTAAATGCTGACGACAAGCAGCTGACTTCATGGCTGATTGACCCGCGTTTCGGATTAAGATGTTACTTCCATCTTCGACACGGAAAATTGATGAGAATAATATTAGGTATTGTTTAATTTCTAAACATTTTTTCTTTACAGGTCTTTTCGTTGCACGGTAGCTAGTTAATTAAATTGTGATACAAATGAAAATATTGTTTCTGTGTTAATATCATATCGGTTTGGAGTAGCACCCAAAACTAACCAAAAATAAAACAATAGGTAGGTACCTATATTATATTTTATCGAATATTTTTTTAAAAGTTGCATATACGCAAACATCCAATATTTGGATATTTAGACCGGGCAGAATAAATTTAAAATGTTAAAATCTTCAGTCTAGAAGTCTTAATACTGACAGTAAACAAATCTTATACTTGGGTATATTATATGAAACTTTTCTATATACCTACAATGTGTAGGTACCTACCTACATGTGTAGGATTGATGTTGAAAAAAATCATTTTTCGTACTTATATTGACCACAGAAATTATCTTCGGTGTAGGTAACAAATACAGAAAATGAGGTTTTATTATAATTCCACATAAAACTGATTGGGTTGAAATAATGGAGCAGGTGTTAAGCGGTTTGGACCTCACCTCACAAATCCGGAAACGTGAATTTTTCAGTTACTTGTCATCATTGTGATAAAAATAAATTAAACAGTACCTACCTAGACTAAAATCTATCTTCCATTAGTGAAACACAAACAGTAAATAATTGTATGATTTATTGATGATGTGACTTTTTTTTATTTATTTGAAAAAATGGGCAACGTACAATAATATTTTTTTAAACAAATATAATAAATAAGAATAGCAACATAAGTAATTGTAACTTAATCAGCCCACCTTTGATTTCATGTTGCATTGTACTCACTGCTGGTAACAAAAAAATAATTATTCCCGTCTAACGTGGCTCCTGAAAAGAGTCCTGGAATCTCAAGTCCTGGACTTTAAAGAATCTCAAGGGGTATCAAGCAAGATTTAACAAAAATGTCACATAACACCTCTTCTTCACGAATTACACTGGTTGAAATGTCCAGAACGAGTAGACTATAAGGAATGCACGATGGTCTTTAAGGCTCTGAACGACTTGGCTCTACACAGTCTACACTACATTCAATAACTGTGCCAAAAGAATGTTTCATCAGGAAGACAGCTTACATTGAAATCATCTGGATCACAGAGTATCAACTCTTTAAAATAATTGGACAAAGCCAATAAGGCGGCTTACTATGATCGTGGTTTCAGTGTGAACGGACTTTTAATGTGGAATAAATTGCCCCTTGACATACGTGGTGCTCAGAGCATTGACGCCTTGTTTCGTAGAGAAAACAAATAAGCTATATAGTGCCGTGGGAGTGTAGAATCTTGAGTAGCGTCTAGTCAGCCATATAGTAACGCCATCTATTGAGAAATTTGTTTATTTGACGGTGTCTCGCACAGATGTCACCCCTGAACTGCGCCAGAAATATTATCTCAATTTTGGTTTGTTTACCTACTTGTACCAATGTGTATGTAAATCGATTTACATACACAAAACTGAAATTTTTCTCTGAGCCATAATTTCATAACTGAAAGAGTTGAGAGTTGATCGAAGTACCGCGCCAACGGATTCCTGAAACGAGTGTTGTTTAGTTAACAAACAACTATTTAATAATATTGAAATTCTTATTCTGTCCAAGGTCAATATATTTAAACAAAACATTTTATCAGTCTTTTAACCATTCAAGGCGAACGTTCACGTTCTCTGATAAGATGTTTCAATACGAAACTCGTTTTTGATAAGAAAACAATGTTTCCTTAAAAAAACGTATAAGAACTTAATATTTTCAATGTTAAGGTTTCGCTATCTTTATTCCTTTTATTAAAAAAACGAACGATTAACATATCGTCATGACACCTTGATTCTAATTGTTGTCCTGAAATAGGAATGTGAAGTGTTTTAAATTTTACTAATTCAATTAATTTATTTATACCGGCCTAGAATTGTGTTTCCACTTTGTTCTTCAAAATAATATAACCATCGTTTTCAGATGACCCGTAAGAGCCGGGTAATCGAAAATACAACAGGCAACAAAATAACATCTCACATAGTTCAGCAATGCAGAAGTTCACCGCCCATTCTGAATTTATTGCCTTTTATATGTGAAACGAAGGTGGTGTGTGAGTATACACACATCTGCTGTGCTTCCTTTCATAAGGGGATGCACACCCGCACACTTGTCGTTGATTACTCCACATTGGGGGATATGCCGTAATGGTATGAATGAATGAATGAATCTCAAGAAAATCAAATTCTTACAATTTACGATCGTAAAATGTGTTCATATGTGATCATAAAATGATCAATATTTTACGATCCCACTAGTTAATACCCTAATACTAAGAGCTAGGTATTTTTGCGTATTTAGTATAAAAAATATAAATCCTATGTAAAATATTTTTATTAAGTAGGTATACTAAATATACGACACATTAGTAATATTTTTTACTACCAAAATATTCAAATCTATTGAAAAACTTACATTATAATTCAGTTTGTTTAAATCACAAATGATCTATTTTATACGACCAGTTTTGAAGGGATAGCTTCTTCCTCAGTACAAATGTTAATACCTACCTATTCCACAAATTAACTTCGAAAAACAAAACATTGATGCTATGAGGTGGTTATTTTGTTTTTATTGTAAGTGTAGGTATTGCATATTTATTTGGCTATTTGGCTATTTATTTATTTATTTATTTATTTATTTATTATGGTTACAAACAGTCACAATTACAAAAATATATTAAATAAGACAATTACCCATATAAGGACCAGAATATGTAACACCAATAATACATAGTTGATAAAAACATGTGAGTGATGGTGCATCTGAATCAAAAGAATCTAGGAGAGGATTAAAAGGGGAGATTAACAATATTTCAATATTACTATATGTGACATGCCACATAAAAAATAAAATATAAAAATATAATCTTTCCCTATGTGAAAGATTATTTTATATGCTGAACTAAATTATATCAGATAGGTACCTACTATTATTATTTGTAGGATAGCCTAGTCTTCACACCATTTTTTTTAAACATAACCTACAAAAGTTTGGTAAAAATATCAATTTAGTCATTTATTTTAGTATTTTAGTTACTTTTTTTATATATATAATGCAACTGGCTGATGCCAGTCGCAATTATATGTAACTACAAACAAACCTAACAAACCTATATTTACCAAACTTTTGTAGGTTAGGTTTACAAAAATGGTTTAAAAAAGAAAAGAAGACTAGGCTATCTTTATTTGTAATGCTAACCATAGGTTATATGTATTTATACCAAAGATTTTCATTATAATACACTATAGATGTCGCAGTTAGCAAATTTTGTTTGAATCGAAATGAGGCATTTTTCCGGGGAATTTTTGACGTTTTGGTGGGGAGACCACATCGTTTTTCTATAGAAAATAACTACTAATGTGAATTGTTTTCGGATTTATTTGTCGAAAAAAAACACTTTGTTTATTAAGGTTTAGAGAAGAGTTTAGAGAACTAGGATGTGTTGAAATGTAAGGAAAACGTCAAACGCGCCATATTCCATGACTCACTTTTTGCACGGAGTAGGTACTCCATCTAGTTATAAAATAATAAAAAATCTATGATTTATACATGAAAATCAATTCTATTTTTGAAGTTTAAACTTTCTGAGACTAAAAAATAATTCCCATAAAATATTCATAGAGAATTAATAGCAATATATCATTGTGTATGTACCTACCAAATATGTATATATAAACACATAATGATGTAACAATAGTTGTAAAAGCTCCATTTGAACATTTTTAACGATTCCGAAAAAAACATTTCATTTCTTATTTAGGTACATAAATACATACATAAAACTTGAGTTTCTCAAACTGTAATGAAAAACAAATATGTTAGTAGGTATGTACGTTTTTCTTACAAGAAAAATTAACAGAATAACGAATTTTTTTTTTAAGAAATTCCTAATAATTAAAAAAAAGTATGAACATATTTAGTTTCAAAAAGTATTTATTTATGTCTGTTAATATTGCTTTGTTGTTAGACAAACATTGGTGAACTATATATGAATTCATATTTTTCCTTGTTAGTATGGTATAAATTGTAATATGAGTTTTCAGTGGTCGATGCTTCCCCTCTACTTCCCCTCTACTTCCCCTCTACTTCCCCTCTACTTCCCCTCTACTTCCCCTCTACTTCCCCTCTACTTCCCCTCTACTTCCCCTCTACTTCCCCTCTACTTCCCCTCTACTTCCCCTCTACTTCCCCTCTACTTCCCCTCTACTTCCCCTCTACTTCCCTCCCTACTATTCTTTCTTCCCATCCAGTTTTCAAAATTGTTCAAATGTAATAAAATATCCTGTAATACATTCATGTTAGAATACTATAATTGGCACTATAACAATTGTCATTGTATTTTTGTATAATTTTTTTATTATTGAAAATTGAAAATTTTTAAGAAAAGTCCTAATAAATCAGCAAGACTAGGTACTCATTACAATTGTCTATAACTATAACAATTGTCATTGTATTTTTGTATAATTTTTTTATTTATTGATAATTGAAATTTTTTAAGAAAAGTCCTAATAAATCAGCAAGACTAGGTACTCATTACAATTGTCTATAACTATAACAATTGTCATTGTATTTTTGTATAATTTTTTTATTTATTGATAATTGATTTTTTTTAAGAAAAGTCCTAATAAATCAGCAAGACTACTCATTAACTCTTCAAAATGTATCAATCAGTAATCGATTGTAATCTAATCTTAATCTTCAATACAATCGTTCAATCGTAAAAAATGTTAAGATCAAATGAAATTGCCATTAGTTTTTGTATAAATCAATATAATTAATTACTGAATTGAATCTTAATCAACTTCATGGGTAGCTCTGTAGGTTTCATAATATATCATTAGGATAGATAAAAACAGACAGCTGTGAAATAATACTATAATAAGTCGCTTGACTTCAGTGCTCGCGTTCTGAGTTCGATTCCGGATATTTGCAAAAAGTGCATAGAGATAATGAATTGATAACAAAATCTGAACAACTATTGAAAAATTTTCAAAACGAAATTCTGGTTTTAAACTATTATATTTTAAGATATTTTGTATAGATACCCAAATATAAAGCGTCGTTTAATGATTCGGAATTATTCCAAGATTGTTAATTTATGTGGATCTGTGATACGCAACATCATCAACAAAAGTCTCAATCCTGTGGATTGGTTTGCAGAAGAAGTCTACATCTCGCTTTCCACATCTCTCTATCCTGTGCAGCCCTCTTCAGCTCAACATTTGTGGCGCAGTTCATGTCCTCGCACACCAGTGCCAAATTCTCTTTTTTATACATGATATAAAAAAATGTTTTTTAAATTATAATAAATAAACACAAAAAAGTATTTGGACGTAATTTCTTCGATAAATTGTTGTATGAAAATGTATTGTGTTGTAGGTAGGTACTTATGTATAACTATGTAACAATGATTATTAGTTTGGACAATATACTCACTAAATACATTAACAAATAAGTACCTACTTATGTATAAGAAGGTATGTAACAATACAAATATAGTTTGGAATCAGTGTTTTAGTAAATTTCAAACCACTCTGCTTGGTCTAACCAACCATGGATTGGCCAATTTGCATCAGCTAATGTATGGCGCTTTGATGTCACTAAGTTTGGAAATCGTATGGAACAGGGATGACAAAATCATTAAAAATATATTTCATCATTTATTTCCTTTCGGCGTATTTGATTTCGAACGAACAACTATTGGATTATGAACGAAAAACTATTGATTTCGGAGGAATACGTGATATAGGGATAATTTTGTGAAATAGGGTAAGCTATATATTAACTGGCTGCTTTGTGATGCTTACCTCTATATTTTATGTTATGTTTATTGGAGTATAATTTTTATTTGTAGCCACAATAATGTAAAATGATGTATTTTGAAGTAAATCGTCGGCCTTAGTTAGTTAGATATCTGTCACCCGAGCAAAAGATCTCGGGTTGGATCCCCCGTAGAGACTCGGTTTTATATTGTGTTTTCAGTTTGGATCTGTGAGACAATTAATTTCGGAAGTCTCCAGAATGTGGCGACTTGGTACCTATTGGGTTCGTGTTAAATTTATATTTGACATGGTACCTACCTGTTATACCTGTTAGTTGCCTGAGTAGCAATTAGAATGTTAGGTACTAATGGCCTGGGGTATAAAAAATTAAAAAGTGTCTCGCATAATGTAATGCCAAATTATAAATGTGTAATATGAATCTCCAATTGTTTTGGCAAAATAAATAGTTTTTATAAATAATATTAGCCAAAAAATTAAATGGTTCAACATTTAAATAGGCAAATAATACGGGAGAAAAAAAAAATACATGGAATAAAAAATTTTTTTTTGGAAGAAATTACCATATAGCATTAAACATGCCACTTGCGCAGGGTTTAATGAAGTGTTTGTAATTATTATTAATATTTATTTCAGAGAGTAAAATAACAATATTCCTATTTCAAAACATAAACACAAAATAAAACCTTTAAACGAAGATAAAATAGCGAATCATGAAATAAATAAATTATATTGGCAACCCTGTTTAGAATCAACCCTTAAATCGAAATCCCGCAAAACCATCTCTTTGTGGGGTCTCATAATGTTATTATCCCTTGCTAAAAGCAACCCAGCTCTATATATGGACGGTCTCCGAAAGAAATTTACATATTTGACAGTTAAATTTTGAGCAACCTCAGCCAAAAGTACAGACCATTCAAACTCTAGAAATTTTGGAGTCAAATAATCTATAGACTTTTCGATGCCGACTCCATTTTCGATGGTGAATTTTATTTCAATGACTACGAATTAATTGACGTTTGTTGTTCAAGCTCAAAGGAATTGTATACATTATAATGTAGGTATTAGAAATGAAACATAACATGTTCATATTTTCTACATACCACAGATTATTATATTAGAAAGCAATATTGTTAATAATATATAATCAATGTATATAAGACAAACAACAGCAATTGGAAATTTTTGTTAAGAGTCTATAGTACGCTAAATAGTAAATTTTGAAAGTCTTTCCCGCAGAACCCACAAAATATACGCCTTTGAAATAAAGAACAATTAATTTTAACATCATTATTCTATTGCGTAAGATTTTTGAAATGCGAATTTGTTAAATACTTTTCTTGTAAAATTAGTTTTAATAAACCCTTTTGTAATTGTTTATTTTACAAAACTACATGGCTTATGAAGTTGATTTTTTTTGTACTATAATCGAAAGAAAATCTACCGACTGAGTTTTTTTACTCTTTTATTTTTTTATTCATGCTATTAAAAAAGTTCTTTAAATTTGACCCTATTCACGAAAAAATGATATAACACAGATTTGATGATTTGCCATATTTGTTCGTATTTTCATACATTAGTGTGGATATGTGTTGTCCGGACACGAAAAAAAAAGTGTATAAACAGCATTTCGGACTGATCCTTGTTTAGTATTCACATTTTTGAAATATAAAATGATTTCCCTCCTATTATCTTCCTTATTAAGGTAGGTACCCGTTGCTTCTTAAGGGGACGGAATAATATAAGAAGCCGCAATTCGTCTACGAATTAGATTTTTTAACCCTCATTTCACATGATTCAAAATCACCGCATCGCGTCATGTTTCTGGGCGGGTAGTCCCCGGGGAAAATATGATATTAAGCAGTGACATCTCTCGGATGAAAATAATACTATCATCCATCACTGCCATCTAGCGGCGGAGACAGAATCACTCATACAACACACTACAGGCGCGACTTGCAAATTATCTAGGGCGGGGCGCTGTATAATATAAGCCACGTATTTATTTTTTGCCACCACGTTATAAGAACAAGGGGATGACATGAAGATGAGACAGGAAATAAGATGTTACCTGTAATAGGGAATATGTAAAAAAACGACATTTAAATGTTACAGTAACATTATTTCATTAACTATAAATATGGTTCTTCTATAGATACTTACATAGATAGGTTTCTCAATTTAATATTTTTTATTAATCTTAATGTATAAAAGTCTTGTGTCACGATGTTCGTAAACCCTAATCTCCGAAATCGCCCAACCGGTTTCAATTAAATTTTCAATTTTTTTATGGTCCGTTCTGCACCCCCTAGACAGCGTGTCATTTAGCTCAAGAAAAGAAACAAGAAAATATAGCTCAATGTATGGAAAAGACAGTTGCCAGTCACGTGACAACTGTCACTTCCATACATAGAGTTATTTTTTCTTGTTTCTTTTCTTGAGCTAAATGACACGTTATCTAGGGGGGCTGGATAGAAAGATTTTGAACCGATTGGTGGCGCTTATTGAAAATATTTTCATTTTTTCAACGAATTTTATTTTTTTATTTTTTATTAGTTTTTCATTCAAAAATACATTTAACGGTATGAACAAATTTATTGCGCATCTAAAGAAGGATTTTTTTGTAAAATAACTATAATGAGGTCTATATTAAACGCGATCTGTGACATTACAACGTCTGCCCGATTTTATATATTTATATTTTTTATCATTACTTACAAATTTATAAAAAAACAGTTCGTTAAATCAAGAGTGTGTGAACCTAGGTATTCGTTGCTACTAATTCCCATAAAAATCGATTAAACCTGATTATTAAAAATTTATGTAAAAACTCACCATCTCCACTTTGGCTGCTCTGAGAGTGATAGCCATCTTCTGCAATAAATAAACAAAAATTAAAACAAGATCCTAAAAAAAACATACCTATTATTTACATGTAGATGGGTGTTGGCATGGCGGTTAGCACGGTGGGTTTGGTATCCAGTGGCCGCGAGTTCGAATCCTGCCACGACAGATTTCATATTCATACACCTATAGCACAAGCATTTATGCTTAATTTAGGGAATGTATGAGGATGTATATGTACTTGTTAAAAGAATCCTCTCTTTGGATATGTATGAATTTTAAATATGTAGAAGTACTGTGTGTCCAATGAAGAAGGGTTTTTTATTTATTTATTTACTCATGAACGGCATTAATTGCCTTTTACAAACATATATTAAAATATACATACTGAGAACAATCATAGAAAAGAAAATTATTAAAAAGTCAATAAAATACTATGTGAAGCAACTAAACATAAAAAAGGTATAAAAAAAAAATTTAGGAAAAAAATTTCAATAAAATGAAAGTAAAAACACTTTAATGGTTTGGTTACACAGAAAATATAAACGAAAGAAATTTAAAATAAAAAGAGGTCATGGCGAAGAAACAAAAATAAGGGATCGGTTAATAAAACATAACCATGAATTCAATATCCTGATAATAGAAAAATTTATATAAAAAATGCTATAAATTGCATAAGTGAAAAAAAACAGTATTTGCTAAAACATGAATGGATGACATTCACTTCTCTCTTCCTACATCAAAAGCGACAAAAAAGAGACAAGGGACAAATGTTGGTATATAATTTTTAATTAAGGTTAAAATATCGTATAAATCGACAAAGCTACAGCCCAAATTGAGTCTCGGCTTTCTGCAAGTTTCAAGTCCGCCTGATCCCAGATGTACAAGAACCGCTTAGCCAACAATTCACATTTTTTTAAATTACAAATTATAAATCGAATACATACCGCCACCACCAGGATCGCTTCCGCTGCCGCTGCCGCCTCCGTTGCCCATCATATCCTGGGTGTGTATCATCTTGTGGTGTCCCAAAAGGTCGCCGTTTGTGTCCATCCCAACAGTGCCTAGGACGCTCAGCACGTGCTGCTGTTGGTGGATATCGTGCTGGTCCATCGCATGCTGCTGGCCAGGGGAGTGGCAGTGGAGTTCCATGACTCGCTCCATCATCTGTCACCGGTTGTGGAACTCCAGCTTAGAAGAACACTAAACGATGCTGTCCAGCATTTACCCAAAGCTGTTAAAAACTTCAATTTTAATTTTTGATTTCACAACGAAGAATATATATTGCGTAATTCTTTTTATTTCACAACCTGGGAACACTGTTTTTGGCGAAACTGAAAGCTTTTTAAAAAAAAGTTTTTTGTAAAATTGAGAAATTAATATTTTAATTCCGTTTTGTTCAAAAAAGATAACTATTATTTAGCCTTGTAAACAAACTAAATTGTTGAATCAAAAACACTCTTCTAAATTTCAATTTGATTAATAACTGTATGCAAATTAAACACTTTTGATAGAAATGTTATTAAATAATGCTAGTTCGATATTGAATGCATGTAATTACATGTACATACCTAGGCCACGAGTTCAATTAAAATCATACTCAAAGTACTAATTTGATATCTCTATATATTTTTTGCACTTGATATATTATTATTTTGTTTTCTTTATCACAGATATTTTTTGCACTTGGTTTTGATTTGTTTAATCTTGTAGAACTTTGTAATAATATAAATTCACTTAAAGCCTTTGATTTATTCACTTATTGATTTTAGTTATATAGAAACGAATATTGGCGACTAGTTTATTCTGAAAAAAAACGCAAATAAAAAATAGTTAGTAATCATACAATCGTTCCAAAATGATTCATTTATTAAAAAATAAGTAATACGTCTTTTTTATGGATTTTTAACTTGTTTTGTTTTACTTGAATATTTATTGTTTAACTCCAAAACATTATTGTTTACAATACTGAATATCGCTTTTGAATTAAAAAAGCATTCGATCGACATCGTCGATCGACAAACTAAACTTAGTAAAAAAGCATTGTTTTAACTTTTCCCAAATATCATCAAAGCATATAATATTATCTTTGTATAGAAAAAAATATATTTAACCAATGAAATGTTTATGTTTTTGGTCCAAAATAGACGTTTACTATTATAAAATAAATGTTTGACAGATCCTTACAATTTGTATCAATTTGTTTTATTTTTTTATTTATTTTTTCAAAAGGTGGGTACACGTACTGCATAACAATAAAACAATGAAATATTTTTTACAAGAAATTTGGAAGAATATTTTCCTTTAATTTATCTTTAAATTAAGGTACCTATCTACTATAAAATAAGAGTAATTAGGTATCTTCTTACATAGAGGAATATTTTAGTACAATAAATTGTTTAAAGGCAAAAATATTTAACGTTGGCATTGTTTTTACAAAATGGTTAACGATTATCAACAATGTTAGTACCTACCTATAGATATGGTTATACCTTCAATATTGATTCATGAGTATAGATAAAAAAACAACAATATAAAATGGTTGAGAGTTGAAATTCGTCACGCCTCTTGAGATATGCAACGTATTTTGCAAAGCCTACCTTGAAATGCAAAAAAAAATGGTTTCTCAACTCGACATTCCGCGTGATTAAACAAAAAAACGTGTTAAAAAATCCTATGTCTATGTAGATATCACATTGTTGTAGTGTTTTTTACTCAGTGGCTTAGTGGAAAAATCTGAATACTGAAACTGTGTACCAAAATCATTGACCAGAGACTAAACTGCTTAGCTATATCTACTCGAGTTTAATAAAAAGTAGTTCATTGATATACCAGACCACGTTGTTTATAAATTAGTTTTTGTCGCAAAATGGTAAAAATGTATATTTATAAACTTGGTGTGCATGATTTTACAATTATTATCTTTTTTTAATAATTTTGCTTAATTAAGCTTACCTACTGAACATTAAATAAATTGAATATGTACATCAAATTTAGATTTAATTGGGTACTTTCAAATTATAATGTTGAAATATTGTGTTGCTATGTGAATTAATTATTATTAAAAATATTATAAACGACATTCAAATAAGGCAAAACGAGCGTTTGTTATACAGCAAATTATATAATCGATTTTAATGAATATTTAATATCACAAACATATTTGTATTATTTGGTTTGTTCGCATTATTTTCAAGAAATAATTATTGATTTTTTTTTGTATTAGGCAATTCACCCTGAAAAGAGTGCTTGTGCCAATTTAATGTTTACTGTTTATAAGGAAAGTTACTTTTGATCATATTTCTAAATTATTTAATAATATGAATTTTGAAATGACAGACAATACACGAGATTTTGGAGAGACAAAAGATGTTGGATATTAAGTGAAGATTGGTGAGTAATTTTGATTAGGTAGTAAATTATTGAATTTGAAAATGATTACATATTGTTGTAGGTATTTTTATTATTTGTATATTAACTGAAGAGATTTTTGGATTGATAGCTGTGTTGTTTTTTTGCAGCATCTGAAACAAAGAAAGAAAAATTATTATTACTTAAAACATTCATAAGAATGGGGACTGTGATACTAAGTTTACCAGACGATATCCTTTGAGAATTATAAATATATGTTTTTTAATAATTCTATAGTTTTTGTACTAACGGAGTGGGAATCCATTTTAAAATAATAAATTTTTATTAGGGCACAGCCATGCTATATAATTTAATTAAATCTTGTGATACAAACATAATTAAAAGTTATAAAGCTCATAAAAATCATTGCAGCATTGAAGTGAATTGAATTTGAGTTAGTTACAAGAGTCATGATTCGAGTTGAGGTATTATTTTACACCCTGTATGATGTCTCTCATAGTCGTTCCTTTTATCTAACACTTATAAAGTTTTCAAGGAAATATTATTCCTACATACTTATCATCAAACAAAGCTCTTGTTATTTGAGTAGGCGGAGAGAACCGATCGCATTACATATCTATCTTTGCCTGCATTCATCTCCTAATTGCACTCACATTCATACGTTCATTGCCTCATATATTTATTTATTTTATTTACAGCGTTTGCCATTTACATAAAGTTTTCACAAAAGACATAAAATATAGTAGGTACATATTAATGTGTGAAAATTCATATACAAAAAAACAAACATACCCAATCTATAAACAATGAAAATGAAAATAAAAGCAAAAAGAAATATAAAGAAAAACGAGATAAGTCTATAGGTAATACAAAATAAAAAAAATACCTATAGAAATAAATTCAAAGAAAATTTCAATTAAGATTTGCGTACTAACAATACATACGTGTTCAAGTATATCAGTTATCACTTAGAAATAAATAAAAATAAAAGAGACCTATAGAGACCTCCTCAGAGCCTAATCCTTTATTGATATGTTAAGTATCTGGATGGGTGAACTATTCCCAATTGAAAGCTTGATGATGCGTTTGTTGCATTTTATTTTGCTCTTTTAAATAATTTACAATTAACGCATTGATCTGCTAATTCTTTTGAGGAAGTATATAATGGTAATAATAATAATTGAGTGTTATTATTTGTAGTGTGTAAAATTGTTATTAATATCATTAGTAAATCAGCCAGCGCCGTAAAAAAATAAGCAGAATAACAAATGTTGGTATGAAAGAACAAATAAACATAATAAGTAAGTTCAATTATTAATATAACAAAACATAATCAGTGGAATCTAACACAGAGGGTATTCCTGTAGTTATTATTATTGCCTATATACGGATCCATATCATTAGCATATTCATTGCTCAATCTCTGAATTCTGTTTAATGCAGAATTGTGATGCACTAGTGTGCGGGAATTGTCACAATAATAAATAATGGTTTTCATCGCGAGCACCCACACGCGGTACATGAAAGTTGATGCTCGTCTTTAAAAAAATATTAACTATATTAACTAGTTTATTCAAATGTGTAACAAATAAACATGCTATTAGAGAATGAAAACCATGTCTGAATATTTTGATGTTGAAGTGATTGAATATACAAATCAAAGCCTTAAAATCTCACATCCAAATAATCATTTCACATAAGGTAGAGAATATTCACTGTCTGACCATCACGTGTCGACACGTGTCCCATCAACCCTCTTCATTCGAAATAGGATTATATTATCAGAATAAAAGGACAAATCACTTCCTGTGCTTGAATAAAGGAAGAATTTAGTGGCCTGGAATCAATTATGCCTATAGATTTTTTTGAACGGCTGTGACCTCAAAATCGATTTATGGATTTGTAATCAAAATCTTTGTGGGCGATTAAATATGAAATGGAAAGTTCTAAAAGAGAAAATAAAAAAAAATATTTTTTAAAATTGTGGCCTTCTAAAGTGTTCTTAAAGTTAATTAAAATTTATAGATATTATATTTGTATAATTATAATTATTAAAATTATTTATTTTTTGTCAAGTCTTTTGACATTTTTTTTTCCTTTTATAGTGTCTTAAAGTTCATTAAAATTTATAGATATTATATTTGTATATTTATAATTATTAAACCTATGTATTTTTTGTCAAGTCATTTGACAATTTTCTTCCTTCTAAAGTGTCTTAAAGTTAATTAAAATTTATAGATATTTTATTTGTATATTTATAATTATTAAAATTATGTAGGTATTTTTTGTCAAGTATTTTGTCAATTTTCTTCCGTTAAACCAGTGTTTTTAGCCCAGGAAATCAAATGAGAATAACGTGAAATTTCAATATCTATTTTTTAGTAAAAACATCTTTTTTGCACAAAACTGTTTTTAAATTTTCAGAAAAAAATAATTTCACGATATTAGAAATTTTTCTAAATGATGATACTGTGTATCCTGTAATAATTTGTTAACAATCTACGTATGAAACAGTGTAAATGACCTCACTTTACGATTGTAACTATATTTAATCAGACAGGTAAAAACATGCGAATAATTTGAACCAAGATGCCTTCTTTCTGTGTATTGTAAATATATATACCTTTGTCAATTAACAAATAGAGTGACAATGTAAACATCATATTATAATGGTACTTACTATCAAATACCTTATAAATAAAATTTAGGTACAGACATGTGTACAATGGCGGGTTTATTGTCATAACGAATTATTTTCCAACCAAATTAAGCACGGAGAAGCCTCAAGTATATACAAATTTAAAATTATATACAATAATAAGATGGATTACGGCAATGCCGAAAGGAAGGAAAATACTCAAGGACACAGAAGTATTTATTTTTATTAAATACTTCTACAGATGCAGTTTAATTAAATAGAAAAAATAACCTACCTATATGTAAAAAGTCCACCACATTATAATAAAATATTATTTATCCCTGAACACCTGATCCCTATTTCCTCTACTTGCCCTTATCCTATCCTTTTTTTTTTGTTGTGAAGTATTTTCATTTTTTTTTGTTTTAATTGTTGTCTTAGTGTAATAAATATATTTTCTTTGATTTTTTTGTTGATGTAGGTACATACAAAATTTTGTCATACTTTATAATCTGGTTGGTTGGAAGATATTGCCTAATGACAATTAGACCGCTAGTGTACAATATTTATGTATTTTAATTTTGGCACATGAAAATTATAGGTACAAAGTAGAATTCAAATGACCAAAATTCCCACAAAGGCAATGCCTGTGTGTGGGTATACAATATTTTAGAAAAATAGATTTTTATGTCTACCTTAATATATTTGTTTATATATATTTATTTATTTGTTTATATACAGAACCATAAATAAATAAATAAATAAATAAATAAATAAATAAATAAATAAATAAATAAATAAATAAATAAATAAATAAATAAATAAATAAATAAATAAATAAATAAATAAATAAATAAATAAATAAATAAATAAATAAATAAATAAATAAATAAATAAATAAATAAATAAATAAATAAATAAATAAATAAATAAATAAATAAATAAATAAATAAACAAATAAATAAATAAATAAATAAATAAATAATTTTTTTACTCTTCAGTACCCCATGGTGATAGCGTGTACTATGAATTAGCATTTTTAAGAATATTGTTTTGTTGCAGATAATCAACTAGTTGATGATATTGTATTTTGAAAATTTCAACACAATCTATCTGTGTGTGTGTGGTGTGTGCTGTGTACTACATATGTGCTATGAACGGCGTGTTTATTCTACTTTATCGATTATAGACTAAATTACTTATTCGATTCTTTTAAAATTTTGTATATTTGTTTATCTAAAATTCTGATTTTGAAGGATATCTGATCAGTGCTTCTCAAATTTTTAAGCTGTCAAATATCTCAAACGACCCCAAGCTCAGGAAACTCAAAATTTTTGTTTTTTTTTTCTTCTGATATTCATTTATTCGTCTTGGATCGTAGCAATTTCTCTTCTCTGATGCTTTACATACATGTAAAGATCTGAAACACTGTAGCAGGGTTCTAAAGAGGTAAATACATTTTACTAAAACGACATTTTCAATGAATGTAGAAATGCGTGGTCACCCTGGATATGAAGATACATTGATATTTCAAGGTGATGTGAAAAATTCCCACAAGTAATGGACACAATTATTATTATATAACATTATGGTATATAATGTGTAAATTGAATTGTGTGTGAAAACCCCTATATTATGTATGTATCCATAGCTAAGTCTTCACCTGTCAGCTAATGTATCTGCTATAATAGTCATAGGTATCTAAATATAATAAAATACTTTAACTATGCAAAAAAACTAACTGTATAGGGGACTTGTTGCCAGTAGGAAATTTCTGCCAGTCAACAACATCCATTGCTTATTTTGTGGTTTTTAAAATGTACTCAAAAACCACATATTAATCGGAAACTGACAGTGAAATCCGCCGAACTATGAAAGAAGAGTTCATTGCCAAATTTGTAGTCCTGTTAAAGAAAGAAAAGAGTGGCACATTAGAAGAAACACCGGGCTGTTGGTTTTAGGCTGCGTTCACAATGAACGCCGAGTGCACTTAGTGACGCTCTAAACCGTTCATAATAACCGGAAACAGACGCTCGAAAGACAATCTGTCGAATTCAGATTGAACGTTGAGTGTACCTACGCTCGGTATAATCGTCGGGTGAAAAACGCTCTGACAGTTATTGACATCTATTTTAAAGATGGTAAGATGTATTAATTATGTCAATTGATATTATTTATGATGACAATAGGAATGCATTCGCAAAGAGGTTAATTTATAAAAATATCATTCGAAAAAAATGAGCATTATTTACTCCACTGCCCATTTGTTGTCTTTTGATAAAAATATAACCTAATAAGACACATCTATGATAAATGACATTTGAAATTTAAAACGCCCGATGCTATGTTCAGATTGAAACGCCACTCGAAAGCGTTCAGTGGGATTGGTGTGAAAAACGACATAATTTGCAACTTCAGGTACATCCGACGCCCGACGTCGAGTGTTCTATCTGAACACAGCCCAGATGGGCTGGCCTAGTACAAAGGATGCCAAACACTCGAGTACCCAAGAGGATCAAAGGAATGGACACCCAAGGGATAGGAAAAAGATTGGAAGACAAAAACTGAAACTGAAAAGTGAATATTGAGGGATTCGGCACAGGTCCTGCAAGTAATAAATTAGCGGCTATGAGAACAGACATAATTGGAGGAAAAAGTTGAAGGAGGCCATATTTCGATTTAGGCAGAAGCACCATCGAAGACGATCTATATCAATGAGATTATTAATTATTAATCTCGATAATGAATTGAGAGATTACTGATCAATGAATGATCGATGCTTTGGACCCAGAATAGCTGTTAGCCTATAACAATTCGTCGAGTACCTAAGTCTATATTATAATGTAGGTACCTATAATATAATATAACACTGTAGTACCTCAAAAACAAATTCACTTATTTATTCAATCATAGACTTCCACTCCGTTCTGCTGAACGTACAAAACTATCCATCCATATTTATAATTTAAAATTTCTAAGCTCGTCGTTCGAAGTACGTAATTAGCAAGATTATGGAATAGCCTAAGTCCGGATATTGCGTTGTCTTACTCATTTTGTATTTTGAAGAAAAAACTAAAGAAGGAATATTTATCCCTAAATACCTGATCTCGATTTTTTCTCCTTGTCCTTTCCCTATCCTTTTTTTGCTATGAAGTTTTTTATTTTTTTGTTTTAATTGTTATCTTAGTGTAATATATACATAATCTTCATTGATTTTTTTCTGTCAATCTTGTTTTGATGTATATACACATTTTTGTTATACTTTGTAATCTGGTTGTTTAGAAGAAATGACCTAATGTGCATTATATTTGTTTATATTATGTATCTAAAAATCGATAAATAAATAAAAAAATATACAATGAGATAGGCTCGGTGAAAATGAATTCTGAGCCAATAATCGCAGAAAAAAATATGTCTTCTACTTATAGGTATACAACCCAAGCAATATTTCAATCTATGAAATGTACACTAACTCTGCAGTAAAGATTTAAGTGTTGGCCACAACTTTCTCGTTTGAAACAGGTACATCTTGAGTGAAAGGATCGTCAGCATTGAAGTTATTCATGTCTGATTGCTTCTTTTGATTCTGGGTATCTCAATTTTGTACCAACATTAGGACCAGCACATTGTTTGGTCCTCCCCTGTAATCTCAATGATGAATTGACATCTTTCCCACGTGGACCATAATTACCTCAGGGGTATTCAATGTTTAACTCGATTAGGACACTTGGATATATTCTTAACTAATATAATTGGTTTTTGTTCAACGTGTATACTTACATTTTTATATTCATTACTATTTCTTATAGAATTATTGACCGACCACCGTGGCACAGTTAGTAAGCCGTTTGGTTTTAGCAGAAAAAAATATTTTAATTAATTTCTCATGCTAAATATTGATTCTCTGGACTGGAAGTTGGTTAGTTGGAAGTAATAGACATATGACAATAAACTCGACACTTGCGCAGGATGCAAGGAAGTGTTTGGTATTATTATTATTTATTAATTTTTGTTGTTTAAAAAGGAACATAGTTTTATAATTTTTGAGTGAATATTTTACTGTTTTATTATTGAGTACTTACGACAGGTAGGTATATTAATTTTACTGTTTTATTATTGAGTGCTTACGATTTAGGTAGGTATATTAATTTTAATGTTTTATTATTGAGTGCTTACGACTTAGGTAGGTATATTAATTTTACTGTTTTATTATTGAGTGCTTACAACTTAGGTATATTAATTTTGACTTGTTTATGAGATCACTTTTTTATTAATTTAAGTAATAATTATTTGCGAGAAAATAAAAATTTAAAATTCTTAAATGAAATAAAACACAACTCTGTGTACACCACTACAATTATAACTTTTATTCAAATGAATAAAAATTCCTCTACATGTTACTAGAACAAATAAGTTTCCTTCCTCAGGAGGATACAAAGTATACTTTGAGTAATTGAGTTTTTAATACATTTAAACATAATACCTACGATAAAAATTCAGTAACAAAATTATTATACGAATTTATAATTAATATTAAAACATTAAATACATGTGCTATTTACTTTTAAATTTTGTCAATGAATTTTCATAATATCCGTTATTTTTTACAATTAATTCGCTTTTTACATACTAAAGAATAATCCGTTATTATTTAATTGTCACACTTGGTATAATAATAATAATAGGAGATTCAATATAGCGTCGTTTAATAATTCAAGATCATTCCAAGCGCGCTGAATGTGTATGTTGCTTTCAATATTTGCATATCATTTCAGTCTGAGGTATATACATATGTACATATGAGATACATTTGATTTATTTAAAAAACATATATTATACGTTGTCCGCGACCCACAGATTTTTAATGTCATAAAAATATAGTGTTTCAGTTTCATTGAGGATATAGTGGATACCAGTTGTTAGTGAAACCTGCAATGGATCTATTTACCTACCTCCTACCTCTTCATGACACCTATTAAGGATGCTTAGGGACAAGACGCGATGGTTTTCACACGATACGACACCTGTACATTATACATACACAGGTGGAAATACACGGTGTTTACAATGTTTACGTTATCAATTATTATAAATTATTTATAATCTAATTAATGTTCCAAAGCAGGTTCATTTCCACAAGGCAATATTCTCTTCCAACCAACTAAAGTAAATTAAATCCTAGAGTAAATTTGCTCCATTGAGAAAAAAAAATGTTCGGTAAATAGCAGTGCAGCTAGCGTGCTGGGCTAGTAATCCAGTAGTCACGAGTTCGACCTGCTTCGACCGATTTCGTTCACCTATAGCACAAGCATTTATGCTTAATTTAGGGAATGTAGGAAGAGGTATATGTACTTGTTAAAGAAGGACATATTCATTTAAAAAAAAATAAAAAAAATGTGCTGCACTGTCCAACGTTTCCATCTCTACCTACATCGGTCGTCATCTTAATCGTCTACAACTCGTCGTGCCGTGTACGCCTCACACTGACAGTTGAAGTTAATAGTTTGATACATGTCGAAATATACCTACATATTTCACGTTATTTTATTCCGATCAACTAAAATTACGCGCCGTGCGCATATTATACCCAAACTCCAATATTGACTGTACCTACAGACTTCCTGAAAATTATTAACTTCAATATACATAAATAAATAAAATAAATAAATACCAAACAGACGAACGAGGTACACCTTCGCATTCTTTTAAGACAAAAAATACACTAAAACTGCTCAGAATTCACCATTGCACCGATGCCTTACCACGTATAATAGTATGGAAAGGATTAGGTCCGTGGACATATTCTGTATGTCCAGGACCCTTTTCAGGAGCCATATTATAGAGGAATGATTCAATACCTTGTTACCAGCAGTGAGTAGGTATATGCAACATGATATCAAAGGTGTGCTGATTAAGTTGCAATTAATTATGATATACCTACTTATTTATTATATTATTATTTTATTTTTTATTTTTGTAAGCTGCCTATTTTTTTTACAATTCTTTGGGAGACCAACAGCTAACCATTACAGTTTTTCAATTAGGATAACAACTAAACAGCCAATTATAGGTCTCCGCTAATAGGCCATACCATCAGTTGCAGGATGAAAAATACAACATCACAATATATTCGGTTTCTGTAATAGATAAAGTTTCATCCTGCAGCCGAGGTAAAAGCCTTAAAATAAATATTAAAATTACAATAAAAAATTAAACTATACAGAAACAAAACAAATAGTTAACTTATACTTAACAGAACATAATAAAGTCAAAATAAAAACCTATTTTTTAAATGAGTTTTATTTAAAAAATAAAACTCATCCCGATCTTGTCCCAACCTATTTGGTCAAACTTACTTTTTTTTCACCTCCTTTTGCTATGAAAGAAAAAATAAAGCTAAAAAAATAATTGATTATTAAATATGGCTTGATCTTATGGTATTTTATAACCACCTTGTTAAGCATGAGGTTGATACAAAATAAAGGCTATATGATTACATGTTTCCGTCGTCTCAATAAACCTTTTGTGTCTACATATATAGTTATACCAATACCTACATTGACCAACTGGGTTACACAAAGCTTTACATCATTACAAGGTATTTTATTGAAGTTTTTGTATCTACTAATTATTTTCAAAATAGGTAATAATTATTTTTTGACACTGACGGCGTTGACTTTATAGAATTCCGTATTTTACAAACACACTATTTTTAATCTACCTAAGCCTTTGTTTTCCCGTTTCTGATTTGTAGAATAGATAAATCAACCTGATTGTATCAATCCATCGCAGATTGGGCCTTCCTGGGGGGCAAGTCTAGTCAACAGGCGGAATCAAAACCATCCATGTTTACCCATTTCATGGATAGGTATAATCTTATGAAGTTCTTTGACATCTTAAGATATAGAATTCTATAAGATAATTATATCCATGATATGGGTAAACATGGATGTTTTTGATTCCGCCGGTTGGCCAGACTTCCCCCCCCCTGGTACCCAGAATATTTGTACATGCCAGACTGAACAGGCTAAGATGGGCCGGACATTTGCAGAGAATCCCGTCATCACGGGCACCAAAAAGGTTCTTGGAAGGGCACCCAGGTGGAAGAAGGATGGTCGGGAGGCCAAGGCTACGGTGGGAAGACGAAGTTAGAAGGAATGCTGCCGAACTGATCCATGCAAGAGATTGGAAGGCCGAGGCGGGAGACAGGAGAGGTTGGAGGCGAAGACTTATGGAGGCCAAGGCTCGATATGGGCCGTAGAGCCATCGAAGAAGAAGAACAATTACAAATACATCCACATACATTCCCTGAATGAAGCATAAATGCTTGTGATGAACGAAATTGGTCGTGGCAGGATTCGAAAACGCGACCACTGGATTACTAACCCAGCGCGTTAACCGTTCTGCCACCACTCATCTTCACCAATGAGTGTATTTTTTTATCATCACTACTTATATTGATATCAGTATGAACTGTTGACTCTAGAGTTATAAAACTAATCAGCAGTAGGGATGGGACAACAATGAGCTCTTCTGTAATGCGGATTAGTTTTATTACACCAGTAGTCAGATTACACTGATTTTCAACATCTTTATTAGAGATCTCATGTTGTTGTAGTCTCAGGATACATTACATGCATGAATTATTAATATTATTTGACGAATGGTAGCTATGTAACTGATCGGTATAGGTTCGTACTGTCTAATTATTCGTATTAAGTAGGAACTTTAGTCAGTACTTATATTTATAAATAATTACATAATATCGTGTAATTTAAATAAATTACATACGCTTTACGACAATAATTATAAAATAAGTACCTAATTTGGATTCATAAAACAATGCAAATTTTCGCATAGTCAGAAGGACATCTCGATAAGGACAATTTCCTCGTCTGTGTCTACTAAATCTAAACAGAACATCATCGCCCATCTCTTTTCACCTCACTAAACTCAAATGGCCGTGACAGAGATCATCACTTTTTATCGTTATATATGAATGATTTGTGTTTTGTTTGTACACACAGAGCAGCAAATAGGATTGTCTCTTTTCACGGCGGAATTATGAGTGGGTCGAAAAGAGATGGCGAAGTTTCGGTGGGTTATAAAAACTGGTATTTGAAGGTTATTTCTGAATTTCATTGTTCACTTTGCTAATTGTTATGTGATGAGATTAATTTATTTTCCTTTTTTGTTATTTTAAATGAGAATTTAAATTTTAATAAAATGCAAATCGGTAGCAACCGAGTAGACTCGGGTTCGAATCCTGTATCGAACGATTTCATTTACCTATTGCTAAATTTTAAATAATATATAAATACCGTTTCGCAGCACATTAGAGAATCAATTATCATCCGTCTGTCATAATGATACTTATTGTTAAATATTTAACTGGAATCTATTAATACGTGGAGCGAAAACTTCCGACTCCTATTTAAGCAAACTGCGCGCACTGAGGAGTATGTGATTTGACATAGGTAGTTAAAATTACTATGAAGCAATGCAGACAGCTAAAACTTATACATAATAATGTTACAAATACACCAAATTCAAAAATATATATTTCACATCAGTCCATAGCATAGCATAGAGTATATAATACCTATGGACAGGATCCATAGATTGTTTACATTCATACTACCAGAGCCACACACGTAATTTCGACGAAGTTGTAATACAGCAAGAAAATCTAATAATGAAAATATTGAGAAATTTACTTACATATCAACTGTGAAACAATAAATACTTAAACAAAAAAAAATATCTGCAATACGTGAAGAGTAAACTTTATACCCCTTGATGAATACATGTTTTTTATGACAGTTCAGATCTGGGGGGTAAGTCTGGTCAACCGGCGGAATCAAAACCCTCACGATTACCCATATCATGGGTATAATTATAAAATGGAGTTCTACAATATTTTTAGATGTCATAGAACTCCATACGATAATTATATCCATGATATAGGTAGTCACTAGGGTTTTGATTTCGCCGGTTGGACCAAAATTGCCCCCCAGATCAAATATGACTTTTCAATAACCCGGAAAAATTGTCAAAGTCTAATCAGAACATGAAAATTCGTAACACGTCAACACATAGGCTAATCATTTTTTTTATACGATTTAAATGAGATAATGAAATAAGATCACGTCGCATAAGATTCAAACTTTTGGTTAGAATAGGTTTGTTATGTTTATATGTAGTTATCATTGCGATTAGCGCGAGCGATTTGCATGATATATGTAAATGTTCTGTTTTGACTGTGTAGATTTGTCACTGTTCTGTTTTTACGTGTTATGAATTGTCGTGTTCTGATTTGACTTTAACGATTTATCAGAATCGACTTTTTAAACTTAAAATCTAGTTCATTACGATCAATTGTTCCGTGATTACGGTCGAATTTTGACCCCTGTGCTATTAATAGTTGATATTATAAAGTGAATTAGGAAAAAAACATATTTGTGTATTTTTTACTTATCAAAACTTATTTGGTTGGGAAAATATAAGCAACATTTTGTGAATACAAATTCCCCAAAGACCAATTAAACTCTTCACAATTTAAACATCAAACACAAAAGATAATAAATTAATTGATGCCTCAAAACGAAAAGATTACAAAAGTCTTAAAAACAAAGGCACCAACAGGCAGACAGTGCTGGGAAAATCACTAAGGACATTCTGTCGGACTGCCCCAGGATGTAGAAAAAAAATCGCATTCCAATCGTCGGTGGTAGGGGAAAAACGTATGGACGTACTGTTTGGACTGAGCTTCCGTAGGTACAGTTCTTAAAGTGACCGGTAATTTAAAAGTTCCCAGTATTATTATGTCAGTATCGCGTTTCGTTCTATTTATCGTCCTCTTTTTCACTCTCGGAGTCTTCAAGAGGAAACAAAAAGGGTACACTGGGGGAATATGCGTAGCAATTCCCCCAGTGTTTGAATGAATGAATATTTGTTAAATTAATATTTATTTAGGATACTCGTTTAATTGTTATTTAGATGTTTTTTTACTATTTTTTTAGGATACATATTTAATTGTCACTTAGTAGTTACTTTACTATTTATTAAGAAGAGTAGTTTTATTTACTATTTATTTAGGATACTCGTTTAATTGTTATTTAGATGTTTTTTTACTATTTATTTAGGATACATATTTAATTGTCACTTAGTAGTTAGGTACTTTACTATTTATTAAGAAGAGTAGTTTTATTTACTATTTATTTAGGATACTCGTTTAATTGTTATTTAGAAGTTTTTTTTACTATCTATTTAGGATAGTTGTTTTTTTTTTTGGTTTATTTCGGATACTTGTTTGATTATTATTATATTGAGGACATTTATTAGATATCTACTAAATTAATTATGTATATAATTTTACAAACGATACATTTTTATAAGAAGTATTAATACTTGTTTATGTAACCCTGAGAGGTCTCAGAATTGTGTTTTAGCTTTTTTCTTTTTTTTCCAACATTTATATGTATTTATTAAAACATTTTTTTTTGTATGATAAGATTTAAATTGTATTGCTTCCAGCACTTCAGCAATTCCTTCTCTATTGATGGCTGTGACCAGGGTGGCAAGTCTGGTCAACCGGCGAAATCAAAACCACCCATGTTTGCCCATATCATGAATGTAATTATCATATGGAGTTCTATAATACCTTAAGATATTTTGGAACTCCATAAGATAATTATATCCATGATATGGGTAAACATAGATGGTTTTGATTCCGCCGGTTGATCAGACTTGCCCCCCTGATTAAAATAAAAGTAAAACAAAAGTTCAATATTTGTTAGATTTTTCAATTGTTTTGAAGGTATTTTTGGGACAATTTAAAAAAAATGTTTTAAGGGTAAGATGTAATAATCAAATACAAGAAAATACAAGCGCTCTTGATTAATGATTGACAGTTTTGAGACTGAGATGTCAGGGAATTATTCATGACACTTTTGTGGTCCATTGATACTAAAACCACGATCATAGTAAATCGTTTTATTCGCTTATTTCAATAAAAAAATATTCTGGCACAATAGATGACAAACATTGCATTCTCCTTCTACAGCCTGTTTTTGTTTCCATTCTTGGACATAGGCCTCCCCCTTGATCCTCCACAACTACCTGTCTTGGGCACACTGCATCCATCTCCCTCCGGCACAATTCTTGATGTCATTGCCTGGGGTCTGCCGACACCTCTTCGGTTTGTTCTCGGTCGCCATTCTAGGATCTTTTTGGTCTATCGTGAATACTGGTATCTGGCAATATGCCCAGCCCAGCTTCACATAAGATCAGCGACCATTTCCGATACATCGGCTACTTTGGTTCTTTCTCTTATCATGACATTCTGAATTCTGTCCCTTATTGAAATACCCAGCGACTTTCTCTCCATAGCTCTCTGTGTCACTAATAGCTTGTGCATTATACGTTTTGTTAGGACTGATGTTTCCATTCCATAACTAAGCACTGGGAGAATACATTCATCGTATAGCTTCTTTTTCAAATAATGTGAGTATTTACGGGATTTGCATTATGGAAAAAAATAAAATAAATCATATACCTACATACTAAGGTCTCAAATTCAATCGATGTCCAAAATAAATGTCCATTATTCTAAAATTCCTAATATTGATTCATCTATCAACATCGTACTCATGCTCCAATTTACCAATTATCAGGTCATTTCTATTACAGATCCAAATAATCGAAAGTATATATTAATTAATGATATTATATAACGCCCATCAACACGGTTGTGCATCTTGCCCCAGTTTTCCTCCGATTCCCACAGTAAACTGCCACAAACAATGCACTTTTATTTTTATTAATTCCCATAGTACCTACAACAACAACAATAATAATATTATAATATATGTATGGGTGGGGGAGGGGGTGGGAGGTAACAGGTAACCAACACCCGCTTCTTCAGTTCCCACGTTCTCTGCTCTGTATAGTATTGTGTCATAATGACATCAAGAACAGGCTGTCAAAGTTAATACAATGTCTAGGTCAGCAACGTGCATAAGGCAGTCTAATAGACCAGACGATCTAGTCTAATGTTAAGCCATTGTCTTAGGTGTGAATTGACCTTAACAATATCATGATAATCAATTTACTTTTTTCTTGACAAAATTTAATATCTCAATAAAGACGAAACGTGTATACCTATATATTTTATAGAAGAACCGGGATATCACTACCAGTCATCGGCTTTACGTGATCACTCTAAGCACCTGCGAAACGTTCACCAACTTTGCCTTTTTATTAACTTCCTCTATCAATCCAAATTTTGAAAATTCTATACATTGTACTGCATAGTAAAATTAAATAGTTTGAGAATACGCCGAGAATACTGTCGCCATCTATCGAAGAACAATAAAACTTATTTCTAACGCCATCTATTGAAAAATTGGTTGGTAAACAATGAAAGACACAATCCTTATACATCATCAAAGTGTATGTATTTTAATTAAAATCATTGTTTATTGCATAAATATTGGATTCAATAAAGATATTATACATTGGAATGTTTTAACACGTGGTCACATTTTTTAAAGTAATGATATTCATCATCTGATAGATCAAGACTGTAAAAACAGTCTCCTAATCTTAATTCGAACCCGGCTCAAGAATTTGATATTTAACAGAGTTACGAAGGCCAAGATATAAATTCTCTACTACCTACTATCAAATCAAATTTTTAACAGCTATCAAATAAGAAATATAGTATGAGTTTTTTCTCAATGTTTTAGTGAGTATGGTGAATGGTGTTTTTTTTTATTTTTCAAAATGCTCAATTTCCGAATAAATGGGATATTATTTTCGCTTTAAAAGAGTGTAACATTTATCGGTGGCAGTGCGATTGATGCGCTGAACTGATTATTGAATCGGGGATCAAATTAATTAATTCCAAGTAATTTGAGAAATTTATGAGGAGGTATATACTTATTCCAAGGATTTACTGAATATATAGCATGAAAAAATATATTTTAAAAATTATATCGAATGCATACTTCATATTTGAAATATAGGTACGTATATAGATGACTACGTGTGATTTGCGAAATCTCGTATTTTTCAATTATAAAGCATGATTAATCTAAAATCAGATGAATAGCCATCACGGTTTAGTCGAAGTTTGATCAGATTAAAACAAAATAAGAAGGATCTTCTTAAACATAATGAATGCAATTAACAATTCTTCAATTGTTCATACTATGGGCAATAAAGTTATTATTGTTTACTGTAAATTACAACGGAAAATATTCAAATCGCAGTGATTTTGTAATATAATCTATAATTAATTATTATAATACTATAAATCTCCAAAATTATGTAAGACTTGGCATTTATTAAATAATTTCCGTCTTTGATTGTATTGTTTAAACATCGTGTGGACGTTGGATATGTTTGGTGGCAAAACAGCTGTAGGTACTCTAGACTTGAAATCCAGTGAGCCTAGGTTCGAATCCTTATGTAAAAACTTATGTACAAAGAAAAACGAGTAAGTTGTGGCCAACGTTAAACTCCTAATACACTAACAAGTCACTCCATAAATTATTAAAATATTGTATGGAAAATTTTCGGCATTTTCATGAATTGTGTTTGCTCTATTATTTTTTATTTAAATATTTTATTATTAAAACTCTTCAATGCCATTTCATGAAAGTGATGTGTCTTTTCACCAATTTGAAAATAAAAATTTCAAATTTTAAGTTTCCTGATCTTGGGGTCACTTCAAATATTTGACAGTTAAAAAATTGAGAAGCACTTTTTAGATAATGTTTAAAATCTAATGGGGTCTAAGCGAGAATTAGATATACATATTTGCAAAATTTGAAAAGAATCGCATGAATACTTTAGTCTATAATCGATAAAGTATAAAATAAACACGCCGTGCATAGCACACAGCACTTAGCACACACACACATATACATTGTGATGAAACTTTCAGAATACAATCTCAGCATGATACTAGTTGATAATCTGAAATAAAAAAATACCCTTAATAATTGCGAAATCATAACTCCTTGGGTTAGTGAGGAGTAAAAACTTACATAACTTACTCGACATTGTGTGTTGTAATATATTTGAATTTTTATATAAATTATTTTCTACCGATGTTATTTTATCGTCACATAAAAATACATTTTGTATATAAAGGGATAATGAAAATAGGTAAGTGTTAAAGGAATGTATGTAGACGTATAATATTAATATTGTCTGTAGGAAGGTTCACATTGTCAAGAACCCGGTGAAGATGACCTTCCCACGCGTCCTGACCACTCTTGCGTGGTAGGTTTTCCTGTCTTTCCATCACCTCACAACTGGACATCGCATCATATCAGACAGACATGTGTGTTTTGTGATATAGACTTAATAGCCACTGCACATAAAATGTTGTATAAAGTCCTTTTTACTCGGAAAATTGAAATTATAACTAGGAGTTATAATTTCAATTTTTTTTTTCATCGATCATATACATATGTAAAGAGTGTTAAGTTTTTGACAATTTTTTTAACATCTCAATAGAGACGACGTCGGAAGATTATAAAAGAAACAGGAAATCTAAGCACCTACATGGCTTACGACCTGTCATTGGCTGGTCTACGTGATCACTTTATACGCTTGCGCAACGTTCATCAATTAATGCTTTCTTATTGAACTCCTTTATTAATACAATTTTGAAAGTTCTATATATTTTGATAATGGGAAATAGTTCGTTTGAATATAAGACATTTTTACTAATGCTATGTATAAAGAAAAAAACAAAAACCACATTCGCTCAACGTAATTTTAACTTTCTTGGCCCCAAAATGTTTAACATACTGCCTGATGAATGGAAAATGATGAAAAGAGTTGTGCTAAAAAAAACAATAATTGCTTGGCTTATATCCATTGGTATAGAGGAGTCAAATAATATATTGACTGCACTCTAGTATATTTCAGATTATTAACTTTGTAAAGCCTACATATTTTTGTATCATTATGTATGTGCTGATACTGGTTATTGATACTAATTGACAAGTACTACTACTTATCGGACGTCCTAAAACAGGTTTACCTAGTTGGGCGTCCAATGAGACAATATATTTAATGCAGCGTAGTAGTTTGGAATAATTACATTCCCACTGTAAATTGTATTTTTATTATTAAAGTGTACCTATGATATACCGACTGTAAAATGTAATGTAATTTTGAAATTTTATATGTTCTAAAATTTTTCTTATTGTTGTCACTTGCGCTGTATGTATATTAAATATTTTTTATGTAAAAGTAAATGAATAAATGAATAAATGAATGAATGAAGTAACGAAGAAACCTTATTGTAATGCCATTTATTGAGAAGTTGTTTTTTTTTTGCAAACATTGAAAATGTACGTGTATGGTGTACTATATGCTTATATGTATATAGTTAAGTGTCTTATGAAAGTTCTTATATACATAGCTATATTATACCACACTTCGATAGCTGAGCGACTGGTGCGTTCTTCAACTCATTGATTCAGAGCTAGGCTTCAAATCAATGATTTAGGTCCGAATGCAAAGTTCTAACCTAAATACTAAATTCTAAATACTAACCATGTTTTCATTGCGCAGTCACTCACTTAAGTTAGGAGATCACGTGGCTTCCTAACTGGAGGATGCTACGACGTTTTTCTATGAGAATTGCGTTGCAGAGACATATCTAAATACTTAGCGCAAGCGCATCGGCGTAAACTAACATTTGCGAATTGTCAAAAAGTAAGGTTGATAGCGAAGAACCTTACGAGTGGTTTAATACTTAAATACGATTTTTTTTCGATGGACGATGATTTTATCGGCTTCGTTGAATATGTATTTGGTATTTTTGTCAAATCAAATACCAAACAGAGTATTCAGCGATCCATACGAGATGCCGAAAATTCGGTGGAATTTCAGAAAAATCGTGACATCGAGCTATCAGTGTGAAGTTGGTTTCATATGTTTTTGTTTTTATAGCAAAAAACATTTTAAACGTCAAGCGTACGGCAATTTTGGCTTCCTTTGAGATGCTTAAGGGAAGGCATGACCATGTGAATGATATTTTGAAATAAGGAAATATAAGAAGCTTGAATGATCGCATGTATGAGACGATGCATGGATGTAAAGGAAGCTAGGAATGTGTGCAAAAATAGAAGATTATGGCGCTTGATTCTCTCTGCTTACCCCGTAAGGGATATGGCATGATGGTTTATATAGTATTTGTGTCTGTGTATATATTGTTGCTGATATCCTTATGATGTATGAATGTAACATTATAAGTGTTTTAAATAACATTATTAACTTAATGTTTTATTTTTTTACTAACATGCATAAAACCGGCTTTGTGTTAGTATCATTTAATAATATTTTTTAATATTTTTTTATTAATAAATATATTGAAGTATTAAGTCCGTTGTGTAAATAATTTGTCAACGTATTATAATGACAACAATTAAAATAAAATGATGATCATTGCACACATTATAATGTGCAGTTAAATAATTATTGCTGCTGTCTCTTTGTGACTGGCAACCTTTAGTTTCACCTGCCATCACACCTGTGCGCTACGCACGAGTCAGGTACACCTACCTCTGGGTCACTGGAACGACCAACAGGTAGTGGAGAGGGGTGAGGTGATAAAGGGGAGGGATATTTATTCATTCTTCGATGTAACAGGTAGTCCTAATATCACAGGGTGATAACAAAGAGATGTTTCATTATTTATTTTCATATTTAATATTAAATTATTTAAAATTATCTGAAATATTTTTTTAAGAGAACAGACCTTGCTATGTATCAGAGAGTTATAAATAAATTAATCAATACTAAACAAGCCTAAATAATTTTAAGTGATCACTTAATATCGATGATGGTATATATTTGGAATCCTACAAATTACCTTCAAATTTTATATCTTGTTTAGTATGAAAGATGGATGGTGACAGAGCGGTAAGCGCGCTGGGTTAGTAATCCAGTGGTCGCGAGTTCGAACCCGCCACCGATTCTGTTCATTCTAATACAGGCAATTAATTATTCTTAGTCAAGGTAACGTATGAGAATGTTTCAATGACATATTCATTATTTAAAAAAAAATGTAATTGAAAGCTCCTTTTATCTGCATACAAAAAAACATGTAGGGTTTTTTTGTGTTTTTGTTTGTAGATAGAAATCCTATTACTATATTTTATTCAAAAGTCTTTTGTGTGTTTTTAAAATATTTTGGATAGGAGATGATACCTATACATTTTTAAAAATTGATTAACATAGTAATAGTACCTATATTTTAAACAGGCATACATGTTTGTAGTACTAAAAATCATATTTTTTACTGATGATTATTTTTTTCTGCAATATTGTTATTTTTATTTGTATTTTTTTTAGTATAAATTCAAAAAATAGTTTAAGAAAATAATAATTTTGGAGATTATAGATAAATATAAAATATTTTTTTTTTGAAAAATTAATAGAATGATAATAAGATTCTTTCAATGACGCGTATATTAAACATAAAATATTGTTGATGATATTTTCACATATTATTTTTATAATAAGCAATACGGCGGCAGAACAAGATAAAGTTTCAAGTATCTACTTATATTGTTCAACTTTTTGACGATTTAATCATCAAAATCCACTTTTATGAATCCGTCATTCATTTTCTAGTCATCCTATACTCTCTCTTATTGACTGTAAAGAGTGTTGTTATAAATAAAACAAAAAAAACTCACCCTATGTTTAATAGTAGAACGTGCCGAGCAGGTTACCGAACTCACCACCTGTTGTGATCCTTCTTTACTTCCTTTCCTTACATTACATTACCTTACTTAACATCTACATACACCATCGTCCTCTTCCGACACTATCTTCCAACGGATTCTTGCCGCCGTTAATTCATACTTCCTACATACCCATACCATGCATTACTTAAAGACACCCCCTGTATCAGACATGATTCTCAAACTTTCAATAAAAATAAAAATAATTAAAAAAATATATTATTCCCATTGAGTACACATTTTGATTTTCTTTCATTATTTCAGTTTGATTGCTTGCGAAAAAATGGTGATTAAAATTAAACCAATTTATCAAAAATATAATATTTAAATAAATTGAATAAATAACATTAAGATAATGTATGCATTGAAACAAATTTATAATATATGATTCATATATTAATAAATATATTGAGCTTACATTAAATGACTTTTTTTACGATAAATAATAAATTCATGTACCTACCTAATCAATTTGAAATAAATATTTTAAGTGTTTTCGAATAATATTTGGGTATAGGTAGTAAAGACCTGAATTCTTTAAATTAAATGAAGAAACACATTTGAAAAAAGAGTAATTATAATATTAAACCAAGAAAATAAATTAAAAAAAAAATACATTAAAAAAGTAGAATTATAAAATCAAACGATATTAAATACATTTAAAAAAATAGGATTATAAAATTAAATGAAGAAAAATCAGTTGAAAAAAGATGAATTTTAAAATTACTTTATATAACCTACATTATAATTTGATACTTATTAGGCAAAAAAAAACTGACATCTAATTTTTATAAACATATTGGGTTCAAATCTGAAAACGTACTAAAATTTTAATGAAATCCCAAATGAAATTCTGAAGATTGAGTAAAGTAAAGAAAGTTTAATAATATTAAAATGACAAAGAACATTACTATTTTAAAGTGGATAAACATAAGTTTATAGTGACAGTTCTGGTGAACAAATGTTCGTTGATAATGATCATTCAAAATTTAATTCATAAAAACACATAATATTTGGAAATTATAGAATAAAATAAATCTGAAATATGCTTGACAATATCTAATATTATAATATATTATTCTTATTCATAATATGTGTCTTTTGAAAATAAGTTAATTAATTTTTTTAATTTTGTCAATGCTGACGGTGTTGAATATGTAGAATTCCATAATAATGGGTATTTTAAATCAAACAAATGATTTTGGCTACATATATACTTTTTCCTGAATCCAGGACGACCGTTTCAGCTTATTAGGCCCTTATCAACTGGTATTAATATTTTTTCGATGTATATGTGGGCAGACAAAATAAAAAATAAATTCGTAATCTTCACAGTTTGACAATCACTCGTATCAAAACTTCCCTTGTAAGATAGTTTAAAAAAGAAGGTAGGTATCTACCTTAATATAAGTGTGTAAGTATGCGATACAAGGTCCTTCCTATGCGTTATCGAAGGGAATCGGAACTTAGTAATAATAATGTAATAACGACTTTTGGAATTAACCCCATTCACCGACCGTTAGAAATGGAACGATCATTTTACTTGCAAATTCCACTTAATTGGCTTTTCGTTATCCAACAGACAAACAAACTCAATCATTATAATGAGACAGTAAAATTATAATAAATAATAAATATACGATAAAAAATTATCCTAAAATATTAAAAAAAATACTTATAAATTATAGGGGCTCTGCGTTTTGGAACGAAAATCGATGGTTCATGGATTCCATGTAAAAACATTCATTCATTCATATCATCACGGCATATACCAAAATGTGGGGTAAACAGCGGCAGGGGTGCTGGTGTGCATCACTTTTTAAGGAAGACGACAAATTTCTTAAAAAAACGAATATTAAAAATTCGATATTTATAAAATCCATAAATGTATTTTTTTTATTAGGTTAAGTTGTCCAATCATACTGTATAACTTTTGTTTTCCTTTTTATGTTTTATCAATGATCCGTAAATTAAAAGAAAAAATGCAGTAGCCATTATTTTATTCCTACTATATATTTCCTTTAAATCAGCTGTTTTTGGCGCTTCAAGAACAGTATCTGCAAGTTTTAGAGTTCTATGTACTCTTCATATTATGTTCTTTCATAGTTATTCAAGAGTCTGTTATTAGTCCCCATAAAGAGAACACTCAGAGGTCGTAAGAGAAGGGGAATTCACCAATTGTTTATGAAATGGCTAAAAACAGTGAAGTAATACATTATGACGTCCAGTGAAGTAATACATTATGACGTCCAGTGAATTAATACATTATGACGTCCAGTGAAGAAATACATTATGACGTCCAGTGATGTAATACATTATGACTACCAGTGAAGTAATACATAATGATTTCCAGGGATGTAATAAATTATGACGTCCAGTGAAGTAATACATTATGACGTCCAGTGAAGTAATACATTATGACGTCCAGTGAAATAATACATTATGACGTCCAGTGAAGTATTACATTATAACGTCCAGTGAAGTAATAAATCATGACGTCCAGTGAAGTAATACATTATGACGTCCAAAATTACAAAAAAAAATCTAAAAATTCCGGTCAAACGATTGAATCAAAACTCTAAGGATTATCCATATCATGTATATAATTATCTTATGGAGTTCTATAATATGTTAAAATATAATTATCTTATGGAGTTCTAAGAACTCATGGATTATGGATTATAGCAATCTTCATGGATCTTCCTCGACATACATCCAGAGGAAGATCAATGAATTTCTGGATTGTGCAAAGACGAAACCAATTGCAGAGACATGGCCTAGGTGACATAATACAGGACAGAAGGACCTATAATTTAAGGACGAGGAGAGGTGACCCCCACATCGGCAGAGACAAAGACCTGGAATCTAGCAAGGGAGAAGAATGGAATCTAGCAAGTAAATAAAATATAATACCTACATAGTACCTACTCACCTGTGTATTAATTACGTTTCAGACGATGGTTGTACCAACCTAAATAAAGAATGAATATGTCCTTGTAAAAAGTACATACACATGCTCATACATACATTCCCTAAACTAAGCATAAATGCTTATACTATAGGTGAACGAAATTGATTACTAACTCAGCGTGCTAACCATTCCGCTACCACCCATCTAGAGTATTGACTATGTGACAGACGCCTGTCATTGAAGCATTGAAGATCTTTTGTGTTTGTATCGTGTTTAGTATGTGTATATACTGGTGTGCTGTTGCTCTCTTTTATAAATACACAAATAAATAAATAGTACTGGAGAGTAAAATGTGTGTCTTTCTTTGTAATATATACTCAATCTGTGTGCCCCACTTTTGATTTTATATAATCAAATCTTATTAATTAAATACGTACATAAATAACGCTGAGATTTTCTGTTCTGAAAAAGTAAGAGTTTGAGAAATGCACTATATACACACTTCTTAGTCGAGTGGTTGGCGTGTGAACTCGCAAATTACGGTATGCCGGTTCAGATCCGGTCATGGTTTGATTGATACGCACACTGCCGGGTCACTGGGACGATTCTGCAACTAGCGAAAATCGTACAATACAAGTTTATTCACAGCTCAAAAGAAATTGAAAAAGTAAAAGTTTACCTATTTTCTTAAATTAGGAATATAATATTATACCTGCATAAAATTAGGAATATAATATTATACCTGCATAAAATTAGGAATATAATATTATACCTGCATAAAATTAGGAATATAATATTATACCTGCATAAAATTAGGAATATAATATTATACCTGCATAAAATTAGGAATATAATATTATACCTGCATAAAATTAGGAATATAATATTATACCTGCATAAAATTAGGAATATAATATTATACCTGCATAAAATTAGGAATATAATATTATACCTGCATAAAATTAGGAATATAATATTATACCTGCATAAAATTAGGAATATAATATTATACCTGCATAAAATTAGGAATATAATATTATACCTGCATAAAATTAGGAATATAATATTATACCTGCATAAAATTAGGAATATAATATTATACCTGCATAAAATTAGGAATATAATATTATACCTGCATAAAATTAGGAATATAATATTATACCTGCATAAAATTAGGAATATAATATTATACCTGCATAAAATTAGGAATATAATATTATACCTGCATAAAATGATCTAACTGTTCATCTAAGAATGAACTTAATAGACAAATTACCTAAATATTACTTATAGGCTTGGAAAACGTCATTTTATTGCTAGAATTTCTTTAATATTACGCACTCTAATCTCTAAAAAGTATATGGGTAAATAGTTGCATGGATTACGAATTTTTTTTTTTAAGAAAAAGTTGAGGCATGCAAGCCATCTTTTTGTCGTTTGACGGCATATGAGAAATTAATTAAAAAATATTTATCTGGCGGTCCTGCTTCTTTGGACTGGAAACACGTTAAGTTAGAAGTATTTGCCATTTTGCAATAAACTCACTATTGCACGGGGTGCAAGTAAGTTTCAATAAATAATGAAAAAATATTAACATAAATTAGAGAATTGAAAAAGAAATATATTTTTATGTCATCACTGATGAATTCGATGTAGTGTATGAAAAACTGAACAGCTATAATGCGCTTTACATAAATTATATTATGAAGGAATCAATTGAAATGTATTTTGAGCTGTACAAATGACACACATTTTAATTATAGGTCTAGCTTAGGTAAATTATAACGACGAAGCTTATATTCAACACTCTTTGATGATACTGATTGAAAAAAAACACTTAAAATTTGCGAAATCAACGAAAAACAGAGTAAAAATAACGTAAAAACTAATTCACAGACCGTGTCAAGTCGAACTGAAAAAAAATTGTTGCTAATAGTAAAAATAAATCATATTAATAGTAACCAAATTATAGTGTCTACTAAATAATTGATTTCTTATAACCAACAGTTTTGTGCACACAGTCTAACCGTTGAGTTATACTATAAAGGTAAACTTTGGTTACTCATTATGGGCCTAACATAGATACTATTGAAAATTCGAGTTTAATCCAATGCTAAGTCAGTTTCGGCCATACAAAAAACTGGTTAAGTATCAGCTTAAACACAAATTGCAAATAGTAAGTAAGGCCATATAAGTTGAGCGAAAATATAGGTAGCTGTAGAGAATAGTTTTCCATTTTTTAGTGCGCATGTTTCATGTATTATTTTTCAGAAAAATAAGAGTTACGAATGCAATAGCGTATCTACATTATGTCCGATTCAGATTTGCCGACTAAAATTAGTTTTTATACGTCCCGAATAAAATTTTAGTCGCAAGCGTCGTAAACTCGTATTCTGATTTCGTCTTAAACAATGGCCGACTAAAATGAATTCGCCCGAAAAATTTTAGTCACCGTGAATAAAAACATTTTCGGTGTTGCCGCGACACAAAAAATAATATATTCAAGACATTCGAAAATTTATTTCTCTAGCAATATTCAACAGCCTAAAAACGTCAAAACCATAGAAAAGAGATTTTATTGTCAAAACTAGTTAGTGTATTCTATGGTTAAAACAAAGTTTACCTCCAAAACCGAAACATTTCTAATTTGTACGGCGCTATTTGCTATGGATACCTAAGGATAAATCCAAAATTAAGAGTACAAAGAAGCAGATGGAGTTGATGATTGACTTAGTATCAAGGAATAGTGTAATGAGAAATGGAAAGATAGTAAATTTATGAAGGTAAGTTAGATATGTCAATATAAAGTTTTGCCTTGAAATTTTATAGGTTAAATATGTCGAGCATATCTAGTGATAACTGGAAGAAAAGTGAGCCGTATTTATGACGCATCACTTGTTATTACATAGGTACATCAGGGTAATAACAAGTAACATTCCAAACTGTATCTTTCATTTGAATTCAAATTAGTTTTCATTTTCTACTCATATGGCAGTCATTACTCAAATTCGTGTTTATTATGTTAGACTGACGGCTTCTTTTATGAAAATGATTAAGACCATTTAATAATTCATGTAATACAATGTTATTATTTGTTTTACAGGGAATTCTACTAGTGACACCAGAGTTGAAAGATTGTGGATCCAGAATATCAGAGAAATTCAGATTTGGCGATTTCTAACAATCCAGAGTTTAATGATGTTTCTCTATCAAGGGACTGAATTATTTTTTTCAATAATTATTGAATTTTTTTTGGTGTTTTGATATAGTATAATAACCTTTTTGCATATAATTATTATTTGAATGTAAATAGCTACCTATTCAGATTTTATCATACCTACCTATGGATCTGTAAAATAAAATGTTTTAATTAGATACATTAGTTATGTGAAAAAGAGAATCTGCCTTGCCAAAAAACTATTATGCAGTTTGGCGGAAAATATTATTGTAATTCTTTTTTATAATATACAGAATTAATGAAAAAAAATATATATTATTTTTATAACAATTTACATAAGTACTTGTTTTATTTTTCCTTGTCATTCTGTCTACTGCTTAAAAGGTTCTACAAATTAGATACAACAAATTTAATACACATGTATTTATATTACGATTATTTATTTTATACATACATAGAAAATGTGACAAATTTAATATAAGTAAATATATATATGATTTTTTTTAAAGTGATGTGTCTTCTTATTAAATTACTTCTAGTCCTTGCAACGTGGAAAAAAATGTAAGTATCATCATAAGTAAGTCTGTCGCTATTGCCAATATCTATTTCAATAATGTCTTCATCTGCAATGAACAAAATTTATTTATTTATAGTATACAAATTATTATTCTAACTAAGAATTCCTGTTTTTAGTATCCTGTCGGTTCATCTGGGGCGTTATTACCCATGGTAATAATTATTTAATCCAGAGTTACCTAAGTTTTAAAATGAACATAATGGTTTATATAATAACCTAACCTCAAATGACAGACAACTTGTATGTGAGATTTTGACTGAAACCCCAAACTTTAGTAGAACATTGAATATAAATTTAGCTACATGTAAGAATACTTCATATTAAAATTGATGAAGAATGACCATTCTTGGTAGATTTTCATTATTATGATAGATATATAATTTGTAAGTACGTTATTTGACAAGTGGAATCTCTAACAATTACTTTTAATAAAATTCGTGTCACATCATTAGTTAAAAGCTACAAAAACCAATAAAATTTACAACTTTACCTTCTTTATCCATTATCTAGGCAAAGATAATAAAATTCCATTATTTGTGTGGTCTCGAAAAATATCAACGAAAGTCAAGTAACCTGTACCTATAAATACGTGATGATTATTGTTTGTCATAAATTTGTACAGTTAAAAAGTTATCACGTTTATTTTTCTTTAGACGTGAGTAAAAAAAATACTCCACTTTAAACAATTTCACCAAATAATTATTAATAATAATTGAATAAAGTAAAGACAAACAAATAATGGAGCCCTTATCTAGCGTACAAAATTGTAGACGGATGTCAAACGACCCGCATAAATTTAAGTCATATTTTAAAAGATCGAACGTCTAAGATGCGAGTCGGAATACGAAAACGTCCAAATCAACGGAAAACCGTGGATAAAAGGATTTTATCCGCGCGGTGTGACGTCATGAGATAAAATTAGAGAATCTGAATACCAATTTAATCCCGTATAAATTTGGTCAACTTTTTGACATTTCTCATATACTAAAATTCCGTATAAAATTTTTAGTCGAATCTGAATTGGGCCTAATATGTCATTGACTTGTTCATGTGATTAGTTTGCACTTTACACGCTCGCTTGACTGAAAAATCGTTTAATTCAAACGTATTTGGTTATGAAACGTATTATGCTAAGCGACATGGTACTACGACCATGAAACCAAACAGAGAACCGCATGGTTGATCCAGGCTGAGGGGCGGCAGCGGCAGGTTGGCTCCTCGCACCATGAAGGTCGCCTCGGTCACACCTAGTCTGCGGGGATCTGGAACCATCGCATGGAACACCAGCCAACATTCGGACTATCCGTGCGGCTGCACACCGCCTCAACAAACTATATGGACACTTGCCACAACTGTTGACTGATGCATGCCATACACGGTACCGTAGTCCCGCTTTCGACATGCACCGATGATCGTTTTGGCGTGGAATATCGGTCACTTGGACGATTAAGGAAGCATCAATTGTTAAATTGTTTGATGATATTATTAATATTTTCGGGGTTACTGTATCGAAACAAGATTAAAGATTAAAAACACAAACTTTGTAAATACTTCTACTTTACAACTTGCAAAATAAGTTATAACGTTTTCGAGCTTACGCTCATCATCAGTACCCACTATAACTAACCTGAAAAAGTTAGTTATAGTGGTTTCTGATGATAAGCTATGAACTTATGATGATACTGAAGAACTTAAAATAGTCAGTTATAGTGGTTACTGATGGTGAGGTATGAACTTATGATGATACTGATGAACTTAAAAAAGTCAGTTATAGTGGTTACTGATGGTGAGCGCAAGCTCGAAAACGCTATAACTTATTTCACAAGTTGTAAAGTAGAAGTAGTTACAAAGTTTGCGTTTTATTTTCAATTTTTTTAAAAAATGAACTCCAACATAGTTCCTCACGCTAAGTTCGAAGAATTATTTAAGTTCAATAAAATATTTTATTTGACTCCTTTTTAACTATAACTAAATATTATGAACAAAGACCGTTTGATCAAATTTTCATCATGTGGTCGCTATTTTTCGTCTCGAAGCAATACCTTAATTGTGGACGGAATGAGCTTTTTCACCGTTGTGCAATCAACTTTGGATTGTCGATTCTTTCTGATTACCCATAGTTCTCCAACAATGTTATGTTGGGCATATTTCCTGGTCAAAACAGCACGGTTATTTAGTAGCTCTCTGTGATTATTAATCATTTTTGGATCTTGTCTTGATCTAACTGAAATATCCCTGTACCAATTGAGCATCGCTTTTTCGTCTCTGGAGTTGACTGATACTTTTCAATATTCTTCATTCCAGTCACTGACACATCAACAGTGACATTATAATTTGTCTCAGTTGAGATAAGATTTGGAGTGCTTACATATTTTCCAATTTGAAACAAAAAATAGGACGAATGCTATATTTATACATTGAGAGATATTGATATACATTGAGAGAACATCATCAAAGCTTATGATAGTATCAACCTCAATATTATATCAGATTCGATTAGAGAAGTTAAAGGCAGTAGGTACTTATCTGCTTGTCAGGTAGATACCACTTAGGTATATGGGTATTATCATTACCTTATTGCAGTTAGTTACGTTTCTTTGTACCAACGTGTAAATCAGAAATAAACAACTATTGAGTTCACCACTATTTAAAAGTATTTTCGAAACACTTCATTCGAAAATGTATGAAGATCATACTCTCAATGGACTTAGGATATGTACATTTGTTACTTTTAGAAAAAAAAAAAATACCAAAGTGCTGTTGCAAAATTACTTATCTATTTTAATTTAAACAAATAATCCAATACTTGTCGTAAAATACTTCGATTAAAATCAGTAAAGTTAGATTTAAGAGAAAAAACATAAACCAAACACCCCATTAGAAATAAAATTTCTCAAATACCTATGTAAACAAAAAATGAATAAATGAAATGAAATGATTTATTTACATTATTTTTAAAAATAACAATAAAAATACAAAAATAAGTGTACCTATTAAAAAATACAATGAACATAATATCTATAAGTACGATTGTGTTCCTATCTGTTCTGAGGCAGTAGTTACCTACTTTATTTTTAATCAGGGGGGCAACTCTGGGGGGCAAGTTTGGTTCGACCGGCGAAATCAAAACCCTACTGATTACCCATATCATGGATATAATTATCGTATGGAGTTCTAAGACATCTAAACATATTATAGAACTCCCTATATTAATTATATCCATGGTTTTGATTTCGCCGGTCGGACCAGGGGGGCAAGTCTAGTTTAAGGTTCAAGTTAATAAATATAAAAGTATTAGCAGAAAATAAAATTAAAATAAACAGTGACATCTCAGTTATTTGAGATTAAAATTGCAATGGAAATGATGAATAGCACCAAGCTATGGTAAAGATTTTTCATTTGGCCCTCGCACTATTTGCAGTTCAAAAATGCACATTAAGGGTCGTATTACAAGAGTTATTTGAGAAAAATGTATGAAAAAGGTAGGGTCCTTACTGCGAGAATACTGCTTACGGGACCTCAACTTTTTCTTACATTATTCTTAATACGACCCTTAGAATTCTTGCAGTTAGACATACATAGATAAAATAAAGACATTCAAGAGAAGGAGAACATGTACATTGTACATATTATATAAATGAAGGCAGAGATTAGTAATTCATGTTAGGATATTTAACAGTACATGAGATTGAATTCTGCCGTTACTTTTAAGTCAGTCGCATGAAATATTGTGTTCTATATCAGGTAATATTCTATTGTAAAGTCTAGGAGCAGGGAGCGAAAGTCTTCCTTATTAGTGGGGGTCTATCTGTTGTCTATTTCGTAAGCTGTTGGAGAATACACAGTGTTCAAAAAAATACCGTAAGTATTTTCAACTTTTATCTAGTCAATGTTCGTTACACAATTAAAAATTCAGCATATAATTCCCCTAAAATGTTTATTATGTAATTTTTACAGCATTTTTTTAAATACTCCATAACCGTTTATTTGATAAACTACTCGAGTTACATTATGCAATTATGTCCAACAAACAGCACTATGGCGGGTTATTAGCAAAGAAACAATCTCATTTAACCAGCCTAAACAACGTGAAACTTTAGTAAAATTGGTATAATAGAACCCAAGAAGAAAAAAATCATAAATACATAGACTAAAAATAACAACGAAAAAAGAAGGAAGGGGTTATTGAGGATCAGATGGGTGGTGGCAGAGCGGTTAGCGCACAGGGTTAGTAATCCAGTGGTCGGGAGTCGAATCCGGCTATTACCGATTTCGTTCAATAGCTTTTATGGTTAGTTTATTAAATTATTAGATAAAAATATACTTGGAAATATTTGTAAAACATAAATAAGTAACTATCTTAACTTATATAGGATACATTATGTTTAATTTTTATTTTGTGTGTTTTCGATACTCCTGTTGAACTCAATATTATTCCAAAAGAATAAGTAGTTATATATGACAATAATCCAATATGAACTAACACATGGATAAATATCACTCAAAAATATCAAAATAAATAATTGGACATATAAAAAAATAAGACAAAATGTGTACGACCACTGGTCAATTCAGTTCCGATAATGCGATGATCCTATAAATTGAAGTGGATGCTAATAGATGTGATGAACCCATTTGTGACCTAGAAATTCCGTATCAGATGACATTTATCTTAAACGAATATCAGGAATAAATTGCATCTTTGATGGTCGGACTTCGAGACGGACAGTTTTAGACTATCATTGCCAGTACTGACAAATTATCATCTCAGAGTTTATGTTGAATTACTTTTCTATGTACCAGTATATCTTTTTGCTGTAATGCTCAGCGTATGTTTATTATCAGGTGGCTTTGGTGAATCAATAGGTAGACATTTTTGTTGCATGTATCGGATTTAATTTCCGGTGTCTATATACTTTTATCTGTATTGGCAAAAAAATAACATCATATCAAAAATTTTATATCTTCAAAGAAAAATATTAGTTCCGTTTTATTTTCACGGAAGTAACTTTGTGGCGTCATTATAATTTTTATTTTATAATACAAATAATAACTTAGTATACACCACTTATGAGCACAAATAACTGTCGACCGGTTTCGAGAACAATGTTCTCATCTTCAGTACGTACTACTTACGTACGTAAGTCATCCTGAAGATGAGAACATTGTTATCGAAACCAGTCGACAGTTATTTGTGCTCATAAGTGGTGTATACTAAGTTATTATTTGTTTTATAAAATAAAAATAAATATTTGTGTCTATTAATTTTTAGCCTCTAACTTAACATATTTAATTTGAAATACATTAATAAGAAATTAATGTTTATACTTTTCAACTCCAATGTATGGAGTCAAATTAAATGATTTGACTCAAAGTTTACTTGACCCAAAGTTTATTTTTTGTATATTTGTCGTCTAAGATCTCACTAGTTTATAATATTTATAATTTTATTTTATATGAATTTAAATACATATAAACACTGAAATTAATTCCTAGCTTTCTTAGTGTCGATACAATATATACAACTCAAAACAGTAATACCTAAATAAATTTGTTTAAATAAACTTGAAAATCTTTTTTGAATTATTGCATTTTGGTTATATTGTATAGGGAGTGAAGAATTTTGCGTTTATTAGAACAATTTAAATCGTAATATCTTGTCGTCACCTTCAATGCTTCTACAGCCTTGGCCTCCAACAACTTCCTCCTCCAACCTTTCCTGTTACTCAATCTAATTTGTCACACTCAGAAGCTGGGACGCTACCTTCACAATAATATCATCTTCACGGTCTCTCAACCTTTCTTTTGAAACCTGGGTGCCCCTCTATGACTCTTTGTCCTCATTTTATTTGAAGCATGGAAGCGAGACATTTTTTGGACCATAAGATTACATATAACGCTAAACCTAGTGACTGAAAACATGATATATTAAATCCGCCAAATGCATTATGAAGTTACTCGTTTTTAAGGGTAACTGTCGCTTGGGTTACAAATGGTTTATATGTGACTCAAAATATCGGAAACCCCAAATTTGTTGATTTTTTGCATTTAAAGAACATACCTGACTCGAATTGAAAAATATCGGTCATTCACTTCGATTTTATGCACTCTTTAAGAACATAAAATATTTATTTCTCTTCGACACATAGTTATGGAGTAATTAAAAAAAAATATATATAAAAAAGGATTTTTATTAAATTATTTTAGGAGAATTTCTGACGTATTTTAAAATCATGTGGCGAACATTCACTAGAGAAATCTTGAATATTGGGATGAAACACTGTTTAACATATTTGAGAAATTTGATTTAAAATTGGGATGTTTAGGTTTATATGCCCCCTTAATCGTAACCTACGCCATGACCAATAAGGACATTATTTGTCGAAAAATATTCTGTTGCAAATTTGCAAAAATAAAAACACGACAGCGACTCAAGAAGACACGCTCGGCCACTGAACGATCGTTGAAGTTCCCACGAATGGCGGGAAACATCCGACCGTTTATTTTACATAACATTATAGGCTACTTTACACAACTGTATCATTTAAGAACTCACCCTGTTGAGTAACAAACCAATCAACACCTGTTAAGTTCAAGAACTCCTATCTTAAAGGCACCTGTTCGTTACCCGAGGAAGAGGAACTATTCCGATTTCCTCAACTAGACATATATTTATAGCATGCAACATGGGCCGGACACACCAATAGGTTCAATCAATGTAGGTACGCCAGAAGAAAAAAAATTGGGGCGCAAAATGTACACACATACATGCATATTTTAAGATGATATATAACGCTAAATCTAGTGACTGAAAACAAGATATATCAAAACCGCCTAATGCCTATGCAGTTACGTGTTAGTAAGGGTAACTATCGCGTGCATTAAAAAAAGTTTATACGTAATTTAAATTATCGGAAACCCAAAATTTGTTGAATATTTTTATTCCATTCAAATATTTAAAGGTAAATTAAAAAAACTTTATTTGTCAAATAGTTCCTAATTTCCTTCTATATCCTTCCGTAACCTCTTTTTCCTCTTTGCTATGATCAGTGTTATTTTTATTGTTCTTTTATTTTTAAACTCTCTTTTCATTTTTTTCTCTTTGTAATTTTGTTTTTATATTTCTTACTCCTTTATGTTATTTTTTATCAATTTATTTCTCACTTAATTAGTACTGTACCAATTTAACTAAGAGACTTCACGTTGCTCGGGTTGGTTGGAAGAAATTGCCTTATGGCAATAAACCTGCCTTTGTACACATGTACATAAATTATATAAATAAATAAATAAATAAATATTGCATTTAAAGAACAAACCTGACTTGAAATGAAAAAACACTTTGATTGTATGTATTCTTAAAGCATATAAAAGATTTGTTTCTCTACGACATTTAGTTATGGAGTAATTTTAAAAAAAATGCCGGAAAAAATGAATATTTTTTTTAGGAAAATAATACTGAATTTTGAAGTTGTGTGACGAACATTCACTAGAGAAATATTGTGAGAAACACTGTTTCACATATATGAAGAATTTGATTTGAAATTGGGGTGTTTTTGTTTATATGGCCCCTTAAATTTAATTTGTTTAGAAAAACAATCGATCATTTTATACAACCAAAATATATTGTTTACTATTAAAAAATCTACTATCTACGTTATTTCACTAAAATACTTAACCATACATATTTACATATGTTCAATTCTGTTAATAAATTATTTTTTTTAAACAAAAACACATTTTTTAAGATTCAAGACATTTTTATTCCTCCTAGTGAGATAACCAGCGACAGGTGTGCATGACCATATATATAAGGAACCAAGATACATGCGCGAATGTGTGGTGGACTTCATTGCTGAGCTACATGAGATGTTATTTTGCCTGTTGTATATTTAATACACCCGAAAACAATGATAATGGAAAAGAGTGGAATGACTATTCTAAGTCGGTGCTACACAGCATATTTTTAACTTATAAAATATTTATAATATACTCGGTAATTTATAATCAAATAAGAGTTGATTATGGTTCTGCATAATATTTTTTTCTTATATCAGGACGACGCCAGTTGATAAGGGTCTAGAAAGCCGAAACGGTGGTTCAGATACAAGGAAAAACATATATGTAAAACCATGATCGACTTTTGTTTGAATTAAAAAAGTCCAGTATAATGGAGTTATACCAACTGTTTCGACCGCCGTGGCACAGTTGGTAAGCCGTTTGGTTTCTGTGCGGACGTCCTGGGTTCGATCCCCAGCAGAGAAGAAATATATTTAAATTAATTTCTCACTCTTATATTGATTATCTGCGTTGGAAACTCTGGTTACTTGAAAGAAATTGCTACGTGGCAATAAACTCACCATTGCGAAGGGTGCAAGAAAGTGTTTATTATTATTTTAGTTCTACACCTTAAATACCGTTAGTATAGACAAGTTAAAAAATACTTAAAATATGTTGTACCTACCTGTTGGTGAATTGTTATCTTAGTGTAATATATATTTTCTTTGTACTTTATTAACTTTCATTCTTTTGTTGATGTACATATACAATTTTGTCATACTTTTTTATCTGGTTGGTTGGAAGAAATTGCCAAATGGAAATAAGCCCGCCAATGTGCAATATATATTTTTTTATATTATGTGCTGAAGATAAATAAATAGATAAAATAAAAAAAAATACGAATTAAAGTTACTATTTTTTATCACAAAATAATAAAACGTAACTAAAGAAAAATATAAAAAAACAATACAAAAAAACTAGTACCAAAAAATGACGAAATGTGTAAAAGATGTGGATGGTGTACCTATATTCATACACCATAATATTAAACTTTGTACATGGTCGAATATTGTTTAAACTAAGACAGCTGGATAAATAATATAATATCTTAAGATATTATAGAACTCCATATGAAAGTTATATCCATGATATGGGTAATCATGAAGGTTTTGATTTCACCGTTTGGCGAGACTTGCCCCCCTAATGTAGAAGTATGTCCTTAATGGAGTACGCAAAGATAAGCTAGCGCAGTGTACCTCTATTCTTGTAAAAACTCGTATCATACACCTTCACACACCGTCTAACGCACATGCTCGCCGATTGTTTAAGCTATATCTAAGATTAAAAAACAACACCCATGTTATATCAACAGTTGTGACTGTTGGTGTAGTGGTTTGAGGGAACCCCTTTGGAGGGGGTACCAGACATCAGCAAGGTCGCGCGCAACCTGTCGTAACAACAGCTGTTTGGAAGTATGTATGTATATGTATGTAATATATATCTCATGCTATTAACCCGCTAAACGTTATATTATAGAAACACGTGATAGTGACAAACAGACGAACACACTCAGTTAACGTAAAAACATCCATTTGATCGATCGGGGAATGTATATATTTATTCAAATATTTTATTTATAAATAATGATGCACACACATTTAAAAGCTATAAAAATATTTTGTGCAAAGAAATGACATTAAAAATATATGAGACATATCGACATATTATGTGTAAATAACTACAAACATGAATTGCAGACTTTACAAACAACGCGAAGGACCTCAGACTTAATGTACCTTTATGACTTAATGTACCTTTAATCTAAAAATTATTAACTTCACACCAAACAGACGAACAAGGCACACCTCAACGTTCTTTTTAGACAAAAAATAAACACTAACGCCGCTCAGAATTTGTCATTGTACCGATGCCAACCACATATTATAATAATTTAGAAAGGATCAGGTCCGTGGACATATTCTGTATGTCCAGGACACTTTACAGAAGCCACATTTGACAGGAATAATTCATTATTTTGTTACCAACAGTGAGTAGGTACATGTAACATAAAATCAAAGGTGGGCTGATTAAGTTAGAATTACTTATGTTATTCTTATTTATTATACTGTTATAATATATTCTTGTACGTTATCCATTTTTTATATACATACCATAATGATAGAGTGAAAATATAATGAAATCGATTGGGATGTGGCCAACGTCAAACTCTCCACAAAATACAATATTATATACAATTGCATTGGAAATCATCTCTTTCAACAAAAAAAAAATATTTAAATGCTTTTTTTTGTTTTATTTTTTCCATATGGATAATGCCGACCGCCGTGGCACAGTTGGTAAGCCGTTCGGTTTCTGTGCGGACGACCTGAGTTCGATTCCCAGCAGAGGAGAAGTTTATTTAAATTCATTTCTCACGCAAATATTGGTTCTCTGGGCTGGAAACACTGGTTAGTTGGAAGAAATTGCTATACGGCAATAAACTCGTCACTTGCGCAGGGTGCAATTAAGTGTTCATTATTTATTTATTTATTATTTATAAATCTTTATTTTGTGAACGTCCAAGGCATTGCTGAAAACCAGCTGCGTTGTGGGTCTCCACGGATGTATAGTTGAACAATTATTGCCCATTTGCTGTAAAATTTTGTATGTAGGTATCTACCTAATGTTTTAATTTCTACTACGAATTAATTGATACCTATTTATTTATTTATATGATTCTTGCGAATTCGTTATATATAATAATAATAATGTGTTCAATTGGATTAGTTTTTATATGAATAAGGTTATTTCGTCAAAATTATATTTTTCCAATAATTAAATTTCATTTATAGGTAAGATATCGCAATATAATTCTTATAATCGAGACTCGAGATCATACGCTGAAAAAAAACTCAGATCGATATTATAGCGAGAATCGTTAAATTAAATAATTTCAAAGTTTAAAGATGGCCAAGTCGTTATAAATTTATAACACTCATTCGAATCAAATAACGTTTTAGGTACCCAAACAATTTTATTTTTTAATATAACATTGATAAAACTGAATGAAGATAATGAGACAAAATTATAAATTTAAATACATCAAATCAAATTTTTGCGTTTATCAATAAATTACTATTTCAAAATTAAAAAAAAAATACCACGGTAAAGATGTTTTTTTTAATATTTTTTTTTATCTGTATAAATATATCAAGAAAATATTTACAGATATTGATTGTGAAAAATAAATGTGAAAATTGTAAAAATATTATTCAAAGTTTGCAATACCTGAATAGTCAAATTTGATTAAAAGCTGAAATGTAGAAAATGTCGATCTAGTCTAGGAATATTCACAAAATGACATATCATTATGTTATTTTCTTGTACCTAATAACATTATTTTTTTTCATTTGTCCATTGTAATTTGAATGAATGCACCTTGTTCCATGGCACCGTACAACATATTATTGCCCTTTTCAAAAACTAACCGTTAGTAATTAAAGTTCAGTAACCCACCTGTTCCGAGTTAACCGCGAGAGTTAACTTAAGGTTAGATGTCAGAAAGATAATAAAAAGGCGGGAAGGAATAAGGATCTAAAGAGAACGAGGAAGTAAAACAGGAATACAAAGATGATATCAAAAAATAACGATAAAAATTGTATATTTTTTTGGAATTATGACAATTAGATAATATTTGAAACGAATTAAGATTTCAAGTTTGATTAAGTATAATTTGAATTATCCAATGTATGCTGCGAGGCACCGCTTTAGAATAGTGCTTTCGCGTGTCCCATAATCGAAAATACAATAACTTCCTACATGATATTTTTTTTGACAAACTTTTCAACATCTCAATAGAGAAGAAGTTGAAATATTATAGAAGAACCAGGACTCAAGGCACTTACAGGGCTTACGACCTGTCATCGGCTGGTTTACCTGGTCACTTTATGCGCTTGCGCAACGTTCACTAATTATGCCTTCTTATTGAGTTCCTTTATCAATGCAAATTTTGAAAGTTCTATATATTAGAATATTGAGTAAACTAATCACCTGAATATAAGACATTATTACTATTGCCATATATTTTTACTCCTCACTAACCTAAGGGGATATAGTGGGGAGTTATGATTTCGCAATTTTTAAGGGTATTTTTTTATTGCAGATTATCAAGTAGTATCATGCTGAGAATGTATTCTGAAAGTTTCAACATAATGTATCTGTGTGCTATGTGCTGTGTGCTATGTTCAGTGTGCAATGTGCGGTGTGCTATGTGCTATGTACTGCGTGTTTATTTTACTTTATCGATTATAGACTAAAGTACTCATTCGATTCTTTTAAAATTTTGTAAATATGTATATCTGATACTCGCTTAGACCCCATAAGATTGTGAACGGTTTATATGAATAGTGCTTCTCATTATTTTAACTGTCAAATATTTCAAAGTGACCCCATGCTCAGGATACTTAAAATTTGAAATTTTTATTTTCAAATTGTTAAAAAGACACATCACTTTCATAAAATGGCATTGAAGAGTTATCAAGTTTTCATAATAAAATATTTAAATAAAAAATAATTTAACAAACTCTTTTCATGTAAATGCTGAAAATTTTCCATACAAAATTTGAACACTTTATAGAATGACTTGTTATCGAGGAGTTTAGCGTTGGCCACAACCCACTCGTTTTAATTGCATATACGCAAACATTGGATTTTTTTCTATGTCGGGAGTAAAATGATATTTTTTTACAAACTTTCCAAAATCTCAATAGAGACGAAGTTTAATTCCTGGTTCTTCTATAATATTTCAATATATGCAATTAATAAAAAAATTCGATTGACATGTCACATAGTTCAGCAATGAGGTTCACCACCCATTCTGAATGTTGCCATATTAGGTAAGACGTATTTTAAATACGTGTTTTTGCAGCTATTTGCGACATTAATTTAGAACAAATTTTCGTGCATTAACTATTCCAGCTATCGATCAATTTACCTTTGCTAACCGTTCCGTCAAAATTATATAGAGACGTCTCAATAAATAAAAAATACTTTTATTTTGTAAAAAAAACAAAAAAATGATATGGCGTATAATATTGTACGATAAACTTGTCTTTCACTTTTTTACAAACAATTTCGTTTTACTTGAATCTGACTAGCGCGTGAAAAACAAGTGCATGACTCAATTATTTACACGGCTGCACCATTTCGCTCCAAGTCGAAAATAAATTAATAAAAAGGTGTAATACAATCCCTTTATGTGATTACTCTACCACACGTCAACTTGATCTTTTTATGAGTATGTTAAAATTGTTCGCGACTTTTCATATTTTTCGTCGTGTCAAAAAATGGGTAACGGTCACTCTCGTTGAATGAAAGCCGTTGATTGGTTTTCGTGTACGTACATTTTAAAAATAGAATCATTTCAATTCGATTTCGTTCCGAATTCGAATATATAAATCGTTTATTGCCATATAGCCCTGATATATTTCAAGTTGCCATAGTTTCGAAAAGTAATATCAAGGCTGAAAGAAGATCGAATTCGTTCAGTGTTGTTCTATGAAAAATTGTAACGAATACTATACGAATAGTTCTTATTTGGGTCAATTATATATTTTACTCTACCAGTTAACAAACAATTATATTTGAATTGTTTATTAACCGGGAAAAATTGTTCTATATTTGATATTCTCAAACAATAATTTTCTGCAGTTTTTGCCTGATTTGAAAGTAAAAATGAATTGTTGTTATGATCCTTCTTTTAAAAAATAATATAAGATACATAATTATTGCAATACTCGTATCCTTACACCGTAATTTATTTTCAATGAACATTTAAGTTTTCAGCTTTTTACTCTTCACTACCCCAAAGGAGTGGGGAGTCATAATTTTTAGGATTTTTTTCCCGATTATCAACTAGTATCATGCTGAGATTGTATTCTGAAAGATTCATCACAACGTATCTGTGTACTATGTGCTATGTAGGTACTAAGTACGGAGTATTTATTCGACTTAATCGATTAGGTATAGACGAAAGTACGCATTAGATTATTTTCAAATTTTGCAAATTTATATACCTAACACTCGTTTAATCCTCATTAGATTTTGAAGGATATCTGATCAGTGCTTCTCATTTTTTTCAACTGTCAAATATTTCAAATTGACCCCAAGCTCAGGAAACTTGAAATTTGTAATTTTTATTTTCAAATTGGTAAAAAGGCACATCACTTTCATAAAATGGCATTGACGACATATCAAGTTTTTACAATAAAATATTTAAATAAAAAAATACTGTACGAACTCATTTCATAAAAATGCTGAAAAATTTCCATACAAAATTTGAATACTTTGCGGAGTGACTTGGTAGTGAGGAGTATAGCGTTGGCCACAACCAACACGCTTTGTTTGAATAAAAATGAAATATGTCCTTATTTGGCATTTAATATGCATATTTTATAGGTAACAATGTGAATTTTACATTATATATGATGTATATGCGTAGTTTCTAGGTTCATCTCAATAAATAATATATAAGTACCTACTTACCCATCTTTGGGTACTCACTATTTTTTAAACAATATTTTCTGTATAATATTTTAAATTTCCCCGTTTGCATTTCTTACAAAAAAAGATACTGTATGCCAACATGATGCATCGTTATTCTTTCTGATTCCACATTCGTTATAGTATTACTTGACTTATAGGTATGTTAATGAACACTGCTCCTCAAAGTTCTGATTTAAACACTCTGGAGTGCCAAACAAAGCCTCATGGACAAAGTGATATTTGTGCATTTAAAAGACAAGTTAACATATAGTTACATAATAAAGGGAACGCAGGAAGACAAACAGGAAGGTTTTTAATGGAAACAAATCCCTTAAAAAATCGGCCATCAGCAGTAAGTAAAATTAAGTAAAAGAACCGTATATCATAATACTTCGTTATTGTGTAGAGTGAACGTGAAAATTGTATTATATTGAGGAAATCACTATGAAATCGACATTGTGATAAACATTCACAGTAAAATTATTACATTAATTGAATGAATTCGGAGGTAAGAATTTATTTCTAATATTGCTACGCTGCGTTCATTTCCATTGTAGTCATATAAATATTGACTTTTAGTAATATTCAAGAATTAAGAAACCGAGGCTATAAATCTTTGACGTTTACCATATATTGCGTGAAGAGGATGCCTATACTGGGGCCCCACGAAATGTAAAGAAATATTGACTTGTAGTCAAAATTAAAAAGAAATGACTTGTAGTCAAAATAAAAAAAAAAAGAAAAGAAAACTCAATGTATGGAAGTGACAGTCACTGAAGATAACTCAGTCACGTGACATCTGTCAATTACATTATGTTGACGTAACTTTTCTTTTTCTTTTACACCGCTAAATGATACGTTGTCAAAGCCAGTAGGGCCGTCCGAGGATGGCTCTACCATATGAACGATATCCTCAAAGAAAGAATCGTAAGAAGCTTCAATAGATGGACGATGAATGCGTGTCAAAGATAAAAACACGTGACGTTCAATTCTCTCTGCATACCCCATATGAGACATGACGTGATGTGTTTATGAAAAGTTATTATGCTGTTAAATCGGATTCCAATATTTGTATACAATGAAACCAAAATAACATTTCACACAATGCACAACATAGATTTTTATAAAGAAATAAATGTTTAACTTATACAAAGAGGCACGCTGGCTATTTAGTATATTTCCAAATCACAACAAAATAAAACGAATCTATGGTTTTTGTGGATAATCGTGATTTTCTTGACAAATGGTTTCGTCACACCGAATCTATGGTAGCAATTGGGTCAACCTTTATACTATACAATTAGTTTTTGGATATCTGATTTTTATTAAATATATTTAGTATTCATGAGTATGTTCTTACTATTAATATATAGATACATGAACTTGTAAACTATAATATAAATAATATGAGCTATTGCAAGTTTTGTAGTCTTCCTTGATTTGTCAGAGTGACGCAAAAGCAAGACCAAAAATAAGAAGGGGTGGTCTTGGTCATACAGAACTTTTACAACAAAATATTTATTATTTTTCTGCTAAAATTCAGTACCTACCTAATTACAATAAAAAATATCATAAAATACAAATTTATAGTATTATGTTGATAGTAGGTACCTACGTAGTTAATTGCTTACTTGTTAATTAAAAATAACTAATTTTATAAAATTTTGCGAGACCGCAAGCCTCTTGGTCCTGCAAAGCATGATCTTTCAGTGAAACATGCGGTCTTGGTCTTGCAAAAATGTTTTTGTAGCAGAGCGGTATGCTGTTCTAGCAATCCAATGGACCCGGGTTCGATCGATTACGTTAAATTTTATTTTTTACGGTATGTATACTTACTACGTAATTTATATTCATTATTTAAAAATAAACCCAAAAATTATGTTAATTGACACAAAAAAATATTTGTCACTTATATTGTAGGTACCTAAATGAAATGACGATAATCTGAAACAAAAATAAGAATTTACATGAGTTTTTATTGATAAGATATTGGTATGAATGAATGTAATAAGCTAGGACATTAAGAGTGGGACTGGACCGCAATAAACGTTCTGTCATTGCGGTTGTCGGCTCATTCAGTAGTCGGCTTCGATCTTACTATAACAATAAGGTGACCATCATTCATATTCATATTTAAAACAACACGATAATTTATTTTTTTTGAAACTCAATCTTAGTCTCTTCTTCGGTGCTCTAACTGTTAAAGATCTGAAGTCAACGACAGTCCCCAAGTGTGAATCTTCTATTAACGATCGTTGATTGTTATTTTTAGTTCCAAGATTGCTAATCTAGGGGCTTCATGAACTACTCTTTGTAATAAGATTTTTTTGTCACTCACTTAGCGTTCTGTGAATGGTCCTCCAGTTGCGTATTTACGTTTCCGTGTTGATTAGGAGGCAAGTTCTGCCTCTAATTAGGCACTAGTTTGTTGCGCTAATGCACTTAAAAACTCGTGTTGAATTCAAGCCACGTGTCCTCCAAGTACACACGGTTTAGCAACGCAAACTGTTCCTGCTAATACGTACGAACATAATATATAAACATCTCAACAGATTCTACCAGCCCAAACAACACGACAGACTAGACAAAGCAACATACGAATACCAAAGCTAAGTCAACTTTTGGTCAGACACTTTCAATTGATTTCATTGGAGTTGAAAAAGGCTAAAAACATAATAGCATTGAAATACGGAATTAAAAAATATAGACAAAACTTTAATCACGAAACTACTTAACAAAAACTTACAATGACAGACACATACACGTATTAGAATCATACAACATATTATTATAAAAAATCATTAACTGCTTCAGAACAGATTCTTAACCTAGTGAAGCAGTTTGCGTTCGCATCTGGTTTAAGATTTTTTCTGTATTTTATTTGTGATGCATTGTGTCTGGATGTGGAATAAAATGTATTTTATAATAATAATAAAAAACTATGACCTATCAGTCAGACCAAACTGTCCGATGTGGTTGAGAGAATAGCTATGCAGAAGTAGAGATAGGCAGGACACATATCAAGAATGACCGACAATAGATGGACGAAAAAACTGGTGGAGTGGAGACTGAAAGGCGACAACAGACCACAAGGGCGACCACCTAACAGATGGATGGGCGACATTAAAAGATTTGTTGGACCACAGTGGATGGGAGTCGCACAGGAACGGGATGAGTGGAGTAGGAGAGAAGAGGCCTATGTCCTGCAGTGGGCAAACACAGGCTGATGATGATGATATGAAACATTGTTATTTTATGTTTCTTACTTGTATGTTTTTGTCATATTGAATAAATATATAAAAAAATACACATTTCACCTGATAGTTTCATTTAATTTTTGACGTCAAAACAATCAATAGATGGAAGGATAGTTGGACTTCGTCATCTCAAGAGGGATAGTCTTTGTATAACAGATCAACAGGTCTACTAAAAGAAGAAGAAAACCTTTAAATGTTACACCGACGTTTGACATCTAAACCTTATGCTTTCTATGTATTATTTTCAAAATTCATTTTTCTACTTTATTATGATATTTAGGCCCGACTAGCCTAAAATTAGTAAGAAGCGGACTGTATATGAACGAAATGATACGTCAAAAAATAAGTATTTATATGATCAAATAATACGACATTGTGAGAAAACATATTGAATCTTCAAATCGTAATATAAATTAAAATGGCATTCATCAATTACTTTCGGTGGACTAACTAAATTTAATTTTATAAATATTAAACCAAACAATTAAATACATAGAACATGGCATAGTACGAACCATTAAAGCTAATACACAAGATAAAAATAGGAGAAAAAGGAGACCCTGAACTGAGACTTAAGCAGATAATAAAACTTCACAACTACAACACACGTACTAAAAATGATTTTGAAACTGAGAAAGCTACAAAAAAATATTGGACACGAAAGAAGAATGTGCAAAGGTGTGTATTGTGTATGACTACAGTAAGTAACCAGAACAACTAAATACTATGAACGAAAAAGCATTCCAATGGGAATTAAAAACAAGGCTATATTAAGAACTGGAGTGAAGTGTTGCTGTATATTATGAATGACTGTTATTTTACAATTTTCAACTATGAATTATTGTCATGAGCCAATTGGCTTTTTTAATAATTAATGTAAATAAATAATAAAATATGATTTGGTCACCCTATAGTATTGGCTGGGAAAGCAATCGGTAATAAAATACCGGTAGCAGCGAACAACAATAATAAGTAAATTATAACAAATAATGAAAAAATACTCTGTCGCTCCGTGCCTAGACCGGAGTTCCGATACAAAGCAAAACAAAAAACTATATACGTACCTACCTACCCAATAAAAAATGACGCAGTGTTAATGTTAGGTCTTGTATTGCCAAAGGCTGTATTGGTGTTTTGACCAAACGGTAGCACAAAGAGGCGTCTAAATATTTTATTATTAGACTAATGGTAGTCTAGATATTTGCCAGAAGGTACCTACTTAATTGAATAGCCAACTACATTGATAATCATTTTGTTTATTCATTAAAAATATTAGATTGGCAAAACTGCTTCAAATAACATTTTATTAATATGAATATTTTAACAAAAAGAATATTGGAGGCTTGTAGAAATAATACTAGTTGTATGATAACACTTAGGATCCAACTGTCTATGGCGATAGTATGTTGTACAATTGAAGAATACCTACGTACCAAACTATAACATCTTCAACCCAATTATTAAATATTTCAAGATATTTTGTTTTCTATAAAAAACATGTATGTCAGGATAGGATAATGTGGAGGTCAGTCCTTTTTTTCTACCCTGAATATGTAAACAGCTTAATGGTATGAATGTACGTATGAAGATTAAGTTATATACTATTGAAAGTCACCGTTAAAACTATTGTGTATTATGCCATACAAATTGTATGAAACGATGTCGTCACTAATTTAATTTGTGTCTAAAATTGTTAAGAAAAGTTTGAGATGTACCTTCTGTTATAATGTATATGTTTTTTTTATAGAAAATTAAATTATCTAGTTGGGGTGTCTCGACGTTTTTCGATATTTAAAAAAATGAAATTTGTGTTAAACACATGAAATTGTCATAAAAAATGTATTTCTCAGTAAAACCTTTTTAAGAAACCCTTTCATTTTTCACTAAAAAATAAATTTTCACTAAAAACAATGATTTTTGAGATATGTGGAAATAAAAATTCACACACGTTGATAACCCCGGAGTAGATCAGAATATCAAAATTCTGAGTATTAGACTTTTGTATGCTTAATATTTTGTATATATTCTGAAATTTGAGGCTCTGTTATAGCAGATCGAATGTAATAAGGGGGGACGAACACACACACGCACACACACACACACACACACACACACACACACACACACACACACACGCACACACTAAATGTTCTCCTCCGAATTCTGTGTTAAATCATATATAATATATATTTATTTGGCCCATACAAAATCCCGAGGATCATGGCTTGAAAATATGTTGATCAAATCGACACTTGGATTAAAGAAATCTTTATATCATGTAATATTTTATCAATTGACAATAAGGTGATCGACAAACAACGAACGAATTCCTGATAATATTAAAAGCAAATAACATTTACAGGGACAGAACACAAGCGACAATAATGCAGAAACTGTTCAACCTTATCATAAAAATATATTCAAATTAAAAAAAAAATTAAAATGATTTTACACTTAATTAACTTTATTTTTTATTTAGGTATTTTTGATTAAAATATTTATTTTCCATTCAGCGCCATTGCGAAATAAAAGTTTTTTTGGTTTATTTACTTAACATGATGCATTAATGCAACGTCACAACATATTTTTCCCGATATTTTGTCCACCTTTAATTTAAAAAAATATATATTGTTTTATACCTTATAGTTTGTAAGAAATATAAGATAAATGTCAAAAATGAAAAAAAAAAAAAAATTTATTTTATTTGTAGCTTCTCGAGCAACTAACAGGTGCTATGTTAAATAATAATTATTAAACACGCACCCAATAACAAGTTACCACATTCTGGAGATAATATTTATCGTCTCACAGATCCAGACTGAAAACAATTAAAAACTGTGTCTCCACCGCGAATCGAACCCGGGACCGTTGGATCAGATACCTAACCAACTGAGCCACGAAGGCCGACAATATACATAATTCTCATATAAAACTGTTAGAAATTATTTATATAAAAATTTAAAACAATGACTGGAGTTATAGCCATATAGAAAGAATAAGTGATACTTTACTTTACTGTGTGTGAATAGTGATGATCTTCTAGCAAAGCAATACATATATATAGCAATACAAGTAAAGGCTGATATGAGAGGAATAGCAAAAAAAAATCTTCCAAGAAAAGTTCACAATTCCATATATGGGATATTAAAGTATGCCTAAATAAAATGGCAGAGCGGTTAGCGCACTGACTGTCTTAGTAATCCTGTGATGACGAGCTCGAAATCAACCTGGCGTCCATCGAATTAGTTCACCTATACTCAACGCCGTAGCCAGGGGGGGGATCAAGGGGGATTGATCCCCCCCCCGAAATGAAATAAGAAGATATTTCTTTAGTAATTAACAATGAGACTGCAGTTACATACGGTGCACCCATTTAACTCTGTTGTTACGGTGCACCCATTTCAAAATTTTGTATGAAAAAAAAAATATTGAAATATATTTAGTAATTCAGCATTTTCATCACATACTTTTTAGCGTGACACTGCGTCAGGTATACAGGTACATGCTCGCACATATATTAGATTTTTAGATGGCGTTATTTTTCCAGGACGTGTGAGTCAAACACACACACTTATTTTAATTAAACACACACACACACGAATTGTTCTTATTTTGTTTTACTTTTTACTTGTTTACTTTTTTTTTACTTGTTTAATTTTTTTCCACTAAGTTAAAAATTATTTTCTAGCTACGGCCTTGCCTATACTTACTTAATACTAGCATTTTTGCTCTATTTCGGTAATATTATGTTAAGGTGTATGTGTACTTCAGGAACATAATATCTTGAGTGTAGTTGTATTAAAGTTTCTTAAAAATGATATGTACCTTTTAAGTCATAATATTATTATGTTAACAACTATGTTATATAAAAAGTTAGTCATTTCAAAGTAATATAATGACAAAGCAAAAAATAATGGCAATATTCAAAGAATATGGTCGCCATTATGACCACAAAATAATCTTACATGTATATATTTTATTATTTTTATGTGCTACTGTTTTTCAATCCAACCTATTTCAATTACACATTCCTTTGCATCAAGTTGTATTAAATATTACTTGTATTTGTGTAGAGCTATTCGGGATACGTGAATCTGCTTCAACATTCGTAAAGTTTGAAATAACATTTTTTTTCTTTTGATTTTGAAAACGTACCCAATAACAAGGTCCCACATTCTGGAGACAAATGATGTTTATCATTTCACAGATCCAGATCTCTATCTTAGCTTGTATCCTACATGGTGGTGGGATTAGCTCTCCTTACAGAGCTCCTTCACTTCGTCCTATCCTGAGCATCGTCGCTCATCCTCCGCCACTTAACCCTTCCATCGTTCAATCGTCTTTTTGGACAGATCCAAACTGAAAACTGGATTAAAAACTGTGTCTAAAACGGATATCGAACTCGGAACCATTCGCTCAGCAGTCACAAAGACTACCTGTTTATAAAAGATGGTCGTTTCTGCTATAGAGAATGGCTCATAGATAAATGAATGATGAATATTTTGGAAGGTAGTAATAAATGAATATGTGGAGATAAAATAATAAATGAATATAGGCATATACGATGTGGCTAAGTAGATCAAATGATGGAGTGAGAGGATGTGGGTACAGTGATAAGATACCAGAAGGTGTATTACGTTGCAATTAGGGGCTGTATCAAACCGCAATGGAGTACCTACACCTTGAAAGTTCTGTGTGAACCAGTTACAACTCTCATTCATGGGAATATTCTGTACTAACCTATATTTACACACAGACTTATATCAATGGATGATGTGTGCTCAAATTACATTCATAAAATACTTGGCATATAGGCCCAACATTTGAACAAAATAATGAAATATTTAAAATAATCCTTAATTTAGGTGTATATCATGTAGTTTAGTACATATTTTCAAATAAGCTACATGTCGTTCAGTATATATGCAATAATAATAATAGGGATTTTCATAAAGCGTCGTTTAATGATTCAAGATTATTCCAAAGGCGCTGATGGTTAAGTTATGTGCCGCTCTACGATACAAAGCTATTTTCAATTATAAGTGAAAGTGCTCTTGCATTGAGCACTGCGGACATCTGGAGGCAGTAATTGGACCGCTCACATGAAAGCAACGGGCATAGTAAGCCGCTATGTTGACTCTGTCGCACTACTTTAGGGAGTTGTTTCTCTGTAATCCAGATGATCTGAGTGTGAAATGCCTCCCAGAGAGCTTTTTTTCCTGACACAGCTCGTGAATGTATTGTATTGCTAGATTCAGTATAACATAAACACGGTCATATAATAATTTGGAAAGGATAAGGTCTGTGGACATATTCTGTATGTCCAGAACCATTTTCAGGAGCCACATTAGGCAGGAATAATTCATTGTTTTATTATCAGCATTTAGTACATGTAACAAGAAATTTATATTGTTAAATTATCATTTTTGTTTGTTTTTTTTAATTTATAAATAAAATAAAAAGACCAAGACCGCTTATGTCAATGCCTGACCAAGACCGAGACCAATGCAAGGGTCTTGCGGTTTCGCAAAATTTAATAAATTTATTTATTTTTAATTAAACAATCAACTACGTATTATCGACATAACAATACAAATGGTTCTATTTTATTTCATCGTGATTACTGTATTTAACATAAAAATATTTTTTCGTAAAATTTGCTGAACTTGCAAGACCAAGAACAAGACTGGGTATGTAACACCAAGACTCGATCGAATATGCAAGACCATCCATATTCTTATCACTATTCAAAAGATTTAATTTTTAAATTATTACAACGAAACTTAAAATGTGCAATATCTACATAATACACGTTGATTTAATATACGCTTGAAATCATAACTATCACTATGGCATAAGTAGTGGAGATTAAAAAAGTGTCTAGGTTACAGAGTCAAATGGCACATTGATATCAAAGTGTCTAGGTTACAGAGTCAAATGGCACATTGATATCAAAGTGTCTAGGTTACAGAGTCAAATGGCACATTGATATCAAAGTGTCTAGGTTACAGAGTCAAATGGCACATTGATATCAAAGTGTCTAGGTTACAGAGTCAAATGGCACATTGATATCAAAGTGTCTAGGTTACAGAGTCAAATGGCACATTGATATCAAAGTGTCTAGGTTACAGAGTCAAATGGCACATTGATATCAAAGTGTCTAGGTTACAGAGTCAAATGGCACATTGATATCAAAGAATCGTAACTCGTATTGAAAAGCGTTGGAGCAAAAAAGATTTTCTCATATTTTTATTGAACCCAGTGAATTATTTGATCTTTCATTGAACAAAATTTGAGTTTCTGCATCCGTTGTATGGACATGAATAATGTTTCACAACATCAGAAGTCGATATACATTTTCTTTTTGTGCTGTCAACAATTGATTTCATTCATGGCACTCGAACGAAAAAAGCCGCGAGTACAACTGAGCAATGGCGTCCGACGACATTTTGGTTCTTATGACAAAATTCATTTTATTTTACTGTTCAAACCTGATGAATCAATTGAAGTTTTAACATTGTGTTTTGATACAATACTATCAAATTACAATATAGGTTCTAGACATCATTAAATCTAGACAAATTATTTTAATAAAATAGATTTTTTTTAATGATTGTAGTTACGAAATGATATCATTACAGTAAATCAATGTTGTTTATAAGAAAAAAAAAACAAAGAAATCACGACATCGGTTACCTCTATGGCGTAAGGCTTCTCTGTCTTGTGCTCACCAGAACAACTCTTCCCTAGTGGTCTCTTCCCTAATGTTTCTTAGCCAAGACATCTACCCACACCGCAACTATCCTCAATTTTCCCTTTCCCTTATTGTTGCGGAGAATGTGTCCCAAGAATGACATGTTTCTTATTTTTTACTGCCAGCTCTTCGAAACACTTCAATGTTGGTGATCTGTCTGTCCGTGGTATCCATAACATTCTGCGATGAAGGCACATTTCATATGCTTCATTTCCCTACTACTCTGTTATAATTTAATAATTTTTAAGCGTATTACAATTTTTAAATACGATTTCTCAAAGTGTGTTATGTTGAAAGTGCATATTTGAGTTTTGCCATAAAGGTTGTTGTGTATGTATTGTATGTAATATGAAATATTTACTCATCTGTAAATTTCAAACTGTAAGTTAAATTAACTTCATATCGATAATATCATACATTTGTGTATAATTGATTTAGTATTTTTACTCCTCACTAACCCAAGGAGTTATGATTTTGCAATTTTAAGGCTATTTTTTATTGCAGATTATCAACTAGTACCATGCTGAGATTGTATTCTGAAAAATCATCACAATGTATCTGTGTGTGTGCTATGTGTTGTGTGCTGCGTGCTATGTTCAGCGTGTTTATTTTACTTAATCGATGAAAGACTAAAGTATTCATTCGATTCTTTTTAAATTTTTCAAATTTGTATATCTGATACTCACTTAGACCAGAAGCGGAATTGATTATAGAAGCCAAAAATCTTGGCTTGCCTATGAATATATTCTAAATTCAAGAAGAAATATTTTTTTATTTGTTTTATTGCAACCATACTACAAGATTAAAAATTGAACCGTATGTAGATGGGCCACAAAAGTAAATATTATTATGGCATGTGATTTAAAAAATATATTTCATGGCCACTGGAATGAACAATGATGCTAAATAAACATTTGATTTTTCAATTTTCTTTCATGGTTTGCCTAGCCCGAAGGTTCTAGACACGCCCCTGACTTAGACCCCATTAGATTTTGATATATATCTGAATAGTACTTGTATATCTAATACTCACTTAGACCCCATTAGATTTTGAATGATATCTGAATAGTGCTTCTCAATGTTTTTAACTATAAAGTATTTCAAAGTGACCCCAAGATCAGAAAACTTAAAATTTGAAGAAACGAAGTTTTTTGTTACCAAAATTTTTATTTAAAAATTTTTATTTACTTAATTATTATGAATTTCCACAGTGTTACTAAAAATAATTTCAACGGATTAAAATTTGAAATTTTTATTTTCAAATTGATAAAAAGGCACGTCACTTTCGTAAAATGACATTGAAGAATTATCAAGTTTTCATAATAAAACATTTAAATAAAAAAAAATTAACAAACTCATTTCATTAAAGTGCTGGTAATTTTCCATACAAAATTTTATTACTTTATGGAGTGAATTGTAAGTGAGGTGTTTAGCGTTGGCCACAACCCCCTCGTTTTATTTGTATTCTCCAAGTATTACTTAGGTTTCTTATTTATGATGTTCTTCGTTTTCCTATTAAATAACATATTTTTAGACGTTCCTGTATGTTTATTATAAGATCCAAAATGGCGATTGCAACTTGAAATAGAAATCCGTAAGCTGCATAAAACCTCGCGTTTAAGGTTTAGTTTTTTATATCTTGGCCATTACGTGTATAGGGTCAACATAAAGTCGTTTCACAGATTTAAACAAACAAATAAATATATTTTTTTATTATTATTTTTTATATTATTCTATAAACATTGTCTCAATCCGATTCAATCATATGAAAATCATTCTTAAGAGGGGGACTGCTGCCAACGTACCTATTTTTTCAATTTGAATTTTCGTCATTACTACAAAACGAATCATTTTGAAAAAAATAACCTAGTTAGTTTGGATATTAATAAATAAAAATATACCTTAATTTTTTAAATATGTTCTGTATATATTCTTATAGGAAAATAATAAGCATACCCAAATTTCATTTATTTATTTCAATTTCTAAAAAACTATAAGGTATAGAGCATTATATTTTTTTATAAATTAAAGAAGATCAAAATATCTTGGAAAATACGATATAACGTTGCATTAATGCATCAGGTTAAGTTAATAAACCAAAAAAACTTATATTTCGCAATGGCGCTGAATGGAAAATAAATGTTTTTTAGGTTTATTTTCTAAACCTGAAGCATTAATGCAACGTCACATCGTATTTTTCTAGATATTTTTGTCTTCTTTAATTTAAAAAAAAATATGTTGAACTACGCCTTATATTTTATTAAAAATATATGATAAACGTTGAAAATCGGGGTATGCCATTATTTTTCTACAAGAATTTATACAGAACATTATCAAAAAGTAAAGATACATTTTTCTTTATAAATACCCAAACTATCTAAATTATTTTTTTCAAAACGATTTGATAAGAAATAATGATGGTATATCAAATTGAAAAATAGGTACGTTGGCAGCAATCCCCCCCTTAAATTATAAATTTTTGACAAAATAATAAAAACGTCATTATGCTTTTGAAAAAATAATTTCTTAATAAAGACGAATAAAATTAATAAAACAATAGTTTTCGGTGGTCTTTCTGGTGGTCGCTGATCCTCGGAAATTACACACATTAGGTATGTTATTTTGGGAGCCTTTCGGAATCCATACTATCCACATGATACATTCAGTGATGCCTTCGCCACCTTACGATGCAGGGAGCTACTCATAAAACGTTCTTAACACGATCTTATCTTGCCTTAATTTTAAAAATGTATACACCAGTACCCAATCATTATCTTATTTTAATCTTTCTCTACATTTAATCATAAACATTTGCTAATGTCAACGTTTAGTTTGAAATTGTCATAAATTAATTCAACCTCAAAGATTGTTTGCTTAAGTCAACCTCAAAGATTGCTTGCTTAAGTCAACCTCAAAGATTGCTTGCTTAAATCAACCCCAAAGATTCATGAGTAGCCCTGAAAGTCCTGCGGGTCGTCTCATTTGGGATTCTGTATCTAATAGTTTTGCCAGAAATAGATTTCAGTGTTTTTATTTTGTGTTTTATTTTCATGGCGAACCAATCATAAACATTTGATTGCCTTTGCTTGTTAGTAAAACGGTCTCATTTCTAGGAACCTTGTATATCGTCCGACCAGTAAACGTTTTATACGGTAGCCACAAAAAAACCGTAACAATAAAAATAATATAGGTAGGTAGGTATGTATAATGTATATGCAACAATATTGGAAAGGAACAAATGCCAACACCTCATACAATTTAGTTATACCAACATTGATACTGCTGCCTGTCTGTCATCTACAGTTTGTTGTGGTTACAATAATACTATGACGTCATATTATTCTTTTGATCGACTGTTTTTTTTTTAGCAATAATACTATTTTAGCTCGAATAAGAACGTTCTAAATTCTTACAATTAAGGTCATTTCAACTTATTTCGCATTCTGTAACTGACGTTTTTCTAAAATAAAATAAAAAATAGTGTATCGAGGATAGTAATTTGAACTCAACTTGTCTATGGCGTAGACTACGCATGCGTACTGCGCACTGTTCGATACAACACAACACGTGTAAATTATCAATTTTTATTTTATTCCGAACACAACTGATGTTTTATACTTAACAAAATATCCCGGACTGTAAATGAAAATAACTAGTATGTTTCCAATAAGGAACGTTGATTCGACTTAAATATGGTTATATAATAGGTAATTGAACCAAATTTGTGAAAAGAAAATTCCTAAATAGGAAGGTTCATATATCAACGTTATAAAATATCAACTTGGACTAAGTGGAATCTATTTTAACCGGAAAGTTCTTAAAAAGTTACAGAATCGGACTTAATATACCTGTTTTACATACTCATACTTCTTGGAATAAATTTACTAATATAAATAACCTATGTATTTATCACTTGACCAGCACTGCATAACTATTTAAAATATAATTTGTGTTCACTGTGTGTGTTTGTTTGTTAAATGATGTGTATTGGATTTTTCATGTGTATTTTGTATGTTATATATAGGTTTGTCTAAAAAAACATATTCATATCAAATATATATAAGCATATTATATATTTTGTCTTTTACGATAAAAACAAGGCTATTTTACAAAAAATCTCAACGCACGGTAAGGCAAAGATAGCATCATAATAGTTCTAAGGGGAAATTTGCAATGATAATAATTATCTATAGAGAACATAAAATTTTGTAAACTGTCAATTTAGAAAAAAATAAGTTTAATAAATTTAGTAAAAACTAAACGGTATACTTACCTACTGATTCAATATTAATTAAATACAACGATTGTTTAAATATGAAACTAAAAAGAGATTAATACATTAAAGTTGTCAGAAATAGGACTTTATTAAATTAAAAATAATTAAATATATCGTTTTTTAATTATATTGTTTTATGAATTTTCTTGAACTAAATAATAATTTCGTTATGTTTTTGAATTAAAAATACTTATTTGAGTCAAGCCATTATAAATCAAATATGCCTGATTTATTGGAGTTCTAAAAATATTTATAATATTAAAATATTTTAAAATTTTGCAAATCATGAAGGTAGTTATTGTTGAAAAGATTTAACCATCGTTAAAATACCAATATCGCCAGCTTTATGACAAAAATTGAATCATCTACATCAGGAAAATTTGCCTTGTTCATAAAACATTTACCAAATGTTTTTTTATAGTAATTACCTATAAACCATAGAAGTTGGTATAATGAATTTGAAAGGATGGTATGCGATAGCCGCTGGTTGAGTTATGTACAAATTGTGAGTCATATAATATAGGTAGGTATATTATAATGAACAATGGCCGCTCATGGTATGATACGATCTTCACTTCCTGAAATTAATTCGACTATTTCTAGATAAGTACTTATATCAAAGTATAATATATTGAGCTACTATATACGTTCATTTCAACCTCCTTGTTATGTGTTAGAACGTAGAAAATAAATACATATATAGTACTCTGAAATATCTACATATAGGTATTCGTAGTCATATACCTAAATTTGAATGGGTTCAATATCTTTGAAAACTTACCAAATAATATTTTAAGCTGTCAATGACCATTGCAAATAACATACATTGAGGCAATGATAATTTTTACTCCTCACTAACCCAAAGGGATATAGTGGGGAGTTATGATTTCGCAATTTTTAAGGGTATTTTTTTATCGCAGATTATCAACTAGTATCATGCTGAGATTGTATTCTGAAAGTTTCATAACAATGTATCTCTGTGTGTGTGCTATGTTCTGTGTGCTATGTACGGCGTGTTTATTTAACTTTATCGATTACAGACTAAAGTACTCATTCAATTCCTTTCAAATTTTGCAAATATGAATATTTGATACTCACTTAGACCCCATTAGATTTTGAAGGATATCTGAATAGTGCTTCTCATTTTTTTAACTATCAAATATTTCAAAATGACCCCAAGCTCAGCAAACTTAATATTTGAATTTTATTTTTAAATTGGTAAAAAGGCACATCACTTTCATAAAATGGCATTGAAGAGTTATCAAATATTTATAATAAAATATTTAAATAAAAAATAATTTAACAAACTCATTTCATGAAAATGCTGAATATTTTCCATACAAAATTTGAATACTTTATAGAATGACTTGTTAGTGAGGAGTTTAGTTTTGGCCATAACCCACTCGTTTTACATATATATATATATATATATAACGAGTCATAAGGCAAAAAATATTTACATAATGATTTCTTACATATAATCAATGATAGGGTTCATATAATTAAAAGAAATTTATTATTGACATTTTTTCAACATCTCAATAGAGACGAAGTTGGAATATTATAGAAGAACCAGGAACTCAAGGCACCTACAGGTCTCACGACCTGTCATCGGTTGGTTTATGTGATCACATTATGCGCTTGCGCTAAGTTCACCAATTATGAATTTTATAAATGTATTCAAACGCACAAATGTACGTAGATTCGAATACATCTCGTTAGAGACTTGTAGGAAAATATCACTGAGTTTAAAATATCACTGAATTTAAAACCGGAATTTCGTTTTTAGTAATTTTAAGTAAAAATTCCATATACAATTCTATTTTTTATTCTCAGTGATACAGGTAAATCTGAAAATTTGACCTGGCAAGTATAAAATTGCCGTGATGTGTTCAAAATGTGGTTTCATCAGAATTAAATCAATAGATTTTTTAAAAAGTCAATCAAGCTCTATATTATTTTTACTAATAAACGGTTTAATACATTTAAGAAGTTAACAACTTTCTTTTGATTTCATAATATGAAAGAAATTAGACGGACACCTACTTACCTAGGTTTATAAAACAAAGAAAAAACATCAAAAATTAAACAATTAGATGCAGTGGGATGTTAGATAATAAAAAGGATAAGTTTATGTGACGAATTTATAACAAAATAAGCAGATTTTTTGACGAAAAGCATTCATATTACTATTTTGATATAAAATATCGGTTTCATTTTCATGCGCTGGACAGTACAGTCGTGGATGAGTTTGATTGAAAATTCAAATCTCGACGCGTTTTAAAAGCATCGATAGCATAATGACTTTATGAAAAGTGTGTATTATTTTCTATACAAACATGAAGAAAGCACTGGCTCTTTTGGTGTGTGATCTTCATGTTGTCTATTACTCCTCTTTATTTACTTACAACTTTCGGGACGATGTATTGTTGTAGAAATAAAAGCAACATGGCGGTCCTTCCTTTCCCGCGCGCGGCCGCCCGCCATGACGGATCGGTTCCAAATTCAAATCTCAGACCGCTTCCGGTCTTTTGTTTCTCGGCGATGTTTTTATTTTATATTTTTATTTTATTTGAGTCGGATTCCGGCGAGCACTGCAGTGACGTTGGCCATAAACAAGGCAGATTTGAATTAAGTAGAATAGATACTTAACAAATTAATTGTCTATTTAGAAACATCTATGACAAAATAAGCAATTATACTACGTTATCCAAAATTTGTTCTCTACGTTACCCAAACGTTTTAAGTTTCAGATAAAAGTCAAGACATATAGAGGAAGACATATATCACTTTACATGCTCGTACAAATGCCCCAAAAGGAGGTCCGATGACATAGTTCAGCAAGCTGGAAGGACCTGGATGCGAAGGGGGAGAGACAGAAACAAATGGAAAAGAATAGAAGAGGCCTACATCCAGCAGTGGAGGGAGGAAGGCTGAAGAAGAAAAAGAAGATGCTTGTACAACATCGACTATTATTTTTTTTATTTTAGCACAGAAGTCATTAATTTAGGCAAATTTAATACTTCTACTAGTTGTACAAAAACGGTCGATAAAATAAGAAAATTTTATGATTTAAATTAATTTGCAAAATAAATTAAGATTTGTTTGAAGATCTTAATAATTACCTGGTAAAGGGCAATTGGTTATTTTTTTACTACGTATATTATTGATTTTGTTTTTATTTGTATTTATCATAAATTAAATAACATAAAAAAAATAATTGCATATTTTAAAGTGTATCATTTTAATAAAAGTAAACCATTTTTTTAACAAAAATAGGCAATCCTACGTAATAATATAGAATTTTTTAATCAATAATTCGAGAAGATAACATCGCATTTGGTTTAACTGTTTCAAAAATCTGTTTCTAACCTCGCTGTGTATTATTTCATTTATCAACTTCATGTGTTCCATAACGGGTTTATTGTCATAAGGCAATTTCTTCCAATCAGCCAAAGCTAGGTGAGGTCCGAAATAGTGTAGTGGTAGGTACATTAAATTTATAACAAAAAAAAAACATAAAGACAAACACGTAACAATATTAAATGTAAATTCATAGCAACAAAGAGAGGAAAGGGGTAGAGGTTGGTGGAGAAGAGAGAGCATGGAGAAGGGATGTCAATTAAGAGTTATTAGACAGGTATAACAGCTCTAATATTAAGAGTTATTAGACAGGTATAACAGCTCTAATATTAAGAGTTATTAGACAGGTATAACAGCTCTAATATTAAGAGTTATTAGACAGGTATAACAGCTCTAATATTAAGAGTTATTAGACAGGTATAACAGCTCTAATATTAAGAGTTATTAGACAGGTATAACAGCTCTAATATTAAGAGTTATTAGACAGGTATAACAGCTCTAATATTAAGAGTTATTAGACAGGTATAACAGCTCTAATATTAAGAGTTATTAGACAGGTATAACAGCTCTAATATTTTTTTATAAAGTTGAATCAATTGAGAAGTCGTAATATCATCACTTAAGGTGTTCCTTAGTCTTGCTGATTGTGCCTACATCAAACGAGGAACTGAGAAATTTAGTAGAATAAAATGTGTATGGCAATCAATATTGAATACTTTGTATAAAATACAAATATAAATGTAATCACATTGCAAGAATTTAAATCGTTTTTTTTTATGATTAAAACGTGACTAAAATGCAATCAATTATACATGTTTTTACGTTATATTGTCAAAAACGGCTTTAATTCGTTGAATCATTCATACGCAATCAATCATTCATCATGCGTCCATTGATATATTTTGCAACGTTTCAATTCGTGAGTTCGAAAGAAATATCTGATTGAAAACATATTTCCAATAATTTAAAATAATAAAGAAAATAATGTGATAGGCACAAGTGTCCGACAGCTTCCGATGTGAGGTTTTCACGCGTGGCGGGAGATGGCGCTTGCGTGCGCGGACGCGAGAGGAAGTGACGCCATTTTCCGCGCGCCCGCGCCGGCCGGCGGCCATTTTGAATAGGCGGTGACGTCACCGGGCGCGTCGAGTCCGCTGTGATTTATTTGAGCATTGTTTGTTCGGATGGTATTTCATATGTGAAGAGGTATATATAAATATCTAATTCATATACATATATCGTGTATTTATTATGTATGTGTTCACCGATACAATGATAAATTATATATCCATATGCATAGGTGACTACATCAAATGACAAACAATATGAATTATACATACGTGTTCATATAGGTACAATATTGTTTAACAACACACCATATTGTCATAGATAATGAAACAATGGTTTTAATCTAGACATAACACTTAAGTAGATGTTATGTCAAAAATGATTCCAAGTTCTCAACATACAATATTATTCTGTATATTTAGGTTTGAGATGAAAATAATGTCGAAGGATGGTACCTAATTTACACATAATATTTGTATTCAAAAAATAAAAAATCCTTTCATAAGATAAGTTATGTTTATTTATATAAAATAAAATATTGCCTTAGAGATGGGCAGTCAGAATTCTCGTAACAAAGATTTGGCTAAAACGCAGGCAGCCGGTTCGGTTGTTATATTTTGATTTCAGTGTATTAGCGTTAAAAACATTGAATTGTTCTAATTTTGTTCTTCTATAATTGAAATGTTTCGAATCTCATTAAACTGATTGATTCAAAACCGCTTAAAGAATCTTTAAAAAGGTAAATAGATTAAATTTTGTAATGAGATCCGATGTATCAATTGGTTTCATTTCCAGACGCGTCAAAGCCAACGTATAATAGTAATCGTAATAACCCAACCGCGATATTATTAGTCTGTGAACCGCACCACAAATACAGTGTCAAGGACACAAATGAAAACCACACGTCAGAACAGCGCCGAAAGCACATATCGGAGTAGCAGCAAAAGCCATTCATGGTTCTGGTGCAATGGAGCCTATTGCTGGAACAGAACAACAACAACAGTTTTCAACTGCTTCCGATCAACGCATGGCCTGCCATGGGCATCCGAGAAGTAGTGACGTCACGCGGCATCAGCACTAAGGTGGCGGAACGACTTCATACACACGTGACCACTGCCAAAGAACGTTTAGTGTGAAAAATTATTTTGGCCAAATTGGAATTGTTATTACTTTTTGTAATATATAATTTTGGGATAGTGGTTGAACAAATTTTGAAACTAGTTTATAAAACTTAGATTCCTAGATATATTTTTTCATATAGACATTCAGCTGCTTGTGTAACTGGGAAAACATTGTTAGAAACTAGGATTTTGGATATAGATGCATCAATCCAGGATTAAACACAACGTTTGAGCAGCACCATTAGGTACACATATATTGCAGAACATTTTTTCAACAAACTTCCATCGGATATAAGAGACTTAAATCTTGAAAAGCTAGGTAATAAATGTATTGTTACAGTAAATATAAAAATATATAACAGTGTACAAATTCAAAAAAATTAATATATATTATTTAATTGAATAAATAAATAAAAAGTAATAATAATAACAGTTTGTGAAGTATATGTATACTTTGTATTTCTCTAGAGTAAGGACCTAACACTTTTCATTGTATTCTGCACATTTTACAATTCGCTTTAGGTATACATTTTTTAACGATATTGAAAAATATGTAAGATGGCCATGATGTGCAGAGTGGATAGAAGATATTATTTCAGCTAGATTTGACTGTCTTCATTGGGGTCTGTTGTCCGTCAGCCTCTCCATCTGTTGGTAGACAATAACGGACAACAGAGATATGTAAAGAGATGGAGTGCTTGGTGCAGACTAATCCTAGGATTTTTACCACGAAGAAGAAGATTGGGATCTGGAAATGAACGATTCAAAAGTTATTCAATTTTTTTTTGTTTTTGTGATAAATCTCAATCCAAATCCGTCCCAAGGATGAAGCTGTCCTTTTCTTTTATATAGCTCGTTTGGGGTTTGACAAAATGAATAAAATAAATCAAATCAAAAATTTATATTATTTTCAGGTTCAATTTATTTAAATTGAATTTATATCGGTCATAGATAATGAAATCGATTCCGAACAGAATATCTTTCATCGGAATCGACTGACGATCTGAACTGCAATTATTATTTTTCCAATCTGTGAATGAAATCATTTGAAGATATTAAAAAAAAAACGAGTAGTCGAAGATGACTGCAACTTGTGCGAAAGATTGCACGAAACGCACGGATTTCGCATTAACAGTTGCGACGTTTTTTTTTTACTTTTGAAGGGGGCCGCCGATGATCGATTTCGCAAATGATAAAATGTTATTATCGACAGTCGTTATTTGATATTCATTTGTATCACAGCGGGTTTGTTGGTGGGCAGACAGTGATCGATATTTTGCTACTTATTATTGAATGACATTTCTCGGAAGTGACAAATATAATATTGCTGAAATCATCTTCGGAATATAGACAGACATATCTAAGATCAGAAGTTTTATAGATTTAAAACTCAAAGAAAAATCTTTAGAATATGCGGTACAATAGTATAAATATTATGGTTCTTTACAAAAAGGAGTGAAACAAAAACATCGACTGCCATAAACAGAAATAACCCAGCAATAGAGAAAAAGAGGATCGAATAGGCTTTAGAGGTGGGACCTAGAAGACCAGGTAGACCATTGACCACTTAGATGTCCACAATGACCGAGATCTCAAGGATGCAATGCTTCGTTCTGAGTACGCGGAGGACAGAAGTACTTGGAGGATGAGCCGACCTCAAATAAATGGGATGAAGACTAGGGTGAAAAAAGAAAGGAGAGAATGGAAAGGTGAAGAAGGAATATCATTCAAGAACTGTCAGAGAAATGGTTTATTTTGTTTTTTCAAAAATATTTTAGACGGTGCGCAACGTTACATCATCACTTAAATTATTCCACATCGTAAGGTACTTTCAGCATATTATAAGAACAGGCCGTGATTTGACAGATAAAAATCAATGGTTGTTCTTATGTATTTGTGGTACCTACTTCTTCACTTTTTATGAGACTTTTTAAACAAGCTACATCAGTATTTTTACTCCTTACTACCCCAAGGGGATAACGTGGGGATTAATGCATTCGTAATTTTTGAGGTTATTTTTATTGGAGATTGTCAACTAGTATCATGCTGAGATTGCATTCTGAAAGTTTCATCACAATGTATCTCTGTGTGTACTGTGTAATATTTGCTATGTACGACGTGTTTATTCTACTTTAGGTATCGATTATAGACTAAAGTACTCATTCGATTCTTTTCAAATTTTGCAAATACTTGCTTAGACCCCATTAGATTTTGAAGGATATCTGATCAGTGCCTCTAATTTATTTACAGTCAAATAGTTCAGAGTGACCTCAAATTAATGTCACTGAAGGATTACCCATCATCGTAAAATATTTATAAAAATAATGTAATAAACTCATTTCATGAAAATGCTGAAAATTTTCAATACAAAATTTGAATACTTTGAGAGTGACTTGGTAGAGAGGAGTATAGCGCTGGCCACAACCCACTCGTGTATTGGAAACACTGGTAAGTTGGAAGAAATTTCCATATGAAGTGTTTAATATTATTATTATAGTTATGGAGTACCTACCTAATTTATTATGCTGAGTTTTAAAATTGTGTGACGAAAGTTCACTAAAAAAAATTTGAAAATACTTATGGTATCTCTTAAAAACACACGACGTTAAGATGTAAAAATGCGACGTTAAGGTTTGTATGCCCTCTCAAGCCTATTTTACTAAATGCAACGATTAAATTTAAAAAAAAAACATTTTTTTTAATTATTCACATAATGAATATTAAAATTATTCGTGATTTTATCGAAAGCATTGGTTTTTACAATTATAAATGAATACCAGTGAAAATAGAAAGTAAGTCGCTATTTATCTACTTGTTTCAATTGAAAGATTATGTCCGTAGCAATAAATCGATTTAGTATCTATAACGTATACAATCGTTGAAAGAGTTATGGCAGAGAGACATGGGCGGAAATATGAGTCAATCTCAATTGCTTGCGATCATAAAATTCCATTATCTGCGATGTTTTATCCAATTTTGCGTTTCATTTTATTAACAATGGTTCAAGTATCGAGCAAGTAGGTAGGTGGCAACTTGTACTTTCTTATTTTACACCGTTTAATGAATTAATGGCTTATTATTTAAATAATGTTACAAATGAAACAAAATAGGCTAAAATTGTCAACAGTTATGAGAAAAAAGGTATTTTGTTGTACTTTCTTTTATAAGGTAATGCACACCCGCATACATGTCGCTGGTCTCTCCACATTGTGGGATTTTCCGTGATGGTATGAATGAACAAATCTTAATAATGATAACGTAAAATATACATATTGTAAATATTCTTTTCGTTCCGTGATGATATTGATTATTTTAATTTCAAATATAAAAGAGATCCAGTGGTCGCGAGTTCGAATCCTGCCTCGACCGATTTCGTTCACCTATAGCACAAGCATTTATTTGCTTATTTTAGGGAACGTAGGAAGATGTATATGTACTTGTTTCACAAGGATATATTCATTTTTAAATAATAAAAAAAAATATATTTGGGCACTTTCTACCCTTCAATGAAACATTCGTCTCTTATTTTAGTTATTTATTTTTTTAAGACCAGCTTAAGGATTATATATTTATAAAAAACAGGAATAAAATTTGCAATCTATGAGTGCTTTCGTATCGGTATTTTATTCGGTTTACTTCGTTATAAACATCTCAGAACAAAAAAATATATTCATTAGTTTTGACCCTCAATTATATCTTCTATAATACAAGACAAATAAAACCAATCGTGTGGTTAATCGGGAGTAACAGAACACTTAATGATTTTGCCGTGTACTTTTGGATAAAGTGATTAGACAAATCAGCCGTGGCAAAGGACGCGTTTGACCGCGACATTTTGTAAGGTCGGGTCGATATTTTATCGACGGGCCATTATAAGATTATTTTACGCCTATCGAGAAATAAATGAGGTTTGAACCTTTGACACAATCACTCGTCCATTTCATCAAATAATCAGAAACAAATTAATTTTATCGTTCGGCGAATTTCCTAATGTAAACATCGAAAAGCATAGATTCTGTAACTGGATCATAATAATCAATTATTTAAGCTCATTTTTGGAAGTTTGTTGCCTATGGTCTAACACACAATTTTTAATATGTGAAGTAATGGTAGGATACAAATATCGGAGTGTAAAATAGTATAAAAGTATAATTTAAAGTCTAATTTTTTTTACATCAAATCATATAGACAAAATATATTATTATTATTGTCACAATTTTAGGAAAACATTTTACTATGTATTTCATTCAATATCATTGGTAGGTACAAGACGTTCTATATTAATTCAATATAATTTTTTTTTTTTAATTTAAGTATAAGTCACAGTTATAAATATTTACGGAGTTATTTAAAATAAAACTTTATTTTATATCATAAATATGTTGTAATATGATATAAAATAAAGTTTTGCTGGTATAAGAATATCATGTTATTTTTGTTGATAAAAAAGCAAGTTAATGTTTTCAATTTTTTGTGTAATGTTTGAAAATCACTGATTATTATAAACTTAATTATTTCTGATTTGTTTTGGAAAATTTTCGTAAGAATTTGTATGTTCGACCTCCGTGGTTCAGTAGTTAGCGCAAGTACATACATTCAATGACCTGGTAGTTGCGTTTTTACTCTTTATGTACCATTTAGTACACATAAGTACCTATCAATAATATGCTTTTTAAATATATATCTGTAAAAGGTTTTACAAAAAAATTCGTAACTGATTAAACACATTAAAGAAATTATACTAGGATTAAATTTTATGTTTTTGACTGAAGAGTTAGTCCGTATTGGAAGGGTTACTTTTATTACCTTTCGTATTATATTTATTTTTAAGGCAGCAAAGTATAAACTTGCAATTAGACTGTGTATGATCAAATAAACATAAGTTTGTTCTAACCCCAAGACCAGGCCATTTAATACATTGTTTATACGATTGTACGTAACAAACGTAGATAAAATTAATTACACGTGACAAAATTACATATGGACGAAATAACACTTAGACGAAATAGCACGTGACAAAATTACACTTGGACGTAATCGAACTTTGATGAAATGACATGTGACAAAATAACACATGGACGAAATAATATGTAGACGAAATTACACGTAGACAGAAGTTTACGGAGATGAAATTACACGTGACAAAATTTCACATGGACGAAATTACACGCATAAAGAATTTCTGTAAGTTTCTTCTTGTGTAATTGTGTCCTTACACCGTTTATACATTACTTCTAAAATATATATGTTTATATCATTGGTTCCAAACTATAACCGTTGTAGCTCCATTTCAAGTATTATTGTAACGAAAATTACTCGCTTAATCGTTTTCATACATAATTTATTGAATTTACCTGTTGTATCAGAACCTGTTGCTGTATCGTAGCCTCCCCCACCGGAAGTGTGGTTACCTTCCGGAAAATTAATTCTCTCCACTCGGTACCCCCTCGGAAATAAAATAAGGAACTAAACACGAGGGGTTGACGAAGACCTGTTTGAATACCCAAAGTAGAAGCAAGTGGTGGTTGACGTTTGATGGAGGGGTTGAAGTTAACGATGAACTCTTTGTTTGAAAAAGCAGATGAAACTGTTATTAGGTACACCGTAGACGAAAGATGCCTCATAGCTCCCTTATAACATTCATGCCCCGACTTAAAATTGCTCATAAATTATTCCCATTATTATATATTTTTTCAGAATATTATTCACATGGTCACGACACTTTGTAAGAAATTATCTTTTTTGATCGACGCTTTTTCCGTCTCTTAAACTATTTTACGTAGGTACATACCTGCTATTTAAATTTAATAGAAGTATTGTAAAGTTGGTTGCATGAAGTTGAATTATTAATACTGTGGAATACAATAGTTTTATTGCTTTATTACAAGAAAACGAAATATACTGAAGACATCAACGCACGTAATTTAAAACCTGTTTCATAACTTATACACCAAGAATCAATATTATTTATACCTATAGTATTGATAAATTAAAATTTTACCAACACAACTTATTTTACTTTACCTATTTACATAGTGTCAATTTCCAATCAAAACTGAAGACTACTCATAGCACGCTCTTGATACGTTCTTATCGTGTCTTAATCTTAAAAATATATGTATCAGTAATTGATCATTATCTAATCTACATTCAATTATACAAAGTTTAGTATGAAATTGTCATTAATTATTTTGTAAATAAAAGATTTCTAACGTCTGAATGCAATACTCGTATTTATCAACTTCATGTGTTGCCCTGCTACTCAAAAACTTTATTTATGATATTTTATCAGAATAAAAAACAAGGATTTATAAATAATAGTAAAACAACAATTACAAGATGAAGGCTATACAAATATGAAAATGATGGAAAAAACAACAAAAATTAACAACAACAAACAAAAACTATGAGTATTTTAGGTACAATAAAAGAACAATTATTTATTTTATTTAATAAATTTTGTTACAAAGAGTACATCATACATAGTTACAGCTACATACACATGCACATATATCATATATATATGCAAACATACACACACAATTTTACATACACCTATTACATACACCAAAATCAAGAAGGCTTATAGCCTGTATGTGGGTTTACCTGAATACAATTCAAAACAAAAATGTTGATTGTGTGTTACATGTTTAAATTTTTCTGATGCATTCAAAGTAATAAATTGTAAATAAGTACATAAAAAAGTGATAAAAAATATGGTGAAAAAGTTGATAAATAAAAAAAGAAAAATTCGATACGAGTAATTGAAGAATAAGATGTAATGTAATTATTTTTAGTTGGTTTGGTTTAATCCTAAAATGTGGACAATATTGTTACATATAGCAAAACATCTATCGCAAACACATGGCTGCACAAAAGATTTTTTTTTTGCATGGTTAATTTGATCACGTGTGTATAAAAACTACCCCCATCAGGCTGAAAATTTTCAGGATGATTGGCTATAACTATACCTCAAATGGATACAAAAATTAAAAATATACGTTGGTGATTATTTTGTCGAGTCATTGAGGGACATGGCACGATGGTACGAATTCCAACCGAAAACATTTAAATTGACATTATGCGTCAAAAATGAGCCAGTTCCGTCATAGATAATCACTTAATTTTGACCTTTCAACCAGTATATTTTTATATAATTTTATATACACACAGTTTCGTTCACACAATACTTGACCGCTAAATGGGTAAAGCATTGTTTGTATGATATAACTTGCCTAGTTTTGTAGTCTCCGCGACATGCCTGAAGAAGGGGGATATTTATATTCCCATGGAAGCTACTTGCATTTTCGTTGTGAATCGTTGTCGTGGGAAAAGAATACAGGTTATGGTTTTAGCATTGAGTATATTAACAAGACAATAATGAAAACATTGAAATTAAACAATAAACAGTCTTCGATGTTGCCTGTAGTAGGTTATGGTGCATCATTTTCATTTTATTATAATGAAAAATAAAATGGATATTCAATCAAACCTTACTTAGACAAATGTATAAATTCAAGCATACAAATGGTTTCAGTAGGAATCTATAGAGATTTCAAAGTTATAATATTCAATTTATAAAACTAGGCTATTATTATATATATATGTACTCTGGTGGACTAATAATAAACCTGTAAACGTTTTTAAAATGTAAATCACAACTGTGAATAAAAGTGAGTTAATCAAATAGAATTTTTCAATTAGAAATTATCGTGATTAATTACATAAAAAATAACTGAAAATTGATTTATATTGTGTTTTCCCCAGAACGCTCAAAAAATATGTCTTTAACACAAAACATTTTTTTGTTGTACGTCTTAATTCAATGAAGTTTTAAAATAAGAATATAAATATGAAATATTTTTCTCGAAAAATTAATTTAAAAAAAAAATCTTTTTTTATTTAACTAAATTAAAAAAAGACACTTAACAATTATCAAGCCTAAAGTAGATTTTTACTTTTAACGAAAAATAATATGAAAAACTATTGAGTAAGGTTTTTATTTTTTTTATTATTGTAATACTTCTCTTGCTACCTATTAAAAAAACTAAATTTTATTTTTATTTAACGAAAGAATATTGTAGGTGTCACAGATTTAGTGATATAGAATATTTTACGTGTTTCATACATCAGAAGGTAATAAGTATGCATACTTGTGTACATTCCGTATGCCCAAGATCATTGACGTTAACAAGGACCTTAACGTCAGCTTATGTGGCTCAGTTAGTTCGACATCTAACACGTAAGGCTTTGGTCTGGGGTTCGATCAGTTACCCGTGAAAATATACGGAGATTGCATGTATTAACAATATACAATATTTTTGTACTTCTGGTGGCGATCAGAATTGACTTAACTGGTTTTCGAAATGTCCTTCGCATAAAGGAGGTACCATAAAAAATTAAGGGAAAATTTATATTGGTTGACAGTTGACAAAATAAAAAAAAAACAAAAACTAGTGGGTTGAAACCAACGCAATACTCTTCACTTCTAAGTCACTTCTAAAATTGATGTAGATATGTTATTTGCTCCTGTCCCAAGCACAAGTTTTTAAACTTTATTGGGACAGTGCCTATTTGAAAAAGATAAAACTGTAATCATTTTAATTTTTGTATTATGTGTATGTTTACATTGTGTATACTTAACTAAATAAAAAAAAGTCACTCTTTAAAGTACTAAAATTAAGTATGAAAAATTTTCAGCATTTTTAGTTAAATTATTTATAATAATTTTTCAATGCCATTTTATGTAGTGATGTGGCTTTTCAGTAATTTGAAAATATAAAAATTAAATTTTAGGTTTCCTGAGCTTGGGGTCTAATGGAAATATTTGACTGTTGAAAAAATTAAGAAGCAATATTCGGATATCCTTCAAAATCTAACGGAGGCTAAGCGAATATTAGATATACAAATTTGCAAATAATCGAATGAGTACTTTAGTCTATAATCGATAAAGTAGAATAAAAAAAAAACACGCCGTACAAAGCACATAGTACACACACAGATACATTGTAATGAAACTTTCTGAATACAATCTGAGCATGATATTAGTTGATAATCTGCAATAAAAAAACCTTAAAAATTGCGAAATTATAACTCCCCACTATATCCCGTTAGGGTAGCGAGGAGTAAAAAAAGAGAGTAATTGAAAATTGTATATTTGTTTTATGACTGCAAATCCTATTTTTTAATTCGTAACACCATCAATATTAGAAAAAATATAATTATCACTAATATAATATTTTTACTATTGGAAAATCATGAATGCGATCCATAACGCGTTTAGATCAGCTGTCTTCTCCTACATATCTTTCCTAGTACTTTGATTTAATCAGCTGTCTTATTTTAGTATTTTTTATATGTACTTGTAAATCAATTATATATTATTTGTAATTTTTTGTATCAATATTAATTAGCCTATTGAACAATGCATGAAGTTTTCACTGGTCCACTAATAAAGCAATGTACGTTGTCTGTTTTATAAATTGTATAATATAAGCTTTCTATCGACCAATAAAATAAAATAAAATCCTGGACATGAACGCATGGTGTCGGTTCTCTGAGTCGGTTCTTACTTCGCAAGAGATACGCCGTAATTAGAATTGTTCTTGAATCATTTTTAAAAATTAACGTGATACTCGTTTTTGATCAATTATTTCTTCGGCACTCGATTTGAGTAACTGCTACGCATTAGATTAAAAATTCAACAAGTTATCAGGGGAGAGACAATGACTCGACATAAATGTATACCTACAAAGTTTGGGAAAAATATTGTTTAACATTTCAACAACAGAGCGAGATTCCGACAAGAGTCTGTATACTCGTGTATATATGTATACATACATACATACAATACACCGTACAACCTATTTCTTATTGTCGATTCGATTTACGCTAGTAATAATAATTTTAAATACAATTCGATACGTTTATCGAGGTAACAAGTTGGACACAGCAAAAGACCGTTACTGAGAAAGTTTATAAATAATATTATTATTGAAGGTATCTCTAGCACAGGTAGGTATCTTTTTCTTACATTTATTAAACCGACGGTTATTTCATACCGTTTTCGTATATTGATTTGGTTAAATTCGTTACTTTAAATTTGAATAATAATGAAATATTATTATATGGATTACATCAAACAAGTAGTCTTAGTTTTGATACATGTAGATACTAACATGCGCGCAAATATTTTTTTTGCAAAACAGAATTATGAATATTGTAGTTAAATTCACTTTGGGTAAATCAATTGGATTTGTAAAACTCGCAACCGGTTTCGAAGGTTTAACTCCTCAACAGACCAATTAACAAACATAAGTAAAAAGACTTGGTAAGTGTTTGAATACAGTGAATTTTACCCATATTAAAACCTAATAAGAGTGGTGAATAATACAAAACCAATCTACGCTCTATTATTATTACAATTTTCAATTATTTTTAATATAAAAACATTCATTTTGTCACATAATGGATATTTTTAAATATGGAAAATAAAATATCTAAATCAAAACTGTTTAAATATTCAGACATTCGAATAAATTAAAATGTTTTCATGCTCTAAATTGTGCTCATTAATCTGCGTCCCATATACCCATTTATAATAGTAAATGAAATGGCGGGAAATATGAGCGCGATCTTTAACTCAGAAGGGTGGATTAATTACAAAACTGAATTTTTATAGATTTTACAAGTAGTCATAAATATGGACACGCTAATAAAAAATATATATCAATATTGGATGAAAAATTCATAAAACATACATAAGTTTGAAAATTCACGTCAAAATATGGTTATTAGAAATATTACCGAATTAAATTTAGGTTTATTTTAAACTACTTTTCAGACAATGTCACATTGTACCTATGTCAAGAATCAATGGAATTTTATTATTGAGATTTCAATTTTCTCAAACTCCAAAATTGTGTCTCCATTGAAAATTGAACTAAAAAAGCAGAAACGATTTTGTTGACAATCAACAATAAAATAGTAAACCCAATAATCAACGTTTGTCTTATAAAGAAATTTATTTAAGTGATCACTTTTTTCGCACAAAAAGACACTCTAAAAATGTCCATGTAAAATTTATAACATATTTTTAATCAGAAACCCTTGAATAAACGATCGTTAAAGTTCAATTAAATAACGACGTGAAATATTTTAATTGCACACTAAAATTTGATTCAATATCAGGACATACTATTGCTTTACAATAATAAATATATATATCTTTACAAAAACACGAAAATAATAATAAACATTAAATTAATACTTACGTAAATTTGAAATGCCTTTAGGAGCCTTGATGTTTATCACATTCAGATTCTGTATCACCAATTACATTTGTTAAACATTAAATTTAATGTATTTTTGAAAATGTGCTTTAAAAAACAACACAACTGAACAATTTATCCGAATTATTTTTAAAAAATCATTATAAATGTACCTATAATATTATTTGTTCATATTAAATTCATAATTATTACCCACCCTAACTGATATATTAAAACTTCACTTTCGAATTTTCCTGCTGACATTTTATATTTACTTGTACCTTATTTACTTAGTTAAAAAAAAAATTTTGATATTTGAACATTTATTGACCAACCTATGTGATTATTGTAAATGTTAATCGTGTAAAATATGTGTAGGTTTATCATGTTTATTTTACCAATTGTATAAATTAATATCATTAATAAACTATTAAGTAAAAGATCAATTAGTTATTCATGCTGAATTTTAGTTAAATTATATAAAATTTGTTAAAGGATTATGTATCCAAATGCAGTATAATTATTATGGACACATTTTAATACAGGGTAATTAAAAAATTTTACATTTTCATATTTAAATAACGTTTTAAAATATATTATATTTAAAACAGGTCGCACTCACATTCTTGAATTCAAATTATAATCGAATAATTATTTTCACTCACTTTGCGTTTGTCTTTTTTGCGAATAATAAAAAAAATATATCAAATATACCGTGAAAACGCTCCAAACGTAATTTTACACTTTCCAATGTTGTTTGGACTGCGAACGAACGAACTCGATGCTGTCGACGTAATTTCAATAAAAATAAATAAATAATCTGATAAATAAATGACAAAACAACCGCGGATACTGCAGCGGAAACGTGAAAAGCTAAAAATATTACAATGAATTATTTACGTTTAATGGGCGCACTTCAATTGTCAATAATAATTCGATAAATTTATCGATCCACACGTGCTGTCTTTAACAATCCACACCAATAATAATAATATATTCACAGTTCTTTTCGGTTTAATTGTCAATTTTTCTTTTCAATATTATTTTTTGGTTAACTGCCGATCTAGAAATGTATATAGATCGCGGAGGCAAATGATCGATACGACTGCGTGTCCGCGTATCGAGCCACCGCACACAAATGCGACAATGTGGAACGGAATGATTTCGATAAAACCGCAGCGCCCCTGGCGACGATCTAAGGAACTAACCAACCACCGCTCCATGCAATACAGCCTTCTGCGGTGGTGTTGGTTAAGTCTCCAATGGTGTTGACTGGTGTTTATAAGTTTAATAATTGAAGATCGTAAAAAATACTTGAAAATTATTATTGTGTTGCTATGATCATGATAATAATATTCTTGATGGTTTTATAATTCACCGAGTAGGTACCTACAATAATCTTAAGTTATAAGTATTATATTTTTCATATATATACTTATATATTTATATCCATGTATTTATAATTATGGTAATTTATGTGAGATATTTAAAAACACGATATTCATCATTGATTTTTTTTATATCCTATTATATTATATTGGAATGTTTATGATCAAATAATATCAACGCGCGATAAATAGAAAACCAACCCTTGATAATTAAATATTATGGTAACATATAAATTCTACAGTTTCTTCATTAAATATTCTTATATTAACTGACCTCGACTGATTTCATGGACATATAGTACAAGCATTTTTGCCAAGTTAAGGGAATGTATGAGGATGTATAGTATACATCTATAATTGTTTTCAAGGATAGGTATATTCATTCTTTAAATAAACGATGTATTTGTACCTCACAAAAAAAACTACATACCGGCCAAATGTTTCATAGATTCTAGATTTTTCATCACGGTAATTGTAACATCATTTTACTAATGAAAGCTCTTAATGGCAAGAGCTTTTTTGGCGAAACATCCCTATGATTTCCCCACATCAGCACTATTGACACATCATTGCTACCAATGCAAGCTGAAGTTATAAACAGTTATCCCCACCTGTGTTAACCATTCGGGATTATTTCCAGTGCCGTAAATTGACATTCTTCTTCTTCTTCTTCCTCAGCCGTTTTCAATCCATCGATGGACATAGGTCTCCCCCATAGGTCTCCTTCACATATCTCTATTCCAGGCACACTGCATCCTATTTACTCCCACAATCTTTCTGATGTCATCCAACCATCTAGCCTGTGTTCTTCCCACACTCCTTCTTCCCGTTCTAGGAGTTTTTTTGTCCATCGTTGGTCAGTACATCTGGTAATATGACCTGCCCAGCTCCACTTCAGGGTAGTCGTCCTATCAGCTACGTCCACAACTTTAGTTTTCTCTCTTATCCATTTGTTTGTCTTCTGATATCTCAATGAAATGCCCAGCATTTTTCTATCCATGCCTCTCTACGTAACTAACCATTTTTTGCACAATTCGATTCGTTAGGACTAGCGTTTCTGTGCCATACGTGAGAACATGCAGGATGCATGAGTCAAATGTTTTTTTCTTGAGATAATAAGGGTACATTGGGGACTTCAAAATGTAAGAGAGTTTATTGAAAGCTAGACCCCGTCTTCTCTTTACTTCGGCCTCTTGATTATCTTTCCCAAGTTTCATATTATGTCCTAGATAGACATGACTATCGACTCTTTCGACGGTTCTTCCATCTACCAAAATGGGAACGTTTCGCGCCATGCTGCTCATTATTTTGGTTTATGTAGCATTCATTTTGAAGCCAATCTTGAAACAGGCTGCGCTTAGCTCATTTAGCATTATGCTCAGTTCTTCCTCATCTTTGGCAAACAAGACAACATCATCTGCGAATCTTAAGTTATTGAGGTACTCTTCGTTTATAAGGATACCTTTGTCCTTCCAATCAAGAGCTCTGAACACATCTTCGAGAGCCAGAGTAAAAAGTTTTGGAGAAATTGTGTCCCCATGTCTTACACCTCTCTTTGTATGGAATTTCTCCGATGGTTCGTGGAGTTGTATTGCTGATGTGGGGTTTGTCTAGATGGTTTCCAAAAGCTTAGTGTATCATTAGTTTACTCGACAATTGTCTAAAATTCTTATCACCGCCCACATTTCTACCCGAATCAAAGGCTTTTTCGAAGTCTATGAATGCCAGTGCAATAAGAATATTGTATTCTGTGTGTTTCTGGATTACATTTGACATTCTTATTCTAATTGAAATAAATACTTGTCTAATAAATTTTGTCTTTCATAATATAAATTATCAGTTGCCCAATATTTATTGTCTGTAGTATATCAAATATTGAGAGATGAGTTTTAACAATACTTTTGAACACGCAAATAATCTTCTGATATAAATTCCTTTAAATTAATTAATCCCGACAAGCTCATTATTAAAAACCATCTCCCTATACTTTTTTAAGATATATAGCTAATATTACATGTTCTTGATAAATCGTATTAAAAAAATGTGTTCAAATCTTGAATTATCATATATCTACCTAATATTGATGGTGTAATGAATTGAAAAATAGGTTTTGCAGTCATTTAAAAAAATACACTATCAATTAATTTGCTTTCAGTAAGTCAAATCAACTGCCAATCTACCAAAATTTTCTCATTGTTTTAATGGAACTTCCTTTTAGCGTGGGACATTTCGAAAACCTGTAAAGTCAATTCTGATCGCCAGTAAAGGTACAAAAATTAAAGTAGGGTTAAAATGACTCCTTGAATAGTCAACCCTCTCTTGTTCCATTGTCCTGTCAGTACCGCCGACACAATGAGACCTCTTCTGATGAGGAACACCAAATTGTAATCGTGGACATCCGTTTACGCCGGAAATTAGAATACCTACCTTCAGTTTACTACACAGGGGGCGCTACCGGACAACGAGAATTAATTGAGGCACTATTGGATGATGATATTTTTTTTGTTGAGGCATGTTTCTGTGGTATAAGTATTTATTTGTAATCGTATTTAAATACAAATAAATCCATTGGTCTATGTTAATTTTTTTTTTGTTTAAAAAATCCTTCAAATACTTTTTGTATAAAATTTATTTATTTATTTGTAACTTGTACATAATATAATTTGTGCACTGGCGGGTCTATTGCTAAACGGAAAATTCTCTCATTCAACCATAATTAATTTTAATTATGATAAAAGGAAAACTGTCATCATCATCAATGGCTCCACAGCCCATTGCTGGCCTTGGCCTTCTCCAGCATTCCTCTCCATCTCCCTCTATCCTGACATGCTCCCCTCCAGTTCCTTACACCAACAGCCTCCACATCCCGCTGCACGCCATCCAGCCGTCGGAGCTTGGGTCTACCTTGTGGCTTTGTGTGCAGGACCCTTTTTGGCACTCTTTCATCGCCCATTCTTTCCACGTGTCCTGCCCATCTGTAGGTGAAATTAAATCATTTGTTTTGTATTATTTTTACATATTACAATTTCAAAAAAGTAATTATTTAGAAAAAAAAATACACAATAAATGTACTGTACAATTCTTCGTGTTTGGAAAATTACTGCTTAACTAAACGAGTTTGTTCTAAGGCAGTACTTTTATGTACAAAAATAAAAAGAATAGTATAATAGATATAATAAAGGTAACAGAAAAATGTTGAATTCTATAACTGTTCATAGTAATGATAGGAAAATAACAGAATAAAGAGAGGAAGAAGAAGTCAGGTATTATCAGATATACATTTTTGTTTCAGCCTTTTTTCGAAAATGTTGAAGGGGCCATATAAACCTAAACACCCCAATTTCAAATCAAATATCTCAAATATGTTAAACAGTGAGTTTCTAAAAAAAACCATAAATATTTTCAACATTTCTCTTTTGAATGTTCGGTCTCTTAATGAGACTCAGCTGTCGTAATTTCATAACTTTGACCAATCCATAGCCATTTAATATTTTTTTATTACATTTTATTCCAACAAAATGTTATATTTTTTAATTACTCTTTCTTTTATTGTAGGAGGCTGTTTAGCAGTCTTAAAGAGTGAGGTCGACGAATAAAAAGGATTGTTTAATATTTTTAAAAGATTTTTTAAAGAAGTCGCATATACGCAAACATTGTATTATTTCCCTGTCTGGAGGTAAGGGAAGTTTTTCCAACTGTCGATTTGTTCAAGAGAACTTTGTTCTATCGATTTCAAGCCAGGATACGCGAGATTTGTATGCACTGTCTACATTTTTCACGGCTTTCCCAACTTTGAAGTCAAAAAACACAAACATAGAGGCTTCGCATCATATGTTATATATATACGGATTTACTCAAAATTCGGAGTAGAATATTTCGTGTGTCTGTGTGTGTATGTCTGTCCCTCCATTATAACTTTTGATCCGCTCAATTTACAGAGCCCAAAATTTCAGAATATATAGACAATTATAGGTCTACAAAAATTTTATACTCAGAAATTTAGAATTTTTGTTTCAATCAGGGGTTATCAACTTTTGAATTTTTACTTTATTTTTTCGTATATCTCAGAAACCATAAAAGCTAGAACGCTGAAAATTGGTAAAAGTATATGAAAATATAAAATCTCAATGAAATTTTCAAAAAATTCCAGAGTTTCTCAAATATTTTTTATTAAGAAAAATATTTTTTATGATAAATTTATGTGTTTAACTGCCTAGTATTCCAATGTTTTTAAAAATATAGAAAATAGCCGAAACACCCAACTAGATAATTTATCTTCTAAAATTTTTTTGGCATTGAAGAAATATCAAGTTTTCATAATAAAATACTATTGAAAAAACTCATTTCATAAAATTTTTGAACAAACTCATTTCATAAATATTTGGGTAACTTTGTATTTTATAATATTAAGTAGTTTTCTTAATAAAAGGAATAAAATTCATAGAACAATTACCTGATCTGTTTTCATTTTTTACCTGATTTGTTTTCTTTTTTTAATATTATATTGGAGTTTTACTTTGTCTCAATCACAAAAATCAGAACTTCAAATATGTTTGTGTTCTCAAGGATAAGTTCGTTACTTTTGGCGGCAAAGACATTCACTGCACCGTTTGTTCTTACCCTCTATGAATAGACTCTGCAGTCATCACCAGCACCGGAAGACGATGTCTCTGGGGGAGGACACCAAGCGTGACGTTTCGACCAACCGTCCCGATGCTTCTTCAAGGCGCGCCTCCCTCTCTCTCTTTCTCACACCGTAATAGAGCCTTTCAATTCACCTCATTTGTGTTGCGTTCCCGCCATTATTACCATCGCTGCAGGAATAAGGATAATTATTGTCGATTCTAACGTGATTTTTTTTAAAATAATTGCGACATAAAGAACAATTATTGAACATGCAAAATATATGACAATGATATTTGAAATTGCGTCCGTCTTTTCGATTTGCTGAAGGTATCAACCACATCTGACATCTTTATTCATTCTAGTCATTCGTTATTTCCCGCATTTACTACTTTAATGGTATATACTCAAACCTCCAAAGCTTGAGTTAAATAAACTTCAACAGTCTTCATCGCATCTGCTAGGCTAATCAACGGAGTCGCGAAATTCTCTCACATATATCACCATCTTCATAATCTTCACTGAACAGTCTGAAAGTTCTAGACTATGTTTGCTGGGTTTCAAAGCGATCCATGGCATGGTTCTCACAGACTTCTGCATCTGCATCCCTCTCAACGCAAACGAGCGACAGCAAACACTTCGGTCAGCCATCACATACATGATTGGCAAGTTAACCGAAAAATATAGAATTAACACCACATCTTTTGGTGATCGTGCTACCACCTGAACTACGGCGGATCGACAATTTAGCCATATTCAGGAAAAAACTGTAAACTCAGTTCGTCCATGAGTTTTACAAATACCTGATCTATTCATATCACTCTTGTGGTGAGGTTATTACAAAATCGACGCTTTATAAATCATACCAATTTATTATTTATTTGGGAAAACCAACAGCTTTAATAATACTAGTTGCATGTGACACTTAATTCCTCCTCACCCATCCACATCCTTTTTTTTTATTTTTGTTATTAGTTTTACATCTTATTATTTTGTGAAAAAAAAAAGTTAGGTACTTTTATGGTATTTTTTCTAGTAAGTACTTATTATTAATTTAATATTTTTCGGTTTTTAGTCATATTTTTTTAGAACTTGTTATATTACACATTTGTGATTAGTATGTAATTGGTCATATTGTACATCTTTTATTATATAATTTTTAATTTGACTTTTAATTTTTTAATTTGGGGACACGGAAGGAGCCTCCACGTAGATTGAGTTTCGGTTAACTTCGGAAAAGCAATCGGGCGTCCCTGGAAACGGCAGAATGCCGGCCAATCCTTCCACCACCGGAGCACCAACCAATATGATGGTGTTCCGGACACGGAAAGTAAGTAAGTATTTGACTGTATATTAATCCAAATAAATAACTAAACACATCCAACTGTCGATGGCGATAGTATATGTATAATTGAATATGTATAACAGGATAGGATAGTATGGAGGTCAGTCTGTTCTTCCTACCCAGATTATGAAAACAGCATAATGTATGTTTGTAGATAATAATGATATAAGGTACGTTGTCTCAACTCATCCATTTTTTTCTCTCCCTCAAGAATTTGCTCATGAGTAAAAATTATTGTGCAATATTCCTCCTTCATTCTTTACTCCTTCCTATCCTCATTTCTGTTTTTTGTTGTTTTTTCTTCCTAGTTCTTACTATGATACCAATTGTTCATTAAATTTTTACGTTGAGTTTTTCCTGGTAGCTTATTTCACATGAATTAGGATTACACAGATATATTAAAAAAAAATGATGGTATGCAATTAAAAACTGCGGACTTTCATATAAATAGGTTATTTTACCATACTTAAACAGATAATTAATCTATTTCTATCAATTTCTTTCACTAAATACCACATTCCTTATAATACTCCATATAATATAGTTGATACAAATATATGCCTGCCTATAATTCGATAGCTAATAGCTAAGAGTTAAAGAGCCATATAAAAAATATTATATTTTGTTGATATATACCCGAGGAATTTAACTCAGAAGTCAGATAACTATCCAACCAGCTGTTCCATGAAGGCGAAATATAAAAAAATACAAGTGAATATTTCAACCTAACCTTATCTTATTACGTAAGGTTCGGTTAGATTCATAGGATGACATTTTCAGCTCATTCTCTTAAATAAAGTTAGGTTGAGTTTGTGTTCATTTTAAAAAGATACATTTCTTAAAACATCTCTGTATCATAACATCAAATTGTAATTTCATTTAAAAACAAAACTTTTTCCCAACTTTTCAAATTTTTAATATCAGTATTAATATTTTTTTTTTTGTATCCCACATACTTTATAATTTGTTGTTTATTTTAATGTAATTAACAAATGCACGATTTTGTAACATACTTGACTCTAGCCAATGTTTCTCCATCTGAGGTTACAAGTGTCATTTAAAAAAATAATCTCTGTATCCTTTGAAGCAAGTGGCCTTTTTTAAATTGAACATTTTAATTTTTTTTTTCAGATGATTTCCATTTTGTTTTAATGTTTGCACCATTATTATTGTTAATTTTAATTAATACTGTTTGTAAGGTGTACATACATACATATATACATACCATCACGCCATGTCCCTTGCGGGGTAGGCAGAGAGAACCGAACGCCACATTTTCTATCCAGGCACGCATCCCATGGTGGCATGTAAGGTGTCTAATGCTTTATTGTCTATTTTTATCTGAATCTATATTTTAATCTGTTTCTATATTTTTATCTGAATCTATATTTTAATCTGTTTCTATATTTTTATCTGAATCTATATTTTAATCTGTTTCTATATTTTTATCTGTGTCTATATCCTTCTCTGTTTCTATGTTTTTATCTGTCTCTATATTTTTATCTGTTTCTATATTTTTATCTGTTTCTATATTTTTATCTGTTTCTATATTTTTATCTGTTTCTATATTTTTATCTGTTTCTATATTTTAATTTGTTTCTATATTTTAATCTGTTTCTATATTTTTATCTGTTTCTATATTTTTATCTGTGTCTATATCCTTCTCTGTTTCTATGTTTTTATCTGTCTCTATATTTTTATCTGTTTCTATATTTTTATCTGTTTCTATATTTTAATTTGTTTCTATATTTTAATCTGTTTCTATATTTTTATCTGTTTCTATATTTTTATCTGTGTCTATATCCTTCTCTGTTTCTATGTTTTTATCTGTCTCTATATTTTTATCTGTTTCTATATTTTTATCTTTGTTTGTAATTGTTATTTTTAGTATTGTAACAAGTGAATGGCTAATGCCGTATTATTGTGTAAATAAATAAATAAACTCGTTTTCATACAAAATGTGAATAATTTGTGGATTGACTTGGTAGTGAGGAGTATAGCGTTGGCAACAACTCACTCTTTTTATATACATTACGGGATGTATTGCAGCAAGCAGCCTCACACATGCACACGAGCTAATTTCAAGGACATTCGTTATTTATAAAAACGTTACAAATGAGAATGTTTATACATTTCATATAAAAAAACTTATTTGGAGGTACGCTGTGATATAACTGCGCCAAAAAAGTTAATAAATAACTTCCTATTGTATTATTGTTAACTATTCCTTTCACTTTATAGAGTCGAGTTGTTATTGATAATAATAATTTACATACTAACTTAATATTATTCATTTATTATACGAAAATATTCAAGTAAGTTATTGTAGAAATTTCTTAGAACAATTACCATACCTTATAATAACAATATTAGGTACTTAAACTTATTTTACGTCTTTCTTGAACAACATTTTAAAAAGAAACACAGTTTTCAATTGTGCTTTCAGTCTTGACCTGTGAGACGATTAATATCGTAAGTCTCCAGTATGTGGCAACTTGTTATTGGGTGCGTTTTAAGTTATTATTTGACATAGTACCTACCTGTTAGTTGCCCGATAAGTAATATTAAAAAAAATCTAAGAGCAATTTCCATACCTTATAACAACAATATTACTTAAATTTATTTTACGTCTTTATTGAACAACATTTAAAAAAGAATATATTTTTTTATTATGTTACACAATAATTCTGAATTTCGTCACTTTCTCAACAATTTCTGCGAAAAAAAGACAAAGCAATGAATTATTCCTGTCAAATAAATGTGATTTCGGAAAAGGGCCCTGGGCACCTGGACCTAGACTTGGACAAAAGTATTATGTAAAAGTAAATATAATATGTCCACGGATTTGTTTGTCTCCAAATTATTGTAATTAGGAGTGGCGAATTCTGATAACTTCGTGGTGTGCCTTATTCGTCTGTTAGTAATTATTTTTTAAAAGGTCTGTACAATCAATATTGGATTTGATTATGTTTTAAATGTACATTGAGTATTTTATTATAATATTAAATTCCTATAACCACTTGAATTGAGTTTAACGCGACTAGTTTCGGGAGAAACTGACCTCCCATCGACAGGCGAATTACAACTTCGTGTAATTGTAAGTTGTAATTCGCCTGTCGATGGGAGGTCAGTTTCTCCCGAAACTAGTCGCGTTATACTCAATTCAAAGGGTTATAGCAATTTAATATTATAATAAAATTGAATTATGGAATACCACAAGGTAACCGTCGAAACAATGAAGTACATTGAGTATTTTGTCTTGTCTGCAAATCATGTTTTTAGCTGTCACCAAATTTTTATTTCGTGTGTCTCAAAAAATAATTGATTGATAATGATAATCACTCAATAAATTAATTCAAATATATCTTTGACTCCCTGTACCTGTACAGGTGGCGAGTATATTTACAAACGTAAATTGATTCTTACTTGGCAGTATTCAATCTTGAGATTCTAGATACGCGATTATGAGAGAAAAAATATTTTTCTCTAAAAATATTATTTAGCTCCGAAGATTACGGTCTTTTCTTCGGTGGCACATTAAGAAATTTCGTTAAGAATTCAAATGGATAACTCTTTTGAACACATTTGTTTACGATTCACGTTTTATTAGTCTTCGTGAGCTACACACTGTTAAAACCAATTGAAGTTCTACGAAGGGACTGTTCATGAATAATTATATAACAGTGATCATTTTTGTTTTTTTTTATAATTTTTATCCTACCCAATGTCCTCATAAACCATAAGTACAATGTACGAGCAGAAGATGACAGACCTGTCGGAGTGCCCTCTGGTGGAGGCGAAGAGCACCGAAGGGGAGTTGTGGGAGGAGCCAAGTAGGAGGATCATCTCAATCCTGACTTGATGGTTTGGAAAAGGAGTTTAGGACGCTGCCGACACGATACAAGAAGGACAACTCTGCTGAAATAATGAATCTAAAGTCTTCTTGGGATACTATTATTACTAGATTTATGCAAAAAGGCTGTTCGTGTAATTAAATACATTCATAATTTTCAACTCTCTTTGGGATATAGGTATATTTGTCAATTATTGTCAGTTTTTTCTTGCCACTGGTCTGAGATTGTTATTCTGCGAAGGGCTTTTTCGAGTGCAGTCATCAATCATATCTCTTTCCAGGGTGCAATTAGATATACTTCATAATTTTTATTTGTCCATTGTTCCCTTAAACCATTAGTTGTAATATTGAAACTGTTGTGACGGAAGACACCGTAAGATGATCCCCACTTTCAGAGAACAAGGAAATGACCCTCGCGCGTGCCATCAAATACTTAACTACCTCTTATGCATGTATTTGTAAAAACGAAATGGTACATACCACATATAAATAATATAGTAGGTACAGCCGGGTCAGCGTTAGTGTTGGTATATTTGATTGTTTATATAAAAGTATATGTATCTGTGAGTGTATGAATGTGTATGTATGTATTAGTTTATAATGGGCATGTACTGTACATACAATCCGAGTACTGTATTCTTGACGTTGTTAATAACGTGTTGCATGGAGATTTTTATTACGGTTGTATATTGTACATATATCAAGTACAAGCTTATGGGTGTATTGCTGGCCAGTATCGCAATTATACTTGCTTTGCCCCCAAAGGAATATTACGAAATGGTTCTATATATTAAAGCTACACCGAGAAAAATAATATTTATGAAAAAAAAAACTATTTTAGAATTTATATTTTTAAGAGTACATATAACACTAAATCTAGTGACTGAAAACATGATATATGTATCAAAACCGCCTAATGCACTATGCAGTTACGTGTTAGTAAGGGTAACTATCGCGTGTATTACAAAAAGTTTATACGTGATTTAAATTATCGGAAACCCAAAATATGTTGATTTTTTTGCATTTTAAGAACAAACCTTAGCTGAAATGAAAAAACTTTATCGGTCAATCGGTTATGCACTCTTTAAGCATATAAAATATTTATTTCTCTTCGACACATAGTTATGGAGTAATTTAAAAAAAATGCCGTCAAAAAGGATATTTTTAATATCTTTTTTAGGGGAATTTAGGCTGAATTTTAAAATTGTTTAAATATTCACTAGAGAAATGTTGAAAACACTTAAACTATTTTTCTAGAAACACACTGTTTGACATATTTGAAGAATTTGTTTTGAAATTGGGGTGTTTAGGTTTATATGCCCCCTTAAAGAATAATTCAAATGGTTATTGTTGGTTCAATATCATTACATTTTAATGAGAAATCAAGAGTAAAGATTTTTAACTATCCAATCAAATATATTTTGTATGAAATATCTAGAATAATATTTTAGAAGTGCAATTCTACGATGGTTACTAATTAACTTAAATATATTCAGTCTTAAATTAACAATTTGTCCATTTGTTATATTTTATTGAATACTTTTTTATTAAAAAAACATTGAATTAGTTATCGTATTACAACATAATTTAACTCTAATTTTCAAGGTCATGGTTTTATTTTTGATTATGATTATGTCGGCCTTCGTGGCCCTGTTGGTTAGGTATCTTACTGCTGATCCAAAGGCCCCGGAATCGACTCCCGGAGGAGACACATTTTTTAATTGTGTTGTCAGTCTGGATCTGTGAGTACACTTAGTCAGTCTTGGTCTGTGAGCAGAACTGGGGAAGTCTCAAGAATGTGGTAACTTGTTATCGGGTGGGTGTTAAATTAATATTTCACATACATAGTACCTCCAGCTGTTAGATGCCCGAGAAGTAGGTAATATAAAATAATAAAAATAAAATAAATAAAAATGATGGACCAATTTTGAATAATCAATCTAAAATCGTAAATACTGTTAAATTTGATATTTAGGTATGTTAATAGTTAAAAAATCATCATCATCATAAGCTCGATAGCCCTGGGTGGGCCTTGGCTGAATCCAGGAGTCTCCTCCATTCCCATCTATCCGTTGCCTTCGTTCTCTAGTTTCTAATAATTATTGTGGAAGCATCGGCATCGGCACTATCCATCCATCGAGTCCTTGGTCTTCCTGGTCTCCGTCAACCTTGTGGCACAGAAAGTGTGAGGCGTTTTGTGGGGTTGTCGTCGTCCATTCGGATTATGTGACCAGCCCATCTTAAGCGCCCTATCTTGATGGAACTGATCACATCGTGCTCTTCATCTCGTCTCGTATAGTTCCCTGTTATATCGACGACGCCAACCATTATTCTCTTTTATTGGCCCGTAGATCGTTCGAAGGACGATCCTTCGAACTCTCAAAAGCCGCTATGGATTCCTTCTCTCAAAAGCCGCTATGGATCCTTCAGTTTGTTTGGTCATCACCCAGGTTTCGGAAGCATACGTGAGGACTGGCTTGATAAGTGTTTTATACAGAAGGATCTTTGTGTTTCTCCTAACCAGTTTTGACCTTAGCTGCTTTTGTAGGGCGTAGAATCATCTATTAGCAGCCATGATTCTTCTTTTAACTTCTTCTCGTGTATCATTGTCGCTGGTCACTGTGGAGCCGAGGTAGGTGAACTCTTTTATCACTTTAAAATTGTAGTTTCCAATAGTTAAACAATGGTAGTTTATTTTTTCTTCATTGTTAGCTAATCACATCAACGAAGGATAGATAAAAAATATATTATAAATATTGTTTTAGTCATTTCTCTAGTTACTTGGAAAGATAAATGCAGTACATATTGCATAAAACAGGCACAAATTACAATATCCATTTTTTCCATAATCTCTCTTTACGTAACCCATATACTAAAGTTATTAGGTATCAATATGTCATAAAAACAGGATATATTTTTTGCAAAAAACGACAGTAAATAAATGCCACATTAAAGACATTAGGCATATTTTTCTACCAAATTTTAAAGTTTTGTTTTTGCGCAATAAACATAAAAATGAAATGTCCAACGACAGCCTTATACTGTAGCATCAAAATATTCTTTCTCACAATTTCCTTAATTACTGTTCTTGTAAAATGCAATGACAAAATATTGAATTCAATCTATTGAACAGTCCTCGGACTGGCCCCTGCATATACTTTATATAATAAAGGCGATGAACTCTGTTGATGTGCGCTATGAAAAATAGGAATTGCTCATACAATATTTTTACACATAATATTTCATCGTTTTATACTTCAGCTATATAAAAAAAGAAAGCATTATATCTTTTTATCTTTGCCAGCATAGGATATACATAACTTTATTGTAGGTACTTAGTAATTGATTTTTTATTCACGAATTATTCATCTTTCAAATGGACACTTCCAATTGCAACAAAAAAAGTGTGTCAAAAATTCGAAATTGTTATCTTAACTTTTAAAGTATTTTCTTATATAAATACTTATAAACCTTTAAATTTTGAATTATGTCATAAATATATTTTAACAAACCTTTCCCACCGATTATACAAAATAGATGTTTACAAAAATGTATACAATGCTAGTCAAATATATAACAAAACGAGTGGATTGTGGTCAACGCTAAACTCCTCACTAAGAAGTCATTCATTAAAGTATTCAAATTTTGCATACTTTATGGAACAACTTGCCTTTTTACCAAATTGAAAAAAAAAATCAAATTTTAAGTTTCCTGAATTTGGGGCCACTTTGAAATGTTTGACAGTTGAAAAAATTGAGAAGCACTATTCAGATATCCTTTAAAATCTAATGGGGTCTAAGTGAGTATTATATTTATATACAAATTTGCAAAATTTGAAAGGAATCGATTGAGTACTTTAGTCTATAATCGATAAAGAAAAATAAACACGCAGCACACAGCACACACACATAGATAAATTGTGATGAATACAATCTCAGCATGATATTAGTTGATAATCTGCAATAAAAAATAGCCTTAAAAATTACGAAATCATAACTCCCCACATCCCCTTGAGTTATTAAGGAGTTAAAATGAAAATATATTTGTGAACATAGCCATGTCTCACTAATTCGTGTTAATACAACATAATAAGAACAACAGGTAATTTCACACACCTTGTTACAAAACATTGAGTGGACAGTGTTTTATTTTTGAATAAATGTGCGTCGTTAAATTAATACTATTATTTATTCATAGGGGTGGTAAATTACCGGGGTGCAGTTTTTATCCCACGTTTCATGAATATGTATTATTTTTCATAAATATTTGTAATTTTATTTAAATATAGATTATTACTATATTTCTAATCAGCAACACTATTCCTCTCTACTCCACAGGGATAAAGTGAGAAGTTATGAATTCGCAATTTTTAAAGTTTTTTTTTTCTTGAAGATTATTAACTTGTCTCGTGCTGAGATTGTATATTAAAATTTTCATCACAATATATCTGTGTGTGTGTGCTATATACTATGTGCTATGTATGTATGGCGTGTTTATTCTTGTTTATCGATTATAGACTAAAGTACTCATTCAATTCTTTTTGAATTCTGCAAATTTGTGTATCTAATACTCGCTTAGATCCCATTAAATTTTGAAGGATATCTGATCAATGCTTCTCAATTTTTTAACTGCCAAGCTCAGAAAATTTAAATTTGATATTTTTATTTACAAAATGTTAATATTTTTGTTTTCAAAATAGGCACATCATTTCATAAAATCGCATTGAAAAATTGTGAAGATTTCATAATAAAATATTTAGGTACATCAAAAATAATTTAACAAATTCATTTCATGGAAATGCTTAACATTTTCCATACCTAATTTGAATAGTTTGTCGGGGACTGGGTAGTGTAAAGTATATAGCGTTGGCCACCTTTTATTATTTTTTTTTAAATTGAATATGAAAATCCAAGATTGGTACCTACTCAATTTAATCAAATTTTCAATTTATAGAACATAAGTGCCTTCTTTGTTTTATAGTCACTATAGTGTACTCTGAAGAGTTTATTTCCACAGAGAAAATAAAACCACAGAATAATCCAGATTTTATAAATAGAAAAAGAAAGGTATGTCAAATGGCAAGCAATAGAAGAGCACAAAAAAATAAAATTGTTGTCTATGTTTTAAAAATGCAAGTTCTACAATTTATTTAAAAAAAAATTGCAATAAAAGTTCAACGATTTCGATGATACCATCAAGGTACATAATTTTAAGCTTCAACGGTACACGAGTTTCCAGTAGGTACCTAACTTATGAAAAATGATAGATGTCATAGTTTGAAAGAAGAAATTATGCATTCCAAAGTTGCGAATAATAATAATAAATTTGGATTATTTTTATAGCGCCGTTTTTGTGATAACCTCACCTCAAGGGCGCGAAGACTCCTGGCATCGCAAGCTCATTTCAGTTTTAATCTTGGCTTTGTAGAAAACGATGCAAGACCACTTTTGAGTGCTCATTTATTTATTTCCACAAAGTTAATGAATGCACAAGCATTAAAAAAGTTGGGTTAATATGTTTAAAAAGGGGAGAAAAATACAGTCACGGACCGTCGCACGTAATAACCGGATATAAATATATTTATATATGTGAAGTGAACATATATACCTACCTATACAATATATGAACGTAAGTACCTATGTAATATATGAGCATGGTAAAGGGGTTCACACAGGAAGTGATAAATTAAATAAATCTGAAAAAAGGTAAAGAATCACTTGTTGATGTGTCATTTAGTGACGTGACTGATGACGGTCAAAGTGGAAGCTTTAAACCTCTTTGAAAATGACAGATACTGTCCGAGGCTTAAACAATCATAAGTCAATACTATCGAAGGCTTTAATAGATCAAAAGTCAATATCAGATGGGTCAGTGGCAGAACAGCTATCGTACTGGATTAGTAATCCACCCCAACCTTCTGCGACCGATTTCGTTCGCCTATAGCACAAGCATTTATGCTTAATTTGAAGAATATACGAGGAAATTTTTATATTACACCATGTATTTTTCAATTATACCAACAAGTATAATTTAACTAAGATACATTGAGACAAGTGGGGTATAAATTATACCTACCTCTCTCCTTTCCCATCCTGTTTTCAAAATTGTTAAAATATTTTCAAAATAGTAACATCTTGTAATATACTTTAGAATACTATAATTGGCAATATAAAAATTATCATTGTATATTTGTATAAATTTTTCTTCTTTGCTGTTGTATTCCATAACTTAAATAAAATAAAATAAAATAGATTATTGCTGCCCAACTAGGAAACCCTGTTCTAGGGCAAGCAGTTTACAATTTTATAATGAAAATACACTTATGAACTGGGTGATGATAGTTTTCGCTCTACAACAGGTAGGCACACAATCAAGATAACTCATATAAACCAGATCAATCAGGTCAAAATGCCCGTCATAATAGCTGTCAACAAATCAATTCCAAACGCGATTTGATATTTCAAAACCATAGAGAAGAGGTTATACATATATTATATCAATGTAATCAGATGTGTTGATGTATTTGATGTGACTCGCATGCGTCCCAGATCAAATCAAAAAAATATCAAATATTTTATGTATTACTCAAAGAACATCGCAAACATAATACGGAATAGGTACATATTTACAAAATTTAAGTGATCATTTTAAATACCTACGAATTATTTGTATAGTTTATTGGTTGAGTTCTCTGTATTTTGTGTTATTTCTGTTCTTCCATAATTCGTGATGTATTTTATATGTATGTTTTGTATATTATTTGAGATGTTATTTATTAAATAACTACATGAACATATCTTCTTTTTCCTCTTTTTTGTAGATATATGATCTGTTTCTACAGGTCCTGGGACGAGGATGTCCAGCTCTCCCTTCATCTCTTGGATGGTCTTCCCGGTGGTCGGCGTCCCTCTGGTATCTCGCGCATTACAATCTTTGGCAGCCTTTCTGGATTCATCATCTATTTTACTTTGAGTTATTATCTAAATTAAACTTTCACGCACCAAATAGGCATACTAGAAAGACTCATACATTTAGGCCACCTAATTGTAGTACAAATTATGCTCAGAACTCCTACACATATTGAACGTGTTGTAACTATAATGCTTTCTTTAATGAAATAGACCTTTTCAATAACTCCTTAAACGGATTTAAATGTTCAATTTCTAGATTACTGCTTCGTGATTAGGTGCTGGTGTGCGTGTATTCCCCTTTTCCTACTTTCCTACTCTTCTTTCCTACTCCCTTCCTCAAAACTACTTCTTTTTGTAAATATAATAACGATAATATTTGTAAACTTAATTGTTTCACAAGTCATATTATGAATGTTAGTAAAATTAGTAAATTTAACTGTCTGTTTACATAATAAATAAAAAAATAAAAAAATACTAATAAAATAAATGTACATTTTACAAGAAGATATTTATTATTTTAAAAAAGGTACTTTCATTCAATATAAGGTACACAGTGAATTATAGTTAGGTATATTTTTACCCTGTAAATAAAATGGAACAAGCGAAATATTAAAATAGATATTTTTCATGAATATACTTTTTTTCTTACACGAGTATGTATTTACAGTGGAATTATGTCTATAATAAACAATAACGCAATAGTAAAAATACAATTTTACTTTGCACTACTATGGAATGGAAAAATTAATTCTGCTTGAAAATATGAGGTCCTCCAAGTTATTGTTTCAAATCTTATATTTTTAGAAATTAAAATAAACATCAAAAAATAATTTAAGTACCTACTTGAGGCAATTTTAAAAATGTGCATTTTCCTCGGACTGGTTCCCGCATAACTATATGTAGGTAGGTACTTTATATAAAGGCGAATTGAAAATAAAATCAAAGTATAGTGAAAAATAAACTTTGATTAATTTGTAAAAAAATATCTTAACAGATGTAATATATGTACATTGATAAAATTATGTCATATAAAAAGTTTTGACGACATTTCTTTGTGAAATGCATTCTGTTAATTTCATTCTATTTTAAATTATATAATAAAACGCACTTCTTTATTTTCCAACTGTACACAATATCTAAGGTGACTCAATAGTTTAATACTCAATCTCCAACCATCATGCTTTTTTCATATTCTGGGTAGGAAAAAAAAGACTGACCTCCATACGGTCCTATCCAGTCATACATACCTACATGTTTTATATAGAAAACAAAATATCTTAAAATAAGTGTTAATAGTTTGGTACGTATTCTTCAATTATAAAAACTATCGCCATCGTCAGTTGGATCTCATGTGTTGCATGCAACTTGTTAAAATCAATTTTTTTTTTCTGTGTGGTCCTATTTTTTTTATCCCATGATATATCAAATGTGTCTGATATTTTTTGACGTCTATTGAGAAATTGGTTTCAAAACAATGAAATCAATAGTCCTTACGAAAGAATTGTGACCTCGTGTAAAATATGCAATTTTCACTCATAGAAAGGGGATGCGCATTGCTAAACACAACCACTCCCGGGAGCCCGGTTTACCTTTTTCATACCTATATTCAATAAGAAAGGAAATAGCTATTCTTTCCTCCACCACCACCCGTTCTGCTTATGGGGACTAATAACGGCCCCTTACAAAACTCATAAAGAACATACGAAGAGTCCGGAGAACTCTAAAACCTTGCAGACACTGCACTTAATGTGCCAAAGAGAGCTAATCATATGGAAACAACTGGCTCACTGCTCAGTGATAGTGAAGATAGAGTGCACCGTATTTAATACAGTAGCGTCTAGTCCCAAGTTTTCTTTTATGCATTCTTAGGTTAGTTTTAAGTTTGTTTATAATAACAATAGCGAGATATTTTTTTAATTTTCGCATTTAATATAAAATTTCACAGCTCATTTGACTTAATACTACGAGATCTCAACCAATCAGAGAGCCAACTGGAAACAGAATGCTGAATGGTGAATGCGGATTGTAGACGCTAGTATTTGACACCTACGTACATAAAGTCTTAAAGCCCTAAAGTTGCTCCTCGTGGCTACAAGGTCCGCATGTCCAATGGGTCCAAAGAAACAGCTGTTAAAATATGAATTCATTTTTGACGTTGCTATCTCATATTATTGAAACCAAACAAAATATAACAATAAAAAATATTATAAAAAAGTACAATTTAAATAAGTTATATGAAACTTTTTTTTTATAGTATTTTATGATATACACCACCTCACTAGGCTGAGCCTGTACCGAGGTGGCAGAATTTTTTTTTTGCGATATAGGTATCTGACAGAAAAATATTAAACTTGTATTTAAATAAAACTTGTTATAAAAAATATACCTACTATAAAATAAAAATATAAACTATTGTAGCTTGATCATGTTTCCGCAGTATATAATGCCCTTGTTTCTAATCCATGTTTCTATTGTTTTCTTGTACCTATTTCAAATTATTCATCAACTGTATGTCCGTTATTTCACTTTTTATCTTATTAGCTGTGAGGCACCGGCTTAGAATAGTGCTTCCACTCTTTTCTATTATTGTTTTCGAGTGTTCCGTAAGAGCCGGGTAAACGAAAATACAACAGGCAACAATAACATCTCACATAGTTCAGCAATGAGGTTCACCACCCATTCTGAATATAGTGCCATTTTAGGTGAGACGAGACTGGTGTGTGGGTATACACAGATATGTTGTGCTCCCTTTTATAAGGCAATGCACACCCGCACACCTTTCGCTGGTTACCCCCTCATTGTGGGATATGCCGTGATGGTATGAATGAATGAATGAATCTTATTAAAAAATTTTGGAGCTAAATAATAGTAATGTCTTTGTCCGAATGTCATAGTTAGATTATTTGATACGCTGTGTTTTATTTAATATTTAATAAGTTTCCTGCTTTAGATTTGTAGGTACAGCTCGCCTCTAGTTTGTGCATTAAAAATCGCAGTTTCTAGAAAAAAATCTTCCTTTTACTCGCTAAGAAAGTTATGTACTTATATTATAGAGATTGCAATGATAAATGACTGTCAACGGTGTAGGTAGATATATATGTAGATATGTACATAATATAAGGATGATAGGTAGTATAGGTAGGTCGTGCCGTGCGTTATGTACTCACTCACCCAGTCAGTGCGATATAAATAATTATAATCTCTATTAAAATTTCATACCGACTTTTTAATATACCTCAACAAGTTTTCTACACAAATTATGGAACGGTTTCTCGAAGCCAACTTAGGGTTGTTCGAATGCTTTCTTATGTGTTAATGATTTATTATGACAAACTTATTTTCTTTTTCATTCATATCATCACACAGCATTGCCAACGACAGGTGGGCCCATGAAAGGAAGCACAACGCAAGCCTGTATCACAGATTATATGGTGCATTCAGTTGATAAGCCGTTTGGCTTCTGTGCGGGCGTCCTGGGTTCGATCCCCAACATAGAGGTGAAATTTATTTAAATTCATTTTTTCAACCAATTCTTGTTTCTCTGGGCTGGAAACACTGGTTAGTTGGAAGAAATTTTCATATGGCAATAAACTCGCCATTTGCGCATGATGCAAGGAAGTCTTTATTATTTATTTATGTATTCAATGAGTGGTGAACATCATTGCTGATCTATGTGAGATATTATTTTGATAGTTATTTAATTATTCTCTGTGGCTCAGGTCAGACTGAGTAGATCGAGATAAGCCGGACATGAAGAATGCCACCACAGTAAAAAAGAGCCCTGTGTGGATATCCAGCCAGGTGAAAGAAGAAAGGTTGGAAAAGATTGACGGAAACCAAGGCTCAAGAAGAATGGCTGTAGGTCCATTGAAGAAGAATAAGAAGAAGTGTATAATTAATATTGACGTATTTTGTTAAACTGATGGTAGATGAACAAAAATAGAACAAGTATAGGTACATGATAATTCTACGCTGTATCAAATTCATAAAATATAAAATTATATACCTTTAATATAGAATTAATGGGCGTTACTTCAATCAATAAATATGTAATTTTAATAAGTAGGTACCTATTATTTTCACTAAAAATTTTAAGCGGTGTATAAATTACTATGTATCAAAGTGATTTCAGTACACAAATTAAAAATAATCAAGTATTTTAAATATTAAGTTACACATAACATATAGAAGGCACATTTCCCAAAATGTGGAAAGTAGCTCACATCACTCCGATCTTGAAGTCAGGTAATAAAAATGACACAAAGAACTACAGACCAATAAGCATCTTATCCTGCTTCGGTAAAGTTTTTGAATCTCTTGTTTATGAGCATATTTTTCATCAATTTCACCATATACTCTCTCCACACCAACATGGTTTTGTACGTAAGAAATCCACAACCTCAAATCTTTTAGAATACAGTAACTTCATTTGTAACTCATTTAATGTTCGCACTCAGGTCGATGCCATATACACCGATTTTCGTAAGGCTTTCGACAAAGTGAGTCATTTAATCCTCTTAGCTAAACTTCAGAGCATTGGAATACATGGGAATTTGTTACGCTGGTTAGAATCATATATATCAAATAGAAGTCAACTCGTAATAATAAACGGTTTCAAGTCCCTTCCTGTATCCGTGACCTCCGGGGTACCTCAAGGATCCCACTTGGGACCACTTTTATTCAACATCTTCATTAACGATCTTTCTCATCTTTTAAAATGTAGATTTTTGTTGTACGCAGATGATCTGAAAATTTTTCATGTCATTAAATGCATGTCTGACTGTCTAACATTACAAAAAGACCTCGACACTTTAAATTTGTGGTGCATTAAAAACGAAATGGAGCTACACATTGATAAATGTCACGTAATCACATTTACTAGAAATCATAAGAAAATTGAAAATGTATATTCAATCTCTGATAAACCTCTCAAACGTGTAAATGTCATTAAAGATCTTGGAGTGACTTTTGACTCCCAACTCACTTTTCGCCCACACATTGAAAATACTGTTCAAAAATCACTGAAGATGCTAGGGTTCATAACTCGACTCACTATAAACTTCACAAATACTCAAAGCTTAAAATATCTTTATCAATCATTAGTAAGAAGTGTTCTGGAATACGGGTCACCTGTATGGTGTCCACATTATAATGTATACACTGAAATGTTAGAATCTGTGCAAAGGAAGTTTGTAAAAATTCTGTCTTATAGAGCCGGTATAGGTCGTTACATGTTAGCTTATAATCAGAGATTGATTTTTTTTAATATTTCTAAGCTGAGTACTCGACGAAAAGTGGCGGACGTGGCATGTTTATTTAATATAATAAATAATGTGATGGACACACAGCTGGTCAATGACTTAAAATATAACGTCAATATTAAATCACTAAGAAACCCAAATATTTTTCACATAGGGTTCTGTATATCTAACATATCATTTTATAATCCATTGTATCGCATGTGCCGTATTTACAATAGTCATAGCAACTCTAACATAGTTGATATCTTCTGCAACACAAGAGAGGTATTTAAAAAAAGAATGCTATTGATTCTGAGTAGAGAGGAGAATTTCTGTTGATGTTTTCATCCCTTTTTTTTTGTTATATGCACAATTTACATTACATTTCATTGTTTTATATATGTTTCTCTATATTTACTTTGTACTTTTTATTGTTGCTTCTTTATGCTTTTATAGGTTTTGTATAATTATGTCTAATTTGTAAAGTTTCTTTATTACTGCTTTTATCTTAGATATTTTAATATGTTTGTGTAAATAATTTATGAACTTCGCATGTTGTGTTCACTTCCAATTGGATATTGACATTATGTAAAATTATTATGATATACTTTCTTGTATGCGATTGTCATTGTCTGTAAGTGTCCCAAATAAAATAAAATAAAATAAAAATAGCTAATAATAATATAGCTATAATTTTCGCCAAACCTCTTGAACGAGCTTCCGGTTGCGCAGAGCGCAAGCCTTCCCCCCCCCCTTCTCGTCTAAAAGTTCAAAATATTTGGCGTCAACTCTATCTGATTTTAAACGGAACTCTGTTTTTTTTTTCATTTTTTTAGTTATGATTTGTAATAAAAAAAACATTCAATAGCGAATACTGGAATAAGGAAAGAAAGGCAGGAACAAATACGAAATTGTAAAAAATATAAAAAGTTATGACTGAAAAACCGTTCCTTTCAAATGGTAGGTATATACATATGCGTATGTATTTGATACACATATAACTAAACGATAAAAAGTTTTCCTGTATTTATATAGACAATTCACCAACACAAACATAACTAATGTATTGTATGTACCTTATGTGTTCCGTGATATATCGTTCTTCGCGGTCCGACAATAAAGTATAATAACTGAGATTTATTAAATATTGAATATTTTACAGAACTCATGTGTGGGCAGAATAATCTGAATGATTGATTTATATGCAAATCATTGCCAATTTAGTAATAAATTATATTTAGTATATTTTTACTAAAACATGAAAAAAATATACTGTTTCGTAGATATTGTTTTTTTGAGTAATCATATTTTGCCTGGACAACTTTCGGTAATGTACTGAATTTCGATAATACACTGACATTTGACAACATATTCTAAATTCCTACACATATTTCAGCAATTTCTAAATAAGTTATTAAATGATATATTATTTTGCCTAAAATAATACAACAATTCAACAAAAATATACTAATAAAAATATAGATTTTGGGCATCTACATACAAGGAAGAAATAAATTATCTTAGTTATGTTGTAAACATTCTGTATAAATTTATTACATAACAGCAACATACTTAACTATTTTTATTGTAACCGAAATAGAATAAAATACAATATTTGTAAGACGATGTACTTGAAATTCGATCTATGTAACTTTGGAACCGGTTTTCCCTCTAAATGAACTAAATTATACCGCGTCATTAATTTCACATCACACTGGCATATACATACATATATGTATACTAGGTTTGTAACAACTAATAAGTTTATATATTGATTTGCGTGAAGTCAAAACAGTATATTAGTAATTATAGTAAATTCTGCACAATCATGATGAATATTTTTCATAAAATAACAATAGGTACATAGAAAAAAATAAGACAACAATAGGTTAATAGACGTTAATGTACATTCATCTAATTTGTTGAATTCCATAATTTATGAAAAAAAATCTTCTTTGGTTTCAATCTTGGGGATTAGTTGACAGCAAAGCGATGAATCTCTTCCTCCACTCTGCTCGATCTTCAGCGACTCTCTTCAACTCTGTGTAGGAAGTATCTACACTTCATGTCCTCGCACACTTGTTCTAGATATTTCCAGCGTGGACAAAATATAAACTCAAATAAGTTTCTACAACAAAATAATGTACAATATTTTAAGTTCCAAAACGGTTTTAGAAGTTTAATAAAAACACTGTAGAAACATGAGTTTATGTTTTTTCATCAAATAAAAATATTGATCATACTAATTATTGAATACAAAACTCAAAATAAATCTGATTCATTATAAATCTCTATAGATTTATGTCACACGGTACTCGGCAGTACAGTACGCGATGAGATCGCGGCGTCAGATTTGAACTCTCTTCTCGCTCTGTCAGTCATATGTATCAAAGCGTGACAGACATACGCACACAGACACATACTCAAAACACACATGCAAACCTGCGCACGCGCACCATATACACACGCTGTTACACACATTTTAACGATCTATACGTACATTGCACACAACGATAAATTAACAGCATATACATACAAGTTTCTAGCTATAATAATAATAAACAGGCATATAGGGTCCGCTATGAGGTTCTTGAATATGATTATATATAGCCGTAGTCGCAGTCAAATACTTAAAACTGTTTTTATCAAAATTAGTAATCCAACTATATTAAAACAATAAATTCAATATTGTTCGTACATTTTCACGGCGACAGAGGCGACAGAGGCGATAGATACGTGTCAAGATGAAAAAATGTGGCGTTTAGTTATCTCTGCATGCCCGGTATAGTTACTGACCGGTATAGGTCTCTCGAAGGCCGGTTTCGATCTTACAGAAGGATAAAATAAATAAGACACGTTGACACGTTTGCTTCTTATTAAGCAAAAAAAAAAAACAAAAAAACATGTTTTGCAACGCTTTTAGCACCTTATCATTGCAGAAAGCCAACTTCTTATGTTAGTAGAGAAATTGCCTACCACTGAGAAAACCCTTTCAATCTATCGTTTTCCGGAGGTCTCAAAAAATTTAAAATTCTCGTTTAATTTCATTATTACTATTAAGCTACAATTTTTACTCCTCACTAACCCATGGGGATATAGTGGGGAGTTATGATTATGCAATTTTTTAGGCTATTTTTTATTGCAGATTATCAACTAAGTACCTAGTATCATGCTAAGATTGTATTCTGAAAGTTTCATCACAATGTATCTGTGTATGTGTATTATGTGCTTTGTACGGCGTGTTTATTCTACTTTATCGATTATAGACTAAAGTACTTACTCATTCGATTATTTGCAAATTTGTATGTAGGTATAATAGGTAGGTACTCGCTTAGACCTCATTAGACTTTGAAGGATATCTGAATAGTGCTTCTCAATTTTTTAACTATCAAATATTTTAAAGTGACCCCAAGTTCAGGAAACTTGAAATTTGAATTTTTTATTTTCAAATTGATAAAAAGGCACATCACTTTCATAAAATGACATTAAAGAAGTATCAATTTTTCATAATAAAATATGTAGGTAAATAAAAAAAATTAGCAGACTCATTTCATGATAATGCTGAAAATTTTCCATACAAAATTTGAATACTTTATAGAATAACTTGATAGTGAGGAGTTGCGTTGGCCACAATCCACTCGTTTTCAATATGATAAAAAAAGAAATTAAGCGCATATAGTCTGTTGATGAAGCAAACTTAAGAAAACAAAGAAACATGAATTAAAAACAAGGGCATAATAAACTGCGGAAACATGATCAAGTAACAATAGTTTAATTTTTTATTTTATAATAGGTATTAGATAAAAAATTAAACAAGTTTTTTTCTGGGAAAAACATTTTGAAGTAATTTCATACAAGAAATTTTCTGCCTCCTCGGAACAGGCTCAGCCTATAGTGAGGTGGTTTATACAAAAATGTGTTATATCTTCTTCTTCTTCTTCGTTTAGTAGACCTAGTTGGTCTGTTCTTCAGAAACTATATGCCTCCTGGGATGACGAAGTCCAGCTATCCTTCCATCTCTTGGGTGATATTACGGGTAGGCAAAGGAATTTCATTCGCCGCTATATATGCAAGTCTATCACTGTCCATCCTGGCTACGTGGTCCCTCCAATGCCTTCTTCTGGATATACTCCATCGAACAATGTCCTGTATTCCACATGTTTTCCTTATTTGAACATTGCGAACACGATCTTGGAGAGTTTTACCAGTGATTGACCTTAGGACCTTCATCTCCGTTGTCCTTATATATTATTTAAACGTTTATTTAATTGTATTTATTGTTTGTATTATGTTTGTATTATGTTTGTATTATGTTTGTATTATGTTTGTATTATGTTTGTATTATGTTTGAATTATGTTTGTATTATGTTTGTATTATGTTTGTATTATGTTTGTATTATGTTTGTATTATGTTTGTATTATGTTTGTATTATGTTTGTATTACGCACTTTGTTTTTCAGTAATAAAAAAAATTATGTTAAATTCAAGCGATCACTTGTACAAAAGTAGTACTAAGTTGATGATGACTTGAATGCGGTACTGACGAGGAGCTCTGTGGATGATGAAGGGGTAGGAAGGGAGGTGGAGGTGGAGGTGGAAGGTAGGTACAATACCGGTACAGAAGAAGCAACTAGCGAGCCGTTCTAACACTACCTTCTCCCTCCTCTTCTACATACCTACATACACCAACACAACAGAACAAGCCAGCAATGTTATAATTGTCCATTCTGTCTTTGTAAACTTCACATAATATATAATATAACCATATGTATCGCCTTAGGTACATTCATATATTATGCTTGTACCCATATAGAACCACGGATATATTACAGTCGTACAAATATCTAGAGGAATAGATTCTTAAAAATATGATATGTACTTGAAGACAAAATGAGCGTACCTACCTAAAACATAACAAAATAAAATAGACAAATTGAAAAAGAAAGATGAAGATTTTTTAAATGATCTATCTATATACTTACTTATTAAGACCCCTACGGATCATTTTTATTTTTATTTCATTTTATGTAGCTTCTAGGGCAACTAACAGGTTTATTTAACACGCACCCAATAACAAATTGCCACATTCTGGAGACTTGCGATATTTATCGTCTCACAGATCCAGACTGAAAACAGTTTTACCGTCTCACAGATCCAGACTGAAAACAATTTTTAAAATCACCTCAATAAGTTAATAATATTTTCTTTTATTACATATATTTTTTAAATAATATATAGGTAAGTACCTACTTATATCCTTATTTCAATTCACCAGTGTATGCAGCCTAAAAAAGCATGTGTTGCGAAAAAATATTTTTACAAAGTTTTCTTCTCTACTGATAGTTAAATCCAAAATACTTGTACAAAAATCAAATGGTTAAACACTTTGCCCCAGCGGTTGACTATCTCCACATAATCGACAAATTTCCCACCTACGTGTGTAGATTGCGTCATTTTTTTCGAAAATGTATGATCTTTATTTTCAAATGTCATTGGAGCCCATTGATTACCAATTCACTCAGTTATTATGTCTGACAGATATAAGTATTAATTATATTTTTATGTGTTTTCCCCGTGCGCTGTTTCACCGGTTCAGTGGTTTAAGTGTTGAATCACTTCTATAAGCTCCAGGAATCGATCACAGATGAAAAAATACTAATTAATTATATGCATATCTATATGTTATCTTAAGGAATATTCACTGAATAAAAGTATAAAGACTAATCTTTCATAAAGTAAAACCGATTTCAAAAATAATGTGTGTCAAGATGTTGCGTTCGGTTCTATATGCCTACCACATGAGAGACATGGCATGATGGTATGTAAGTACCTATGTATGTAGTATTATGATCTGCAGAAATATTTTTTTCATGAGTTCTATCATCAGAACTCGTTGAAATTTATATGCGTGATCAGCTCTGAAATACTCGCTTCATAATAAAAAAGGAATCATTATAATCGGATAATGTGATAAAGAATTACTATCGCTGAAGTGAAAATTGAAAAATTTGATGATTTTCTCAAGGATCCCATGATTAGATATTGACCAAATTGAAATGGGACCAATAATAAGATACTGCCTTTCTTATGAAAAAAATATCTTCGAAATCGGAGGACGTAGCAAAAAGTTATAGCTGAACATTATGCACATAAGAAATATATATTCACGTCGAATTTCTCCGCTTTGAGAGTCAGTTAAAAATGACATAAAAAAAATAAATGATCTAGACCTATTTATTTATTTTAAAAATTTTGCACATATTACACAATAAGTGTACAATGGAGGGCTTATTGCCATATGGCAATCTCTTCCAACCAACCATATCCATTTGGTGAGTTAAGCTGTGATTATGACACGTACCAGTTAATGTGAGTAAAATAAATTTGGTTACCTACATATTTATAGAAACATTTAAAACAAAATATAATAATAAAACATAATAATAATAAAAAAATAAAAAACTTTTGATGAAAAAATTAGAAAATACACGGCTTTAGGTAACGAGATTAAAAGACTTTGGCATTCTCGTAAAATAATAATATTACCGTTCATTATTTCAGCCACTGGCATTATTCCAAAATCGTTAATCCGTAATTTAGAAATTATGGATTTATCGAAAAACTTAATAATAAAAATGCAAAAAACGGTAATAATGAGTACATGTAGAATCGTTAAAGATTTTTTAAATGTTAATATTCGGGAATCAGTAGGGTTGTTAGGTAGTATAGAGACCTCCTCAGAGCCTAATCCTTTGATATGTTAAGTATCTGGATGGGTGAACTATTCCCAATTGAAAGCTTGATGATGCGTTTGTTGCATTTTATTTTGCTCTTTTAAATAATTTACAATTTACGCATTGATCTGCTAATTCTTTTGAGGAAGTGTATAATGGTAATAATAATAATTGAGTGTTATTATTTGTAGTGCTTAATTGTTATTAATATCATTAGTAAATCAGCCAGCGCTGTTTAAAAAACATAATAAAATAATATAATAATATTTTTATTATTTAGAATATAATAATATTTTTTTTCTTACACTACTAAATTAATTAAGGTAATAATGTAGGTATACATTTAATTGATGCTGGGCGTGACTATTTTTTTTATATTGTATATCACCAGTTTACTTGTCCAGTCATTGTTTGTGTACTTTAAATAAAATAAGACGTAGGGGAGAGAAGAGGAGGGGACAAGGATAGGATAAGGAGACATATTTGAGTGTCATGTGTAAGGAAATTATTCGTTGTAATAAGTTGCGATAGGATGTAATTCAAAGCTAAAATAATATCGTAAAAACGTACTTTACGTTCATTTGTGAGTGAAACAGTGAAACAGATGCTCAATTTGGTTTGTTTCTAAGAAATATACAACTTACCTAATTATAATTACCTAATTTGATTTTATTTTTTGGCTTTTCAGAAAATAAGTATGGAGATTCAAAAGAAAAAAAAATTATTTCATGTACCGATTGCTTTTCAGACAACTTACAGGTGTTTCGTTAAATAGGTATTGATTTTATACGCACCCAATATCAAGTTGCCACATTATGGAGACACAGATTCAGACAATTAAAAACTGTTTCTCCATTGGGAATTGAATCCGGGACCATTCAATCAGAAATGATACACGTTTAAAGTAAAAAAATATAAATCTTATTTCATTGTTAATATAGAAAATAGATAATCCAATGAAGGTTGGATTATACAGATAATATTGAGCGATGATTTTTATAGAAGTTGCACAATGGTGTATTGCGGTAAAAATATTCTTCTTACGCATGTATTTGAGAGTTAGCGCGTGCGCATTGTTGCATTAAAAATTTTGACATTTGACTCTGAAAATGGCCGTTTCCTGCCATACACCACACTAGAATGAACACAAGCTAAACATAACAGGTTTCAAGAAATATCTTACAAAGGGTGAATATATATACCTATATTATTTGTATAATGCACCATCACTCATTATTTAAACATTTTCTTTTATAATGCAACGATTGTAAAAAATATTGATTTTAGACACTTCATATCCAATATACCTTTATGCGCTTCACTCACGGAACAAAGAATGAATATATTCCTTACTCCATGGCTTCACTATTCTGTATCGAGATTTGGTAGTTTCACTTGGAACTCAGAACGTCGGCACAACAGTCAATCAACTTACCACTGGGCCACAATAGTCGATTCTTCATCTTATCCAAAGCGTTATAATCAATAGGATCATGCTGAAAATCAGCTGCTGGAGGCTTGTCTTCCTGCAACATAGCTGAGCATGGTCCTTTTGAGTCGGATATTTTTTATGTATATCCTTGTATTCGTCAGTAGCGGGATTGCTCATAGAAACCGAAAACCTTGGCTTGCCTATGAATATTAAGTTAAGAAATTCAAGACCCAATAGTTTTTTGTCTGTTTTATTGAAATAATAATAAATAATAATAATAAATTTGGATAATTTACATAGCGCCGTTTTTGTGAATATCTCACCTCAAGGGCGCTGAAAAACACTTAACTTTACTACAAGATTAAAAATTGAACCGTCTGTAGATACGATGCTTGACAGGGACACAAATGTAAATATTATTTTGATTTGTGATTTTAAAATATCTTATAACCACTCGTACAACAATGAACAACGATGCTAAAAAATCATAAAATTTTCGAAATTTCCCAATTTTCTTTCAGGGTTTGACCAGTCCGAAGGTTCCAGGTACGCTCCTGGTATTCGTATATAAACATTTTTTCATCTCAATATAATATTTTATTATTATTATTAGGTATCTACCTATTATAATCCTTGGCTGATCTTAAGTGCCCCCAAGATCTGTCGCCATCCTCTCCTATCTAGAGCAGCAGTAGGTACTCCAGTTCACAAAGAACAATCGGCAGTGACTCCATCCATTAATATTGGTGTGTATGTGTGTGTGTGTGTGTGTGTGAGTGTGTATGTGTGTGTGTGTGTGTGTGTGTGTGTGTGTGTGTGTGTGTGTGTGTGTGTGTGTGTGTGTGTGTGTATGTGTGTGTGTGTGTGTGTGTGTGTGCGTGTGTGTGTTTGTTGTGTGTGTGTGTGTGTGTGTGTGTGTGTGTGTGTGTGTGTGTGTGTGTGTGTGTGTATATGTGTGTGTGTGTGAGTGTGTGTGAGTGTGTGTGTGTGTGTGTGAGTGTGTATGTGTGTGTGTGTGTGTGTGTGTGTATGTGTGTGTGTATGTGTGTGTGTGTGTGTGTGTGTGTGTGTGTGTGTGAGTGTGTGTGTGAGTGTGTGTGTGTTTTTGTGTGTATATTTTTATACTTAGTTGCATATTTGTCGGCCTTCGTGGTTCAGTTGGTTAGGTATCTGACAACTGATCCAAAGGTCCCGGGTTCGATTCCCGATGGAGACACAGTTTCAATTTTGGTTTTCAGTGTGGATTTGTGAGACGATAAATATCGTACGTCTCCAGAATGTGGCAACTTGCTATTGGGTGCGTGTTTAATTAATATATGGCATAGTACCTGTTAGTTGCCTTAGATGAAATATAAAATAAAAATAAAAAATACCCAAACATTGGATTTTTTTCCCTGTCGGGAGTCAATTATTATTTGTGATGATTTTAAATATCTCAAAAGAGACGAAGTTAGAATATATTAGGAGAACCAGGAACTGAAGGCACCTACAGGGCTTACGTAACCGGGAACTCAATAAGAAGGCATAATTGATGAACGTCGCGCAAGCACATATAGTGATCGTGTAAACCAGCCGATGACAGGTTGTAAGCCCTGTAGGTGCCTCGAGTTTCTGGTTCTCCTATAATATTCTAACTTCGTCTCTATTGAGATGTTGAAAATTTGTAAATAAATAAAAATCATCTTTATATTGACATGGCATGATAATTTGATAATTCTTATCATTGCCAATGGCGTAGCTAGACATTTTGGGCCCTCATGCAAATATAAGTAGGTACGGGGCCCTAATATATTGTTAAAAATATACCTATGTTGGCATATATTTAATATATTTACGATTGCTACGACATATTTACAAAAAAGAAAATATTCTCATAATAGAGTAAATATAAAAATGAATTAAAATAATGCCACCAGTTTCAACATCTACTATTGAATTCTATTTTTGATTTACTATCAAAATTTGGTTTGAGTTTGAATTTTTCATCAATTCATTCATACCATCACGGCACATCCCACATCGTGGGGCAATCAGCGATAGGTATGCGGGTGTGCACGACCGTACAAAAAGGAGCACAGCACAAGCGTTTATACCCACACACCAGTCTCGTCTCACCTTAAAAGGCACTACATTCAGAATGGGCGGTGAACCTCATTGCTGAACTATGTGAGATGTTATTGTTGCCTGTTGTATCTTCGATTATCCGGGACACTCGAAAACAATAATAGAAAAGAGTGGAAGCACTATTCTAAGACGGTGTTTATAAATTTGGGCCCTTTTCAAGCTGGTCCCTCGTGCTTTGCATAACCTGTGTTACGCAGCTACGCCAATGATCACTACCTATATACAGTTATGTTATGTGCGTCTTCGGTATTGTTCCCAACTTGAAGTGGATAGATTAGATTAATTGCAAGTAATAAATTTACTTAAAAATATATACTTAATACGTAACAATAATTACATACAAATCTTGCAACTTCCTGTTGTTTGGAAATCATATAACATTTATACTACACTAATTACTCACAACTATATTATAACAATTTTATTGTTAAAATAACCCGTGATATTTCAAAGATTACAAATATTGAAGGTTATGTATGACGTTTAAGTGGGAATAATATTAACTTACAATAATTTGGCATTTTAATTAAGAAGTATTTTCGTCAGCAGAAGACGACAATGAAAAGAAAAACGAATCTTATTTCCTAGTATAATTCAACAGTATTTACCAAATTTATTTAAAATACAGCTGGCTACCTTTTTCGGAGCTGAGCCCTCCCTAGTCAAGGTAATTTACAATTTTTTTAAATAGTAATTAGTCTGTCTTACTTATTTACTGCAAATTTACTATTAATTTTTATTAGTAAATATTAAAAATTATATTAAAAAAATATTTACTATTGATATTAAAAAAAACTATTTTAATGGCGCTGGCCGATTTACTAATGATATTAATAACAATTAAGCACTACAAATAATAACACTTAATCATTATTACTTTTACCATTATACACTTCCTCAAAAGAATTTGCAAATCAATGCGTAAATTGTAAATTATTTAAAAGGTGTATCAAAATAAAATGCATCAAACGCATCATCAAGCTTTAAATTGGGAATAATTCACCCATCCAGATACTTAACATATCAAAGGATTTTATTTTTATTTATTATTATTATTTATTTTGAAAAATTTTCTGCATCACTTCATATGGTAATGTTGACGAATCTTCCTCAAAATTTAACAAAAATTCCTTCAATATAGTATGAAATAAAATAAAAATAAATTGAATAGGAAAATATTTTCTTATTTTCAGTATAGATGAGATTCGCACAGTATTTATAATAAATTGTAAAAAAAATATTTTAGATGAATTTAAAAATGCGAACCCACCTACAGAATAAAGTTGTGTAATAAATATAAGCTATCAATTATATTATTATTTTAATTGATGTATTACAGTTTTGATATTAACAACTGAGATACCTACCTTCAACTTATTTTTAATTATAAAAAATGATGTGCCTTGGAATCAGCATTGCTTTTATCAAGTATTTTTCTTACAAATTAAAGTTATTACTAACGCCATCTATCAATTAAAATGAAAATGTTCAATTTAATACATTTATATTGGTTTTAAATAAGAATTTCACATATAATGTAAAATTATAAACCAAGTAAATGAATATGAATAACTGGAAAAAAAAATATTTTAACATACATATAATCAACTACATATCATATCGATGTATAATATAGAAAGTTTTATTAATTTAAATTTTACATAAAATGTCCATCTATTGGAAATTATGAAAATTATTGTTTACGCGAAAAATCTTAAATTATTCAGTGCTCAACGATAATAGTTTCAAGAGTAATGTTTCGCCTCATCGTTCAAAGATGGCGTCAGTATTTACGTTAGGTACTACTTTCGGATTGACTCCGTATTAACAAATTTATCAAATATCTCTACCAACATATTTTTTTAAATATTATTTTAGTAAAATATTGAATAAATGTAAGAGAAATATCAGGTTGTTTAATCAGAAAAAAAACAATTATATACTTTTGTTTAATGTAACGTAAACTGTAGAAAAACATAGATATCATTCAAAGTTCCGAACCGCTATAATGATTACATACTCTTTAGGAGTTCCTACGAAATCACATTTTCAAATTTGTTCATCATATCGCGCAGTATGTCTTGTGAGTTTCGCAGGCGCACCAAAACGGAAAGGTTATCAATTCGACATGAAGTTTTTTTTTATGTATATTTAGTGATTTCTTTTTAATGCGTTATCCGATTTCCGTGATTCTTTTTTTCTTTAGAAAGGGGGTATATTCAGATTGGTATCATTTCAATGTGGTCAAGATCTGATCATGAAATCCACGAGAAAATCAACCTCAATTTTTCATTTAAATTTTAACTTCAGCGATAGTCATTCTTTTTAAAAGGCAGGGAGTGCTTCAGAGATGATCACACATATAATTTTCGTCGAGTTTTGATGATAGGACTCATAAGAAAAATCATTATACCCTTTAGTTTCCAAAGGCGTCTGCAATCTGTATAACACGTATTATTGTATACATAAGCGAATTGTTTCAAATTCATCTATTATATTATATAGAATATATATGCTACAAAGCCTCTAAGTTGGTGTTTTAGGAATGCAAAAGTCCACTACACCATACAAAATGTTTCTTCATACACGCGTCTTGGCTTTAAACTGCCGATTCGTTCAAGAGAATTACATTCTATTTAACGAATCGACAGTTGGAATACATACATACATACCATCACGTCATGTCTATCATGGGGTAGGCAGTAGGCACAGAGAACCGAACGCCACATTTTTTCTTTTATTGTGACACATATTCATTTTGATGTCGAGTTTATTTGAAAGATTAGGTATATTGATATATTTGATAGAAGAAACGATTTTTATATTTATTTTTTGTATAATATGTATTTATTGTATTAATATTATTGGAGTTTTCACTGGGTTATATGTTGGTGATTAATATATTAAGTTCTATATTAGTTTTGTACTCTTTAAAAAATAAAAATAAATAATTAAGAATTCCACTTCTTTTCTCATCCTTCTCCTGTATTTATTCAAGTCGACTTTTCTTGTTTTTCTGTTCGATGACTAATCTATTCTTCCATCGTCTCATTCAAGTCGACTTTCTACCTCTCCTGCCTTCCTGTAATCCCAGTAGGTAGTCGGGTTGCTGGCCCTGAAAAAGTATTTTCTATATTATTTATAATATCCAAAATTACTTCCTTTACATCACTTGTAAGCAACGTTCTCTTCTTCAGAATGTAGGTCTCCCTGAAGAAGGGAACATTGTCCTCAAAACAAAGTAATTTTGGATATCATAAATAATTTATAATGACGTCACAAAGTTTAGTATTTTCTTTACTTTATGGGAAATATGAACTCATATTAAAATTTAGATGGGTGGTGGCAGAGCGGATAGCATGCTGGGTTAGTAATCCAGTGGTCGCGAGTTCGAATCCTGCCACGACCGATTTCGTTCACCTATAGCACAAGCATTACTGCTTAGTTTAGAGAATGTATGAGGATGTATATGTACTTGTTACAATACATATTCATTCTTTAAAAAAAGGGACATCCACGCAGTTTTAATGAAATTACAGTTGCCAATGAAATCAACACCATCTTTTATAGACATATGTGCTAATTCAAATAAAAACATAAGGCGTCATTGTCACTTTTTAAATGAAGTTAATTGGTAATTATCATCCTTGCATCTTGATATTGTACAGATATTATTATTGCCAAACGACAACTGAATTTAATTTACAAGGTACAAAAAAGAGAAATAATCTTTTTTCATATTTTTAATCAGCTCTGAGGCTCCGGCTTAGAATAGTGCTTCCACTCTTTTTTGGGTGTTCTGTATGAGCCGAGTAATTGAAAATACAACAGGGAAAATAAAATCTCACAAAGTTCAGAAGTGTGGTCCAATTCATTTCTCATGCAATTCTTGCTTCTCTGGGCTGGAGACACTGGTAAGTTGGAAGAAATTGCCATATTGCAATAAAATCACCACTTTTGCAGGGTGCAAGATAGTGTTTATCAGTTTACAGTTCAATTAAAATTTTTTTAAAAAAAATGTACAAAAAAAAATACCAAAAAAAGTTAACTTATATGTTTTTTACATAATAATTAAATGTTACTTAAAGTAAAATTAGAAAAAAAAACAAACCAAAAATATAAAAAAAAAACAAAACAAAAATAAATTACCAGAAACGAGAAACTATTTTTTTTTTGAAAAAATAATGAAAAGTGGGAAGGATGTGAATGATAAGGATAAAGGTGATAATGATATATAATTCTTTAAAATATTTACAAATAATATTAAATGATTGATTTAAAAATAAATGAATTTAAATGAAATGTGAAATTATACATTCTATTGAATAGAGCATATTCTTCAGACCTGAGAACAAATAAATGCATTGCTTTGATTTTCCAGGTTTTATATAGACCACGCGTTGATATTTTTACATTGCATTTGAACAATTTTGTAAGCAATTAGCTTTAGTTCTATCTACCCATAGAATAAACACGTTTTTAACCCTTTAAAGCGTATTTTAAATGAGCTTAAAAAAATAATATTTGTATGTAAGTAAATTCTTCTTATTTTTCCTCTCTTTTAAGACCTGTTTTCTTCTTCTTCCCTATGTGTCCTGTCGGGCCCCCCCCGACTTTGACGATCACTCGGGAAAAACTTTCTCTGTCCTGTGAAGTGCGGAACAAGTCCTCCACACGCCTCATTCCGGTCCACTCCCGAATGTTACGGGGCCAAGATAGCTGCTTCCTGCCGACCCCTCTATGGCCCTCAATCTTCCCTTTTATGATCAACTGTAAGATTGAGTATTTTTCGCCTGTTGACCTGTTTAAATGTTGTGTCAGGTTCCCTCCTGTGACGTAGATTTACAGCTGTCCTTCCATCTCTTGGGAGGACGTCTTGGAGGTCTGCTTTCTTGGGGAACATTATCCCCGGAAGTTTCTTGAATCTGTCATTCTCAACACATGTTCGTTCCTGAACCTCCTCTCTCGATCTCATCTTACGATTCCACAGCTTCGGATCGTGTTTCATATTCTATCACGAAGAAACCCTTCGTTACCCATTGCCGTTTCCGAGTACCTTCATTTCCCTGGAATAAGCAAATTAATCAATTTAATTTTTAAACAAACGATATGAGTGTTTGAAAATTTCGGAAGCTGAACCGCATCTTCTCCAGACAAATGTATACAAAACAACGATTTCAATGGAATTGTCTAAAAACATAATTATGTTTTTTTAAGCCAACGTTTTCCATGAGGTATATACCTCATGGAAAACGTTGTCATCATTCAAAACCCAAAGTATCTATAATAAACATGTAATTTTGAAACAATTTACGATTTTCATGTCTATATTAAATGTTTACGCATTGAAATGTCGAAATTTGTACGTATTTATTAGGTTTTAACTACCTACTCATCTCCATATATATTTTTTTGCATTTTTTTCAACATATCACAACGAGAATCCATTAGCAAATTATTATTTTATTTTAATGTTGATTTTTACTTTCAACACCAATCGCCGTCGCGTTATGCATTCATAATCAAATTGATAATCTACACATGTCGAGAGATATCATTTAAGCTGTGAAATTGAGTACATTCGTCAAAATGTCATTTTCTTTATAACGGTTTGATTAGCTTTTTTTGTAAATTCTCCAACCTTTCTAAATATAACGTAATTGACGTTAATTAAATTTCCTTGTACGTGGTGAGACGGAGCATAACGAAGGACAGGGACGGCGTCATTCGTGAGCGCTGGATACAATGCAAAGTAACGCGAAGCATTCACTTTAGAATTAATTTTTAATTTAAACTAGTTGCATGTAACACATGAGATCCAACTGTCGACAGCGATAGTATGTATAGTTGAAGAATAAGTACCAAACCCATAAATACAAATTATTTATTATTTTATGATATTTAGTTTTCTATACAACACATGTACCTAGGTAGTCAAGATAGGATAGTATGGAGGTCAGTCTTTTTTTCCTACCCGGAATATGAAAACAGCATGATGGTATATGTATATTGTATGTTTAGAGATGAAGTATCAAACTATTAAGTCTTCTTTGATATTGTGTATAGGTGACTACCATACAAATTGTATGAAACGATGTCGTCACTAAATTCAATTTTTATAAAAATTGTTAAAAAAAATTTGAGATGTACTGCTACAATGTTAATATTTTTTATATAAAATTAAATTATCTAGTTGGGGTGTTTCGGCTTTTTTCGATATTTAAAAAAAAAATGGAAATATAGGCAGTTAAACTCATAAATTTATCATAAAAAAATACTTTTCTTAATAAAAAATGTTTGAGAAACCCTGGAATTTTTTTGAAAAAACTAATTTGAGATTTTGTATTTGTCTATGTTTATACCAATTTTCAGCGTTCTATCTTTAATGGATTCTGAGATATAGGGAAAAATAAAATAAAAATTCAAAAGTTGATAACCCCTGACAAAAATTCAAAATTCCGAGTATAAAAGTTTTGTAGGCCTGTAACTGTTTATATATTCTGAAATTTTGGGCTCTGTAAATTGAGCGGATCAAAAGTTATAAGGGGGGGACGGACACACACACACACAGACATACACACACACAGACACACACACACACACACACACACACACACACACACACACACACACACACAGACACACACACACACAGACACACGAAATGTTCTACTCCGAATTCTGAGTAAATCCGTGTATGGAACATATATGCTGCGAAGCCTCTAAGTTGGTCTTTTTTGACTTCAAAGTTGGAAAAGCCGTGAAAAAAGTAGACCTCTCCATACAATTCTCGCGTATTCTGGCTTGATACATTGTCAATATGTTAAGAGAACAAAGTTCTCCTGAACAAATCGACAGTTGGATAATATAGGCCCGAGATATCAGTTGGCCCTTAAATCGTTGGATTTAGTAATCCAAGTTAAAAGTTTAGGGAAGATTAAATTTCATTCGCGTATTTCAGTGCAAAATGAAACGTCAGTTACGTAATCTTCAACTATAGATATATTTTACGTTTTCTATGGTTATTGTCTATAACGCATCTGTCAAATTGTAATAACCTTAAATGATACGTGACGCAAAGCTGTGACTAAATATTATTTTATTATTATAACAACACATTATTTTATTTGTTTCATTACACAGCATGTTACTTTTTCAATTTTTTTATACCGATCGATGTTTTTTTAATTAAAATCAATCATTGTAGTGACAAAATGTCATTGAATATGTACTACGTACGTAGTACTTCAATGCAGAATGTATGTATATTTTACAGATGGATATGGAACTAAGTGATAATGGTAAAATAGTGTCTTATGTAGAAAATTTAAGAATACACATTATTTATTTAGACACAGGATGGATCAATTTAAAAAGTGGGATGAAAAAACATCGCATAATAAAGTTTTAAAATGCGTGCCTGACTTGGCTGACAGTTTATTTCGTTTGTTGTCAGGCAATACATTATAATTATGTAAAAAGAAAATAAATATTAAATACATGAACCACTTCTATATCGTCTTTTATTTTGACAACAAAAATAAATCATGATTATAATTACTATGCATAGTAGTATAAAATGAAATAAAACATTAAAGCGTGCGGCGATTAGTACGCCACCTGGCGAAAAAAGACTAGAAACAATACTTAACTCAAGATTAAGACACGCGATCCGCCAGAAACGTTGAGTTAAATATTTGTCGTTAGTGACGTATTTAAGGGAAGATTAGGTACTGAAATACGCAATTTTTTGTTAAACTTGAGTTAAACTCCTAAGGGCCGACTGAAATACCAGCCCATAATCGGCTGTATTTCATAAAATAAATAATTATGGAAATATAAATGATATTATAAAATCACAAAGTCGACATTGCTACATATAGATTTTTTCTAATCTATATGTAGGTACACATGACTGATTTTTCAACACTACATTTTTTATCATTTTTTTAATAACATATGCATATTTTTTATCAAAATAACAGTGCACCCTTATTATCTCAGTAATGTTATCACATATGATTATGTTGTCCTCCATTTTTAGTTGTAATATCACCGGTAGTTCTGTTGCCTTGAACAAGCATAATTTATAATACGTAATCAAGTAAAAAAAGTAAACAATCCTATTTAAAGTTTTTAATTTGATCTAGTAACGCCTGAATGTTATGCAATATATATAGCAGTTATTCAAGATCATAAATACAAAAAAATATATCAAATTAATCAAGCTGGAAAGTTGCATCTTTCCGAATAAAATTCAAATTTTATTAACAAACAACCGAAAACGCATAGCCTTGTTTAATTTGTATGAAATACAAAATTGTTTGATTTTTACTAAAATATCAGAAAAATACAGCTGGAAAGTACACGCTGTCTGTCTTAAAACAGGAATTATTCCTAGTTAGATAGACATATGTTAAGTGATGGAATGATGCCAATCAGGGAGCACCCATGGTTTTTGTTTTGTTATTATATAAATTGATTGGTTTCTGTGGTGTAATGTTTTGTAAGTTTTCTTTTCTTACATATGTTAAATAAACGTATTATTAATATTTTATCAATTTTAGTATGCATTGTCATCGGTAATACAAAAATTCTGAAAGTTTAGAGCTCTAACTAGTCTGGAAGATAGTCAAAATCGATTGCAAAATTCTACTACAGACAGACAGACATATAAGTGAAGTTAAAGAAAAGGTTTTAAAAAAAGCAACACGTGTGCCATTATTTATCTATTTATTTACTATTTATTTACCTTTTATCACACCATATTTATAATGATAACCATAAGTAGATAATTGCTGCCCAACTAGGAAATCCTGTTCTAGGGCTAGCAGTTTACAATTTTTATTGACAATTATATGCAATTATGAACCAGGTGATTGTTCCCGTTCCACACTAAATATGTACACAATCTCAAATTTCTACACTCACATTCATTACCTCAACAAACATATGGGCTCACACAAAACAGATCAACCAGGTTCCAATGTCTGCCATAATACCTGTCATAAATCCAATCTCTCGTGCGATTTTATCATCTCTCAATCAAGTACGATTTCTGAAAAAGTAATACAAAATAATCTGTTGATAAAACTCAAAAAAAAACCACTGACTAGCATTATTTTAAATATGGCAGAAAAGTGGAAAATGTAAGTATGTACTTTTGTTTATTTTAAATCAAATTTATTAAGGAATCAACCGTTTCGAAATCAAATAATCTAATTATTGAATTTGAAATACAATAATTAGATTATCTGTTTGGTTAGTATAATATTTTGATAAGTATGCTACCAAAATATTTCTGTCACGTCGTTGCACTACTTTATATTAAGCGCTTGAATTAAAAGGGAATCAAATTGGTGTTAAAGAGAAAGCGTTTCTCAAACTGTGGACTATAGATAGAACAAACAGGAACTTATTTTACCTGTATATTTAAACGTAAAAACCACGTGTGATCTTTTGAAAATCCAACTGTATATTGATATCTAATTGAAAGACCCCGAGTTAATTAAAAAAAACGTTCAATTGAAAACAAAGACTGGTAAACGTATACAAAATAGAGAATAATAATATGAATTTACCAAGACCGTAATCGAATCGATTAATTATTACAAGTTCAGGTTATTTGCCAAATTAATCGTTTCTCTGACAAAATATTTTTTGATACTGCCACAACCACCCGCTCTGCATATGGGGACTGTAAACGGCCCCTACACAGAACGAGCGACAAAAAATAATGTTACGTTTTTTTTATTCGCTACTTCCACCACCAACTGTTCTGCATATGGGGACTGTAAACGTCCCCTTCACAGATAGCTAAGTGAACGACAAGAAAAAAGAACATAGCACGAAAAGTAGTTCTTGGAGCCCTCTTGATTAGCAATCTCGGCACAATATGTGCAAAAAGAACAATCGACGAATGTGAATAAAAGATTCACACTCGTGGTCTGACAAAATATTTGAATAAAGATCATTTTACATGCCTTTTTTGCATGAATTAATTAATTTACTTTATCAATTTATGTACAAAGTGGTTTATTACCAAAGAAAATATATTTAATCATCCAAAACAACTTGAAGCCTCAAGTCAATCCAATACAATAGTGTATGGCAAATTAAAATTATTTATTTTCTTTGGGAAGCTACAGCTCATTTACAATTTAATGATACAATATTATTTTTACAGTGTTAGAGCCAAAAAAGCATTCCATCAACATAATATAAAAACAAATAACAGTTTACAAGCCAAAAACATTCATACACACCCTCACACATACACTCATACACACCATCACACACATACATACACATATATATACAACAACTAGGGAAAGGAGAGAAGAGAGACTAGGAGGGCAGGATAGAGGGATATTGGTTGCGCATCACCTTCAGAACATAATGTCTAAATCTATAATATTTCACGTTGAATATGTCTATCTCAGCTGAGAATATATTGTTATATTGGCTGCATATGCGTGTAATTGTGGCATTTTTCCTGATATTTGTTCTACTTATTGGAACATGAAGTACCTAATTGAGGTCTGCGAACCATTCTACCTGGAACATGGATACCTACTAGGTTGAAAAGTTCAGGCGAGTCTATGGCATTGTTCAAAATTTTATGCAGCAGCGATTGGTCGTGTAAGACTCTCCTACATTCAAGCGTATCAAAACTATGATATTTAAGTGACTGTCGATAATTATTGAAGATAAGGTGAAATTTATGATTCTGCTACACTTCCAATTTTCTAATCTCGTCTTAAATGCTCACTCTTTCTCTCAATTCCATAACAAACATATATCCCAATTTCACTTCCCATCCCTTTTGATCGCTCCTCATCCTCTCCCTTCCCTTTCTGATTTTCCTCTCCTTTCTGAATTTGTGTAATTTCTCACTTTTTGTTTTACTGTCGTATACTGGTTGCAGTGATATTGTGTTATTATGTACATGCCGAAACTATGTTATGTACTTTTGGTCTTAGATGGTTGACTGGAAGAAATTGCCTCCAGGCAATACGTCCGCCATTTGTACTATGTATGTACAAAAAAGTGTTATATAAATAAACAAATGGCAGAAAGTAATTGAAAGACGCACAGAGAACATCACTCGCATTTTTTTTCAAATATTACGAGTATTATGTTTAAATATGTTGTGAAACATCTGCTTCAAACAGTGAATCCACTATTCACATTTTTAATTGTTTTCTGGTGTTCCGTAAGAACCAGATAATCGAAAGAAAGAGATATGAAAGAGTTAAGCAATGAGATTTACCATCCATTCTGTGTATGCGGATACACCTGTGTGACGTGGTTACCTTGTAAGAAAATGTACACCCGCACACCAGTCGCTGGTTACCATACATTCTGGGGATATAACTATTTGTATCTATGACCGATAATTTAGGGATGTTTTTGAGGTCAATGTATTTTTGGTAATAATTTGAGTAATTTTGTAGTGAAAATTTTTTTTATACTCCAATGACCTGAATTTATAGCTCGTATCAGGACAGTTCTGGGTTCATGGCATGTTAAGGTGTCTATGCATAAATGAGGATCGACGAATATGTTTGAGAAGCTGCGGCATTGATCTGTTAGCCCGAAGGTACTTGTGGAAAACACGTCTCGCAGTGAAAGATGTTTGGGGTCTAGCGGTATTTGACTTTTATCGGTCGACCCAGTCCGTTCGACACAGCTGAGGCGAAAGGGCGCGTACGCATGCGTCGCGAGTTAAAACACCACATTGAAATAAAAATACTGCGATTCGAATCTCGGCCAATCGAAGGCCGCTTCCGGTTCGGCCATCTTGGGATTCCCGGATTTCAAAACCTGGAACGTGGTTGATATCGAGGAGGCTGTAACATTTTCCCGCCTTGAGAAACGTCAGTGTCATTTTATATTTATTAATTCTCCCATGTTATTTAAATAACCTGTGCTGTCAGTGTATAAATTTAAGCGGTGTCCCAAAAAGCGGCAAATGACCTAATTTTGATTTTTCGAATTAATGAGCCTTAAAATTAGTACCGGAATGATGTGAATTAATGTTATAAATAAAAAAGTGTTTTTTATCGGAAATAAGTTTTAATTATTTAGGTGCTTTCTCATATAACAATGTTGTACTATGAAATTTCAGGTGGTATATTATACTATGTTATTTTAAATGATGGTTTTATCCATTGAAAATATTTTATTATCATATATTTAGAGTGGGTATTTAATTACATTGCTTGCGCATGGGTCTGCCCACTTGCTGTTCAAATAAATCTTTCAAATCTTTGACGGGCAGAGCAAAAAAAAATATATATAATTAATCAATCATGGTGACCTATATTTTATATATTCGCGATGATATGCTACTTATGTATTTTCATATAAGAAAAACTAAATATTTTTTGTAAAATGATCAATCTACGTTTTAACTGTTACAAAAAATACTGAATTTCCATAAATATTTATGCCTTTAGTGAATGTGCTGTAAAAAATAAATCGCACAAACATTATTAGTATTTATATTTTTTTTAAATTAATGTGATCAATACATTAATTACGACGTATTTAACATGAATAGTTAATATCACTTTCACGAGGATTGTGATTTTCGAATTGAATAAAAAATTCAAAAAAACGTAATTTCTTTTTTACTTAATGAATCCATAATTTATTAAATGATAGTTTTAATATTCATTTTAAGAAACTGTTTGATAGAGTTTTTGAGTAAAATTTCAATTAAAATTTGTGATGCAATCTTGCTTCTCTGTACTGGAAACACTAGTTGGAATAGATTTACGTCTGGCAATACACTCGCCACTTGCATACGGAAGTGTTAAATTGTGAATAGAATGATATATTGATTGGTTCCACATATCACTGACCATTATTTATTTTATTTTTGAACTAAATATTATTTATTTTATTTATTATAAAGTTTTTTTCATTTTACTGTTCAAAATGTTCTAGATTCCCAATTTATTTCTGACCATATTTCATTTCTGAATGACGAGGGTTAGATTATATAGCAAACAATTACGAAACAAAAAAATTACGTGTCTTTAATTTTTTTATTAAATTCAAAATTCATCAACATTCACAATATTCGGTGTACTGGAAATTGACCATTCCTATACAATCCTTTTGATTTTAGAATACTACCCATTTAATAACAAAAAATAGTTTTATATAATAGTGTTATAATTATAATAACATAAATTAAAATTAACCTTGCTTCAAATTGGGCACGCAAATATTCGAAAATAATTTTATAGACTAAAAGTATTTATCGATTATAAATTACAATCAATCAAAATTATTATTCACGGATGGTCATTCTTTATGATGCCCAGACGATTAAGGACGCTTTAAATTACACAGTAAGATTCATAAACTATTTGATAATTACAACGATATTAGCAAAACATGTCTAGAAATAATATTTCAAGGCCGCACTTGGCCCGCGGACCTGATTTTGCGCGCCACTGAAATAACATGATATTTTAACATTTGTTTGCCTGTTATTTAATTATGATATAATGTTGTTATTTAAATACATTTTCGTATTGTTGGAGCGTTTAATTAAATATGGCGAATAATTATTCATTACACGTGCATAATATTAAACGTTATTTGTTCTACATAAACAGACGGTAATAATTTTTAACGTTATTTTTTTTACGTAATTTTAAATATTAAAATACATAACTCGATGAATAGGTAAATAAATCCATTTACTTTAATATTCATCAAACGGCCTGATTTTTGTACAACCAAAACTGCAATATAATAAAATTATAAATAATTTATAACATGACTGCATATGCATATAAAATAAGTAAATGCAATACATTAGTCGGCCTTCGTGGCTTAGTTGGTTAGGTTTCCAAAAGTCCCGGGCTCGATTCCCGGTGGAGAGGCAGTATTAATTTGTGTTTTCAGTCTGGATCTGCGAATCGATTAATATCGTAAGTCTCCAGAATGTGGCAACTTGTTATTGGGTGCGTGTTATATTAATATTTAAAATAGTACCTGTTAGTTGCCAGAATAGTAATATAAAATAAAATAAAATTAAATAAAATATAATAAAAATAAAATAACAATAATACAAAAATAAAAAATATTTTATAACAAAAAAATGTTTTATATAATAGTATAAATATAGTTTTATATTTTTAATAAATTAATACAATGTGATTGTCATAATGAAATAAAATGAAATAAGATAAATAAAATGAAAATAAAATAAAATAAAAAAAAATAAAACTAAAATAAATATGAAATAAAATACAATAAAATAAAAATTAAATAAAAATTAAATTAAAATAAAATAAAATAAAAATAAAACTAAAATAAATATGAAATAAAATACAATAAAATAAAAATTAAATAAAAATTATATAAAAATAAAATAAAATAAAAAACATGATGAACGAAAAATAAAAGAAAAAAAAATATTTAGAAATAAAATAAAAAAATATTCCGTGTATATGTATTGATCATTACATATATATCTGACTCTTGGTTACCTGTGAACACAGTTTTTCATTTTTTTCATTGTGTTTCTACAGTAAAATACTTCAGTCTTTCTCGATTTTCAGTATCATCTTTTCTTAGTTGAATATATTTTATTTTTGCATCTATATTTTCGAGTTTATTTTAAAATAAATATTTCTATAAGTACCTAAACAAATTAAAAATAAGCATAGTAAATAAAAAGAGTCCGATATCAATATACCAAATTTGATATTAATATATTAAACGCTCGATAAAAATAACAGTTTATAGATAGATAATTTGTCGTATATATTTTGTAGGTCAGCGCGTAAATATATAAATTATTTATGAAGCATATTAATATATTGATATTTTACAAATTGGTACCAATATTCAACTGTTTTACGCAAGAACTAATAGGTACACCTTAATAATATATATATATTAATTTTGTCTTATGAAATCAAAGAGGATTTTTATTAAAAATTATAAGTTGGTAGGTACACTGCGCACCTGTGCTTCTCAAATATCTAAATTAAATCTGCAAATTTGATGGTTTACATCAAATATTGAATATACTAAACATATTTTAATATGTATTTTAAATAATTTCACCTATTATATTTTTAATTTTATCTTGATGTTTTTTCTTTGTCTTATTTTTTATTTATTTATCGTATAGTCTTATAAAAGTACATCACATTAATCTGTTCATTTAACACAAAATATAAATTGCACAATATAATTGTTTGTCAGAGAAAATTGTGATGTGATTATTTTTTATTTCGCTATCAATCTTTCTGCTGTTGTTCCTACACATAATAATGTTGTCATACTTTGTATTCTAGTTGGTTGAAAGAAATCACCTAATGGCAATAAACCTGCTGAATGCAGTATATTTGTTTATATTTTGTACAAAAAGGAAATAAAATAAACTTTGAATTAAAATTAATACTATGTTATTATTCGGTTTCATTGGAAAATAAACGTGTTAAAAAAATATGCAATACTTACGTAATTTACTCCTGTCCCATATCCAAGTTTTTAACTTTATTGGACAGTACATACTTATTTGAGAACAAAATTATAATAATTTTAATTTTTGTACTTAACAATGTTTGTTATAACTAACAAAACAAATAAAAAAAACAATGTAAGGAAATCAGCGGGAAGAATTGAATAATGAAATATGACACGATAACGTGAATGATTTATTGAGAAGGGGCAATTATCGAAGGCTAAATATTAAATTTATATACTCATTAATTATCAGTAATTTTGTCGCAAAGGATATGCCGTATAAACCTTATTGAATTTTAAACGCACTTGACGTTGGAAGGGGTATAGTTCCGAAACTAGTAGTGTAAAGCTAAGACTCAGTAAGCGGATTATAGGACCTATAGTTATAATTACTGTAATCATGGACTACTACAAAGATACCGTCAAATTCATACATTTTATAAATCGTTCATCATTGTTCTAAAGCTATTTCTCCACAAGAGCATTATTGGTATTCATTTAAGTCCTTTGAAAAATTACCTTTTCTCTTCGTATCTGTTCCTGATATTTTTCCTAAGACACTTTTCAGTTGATCTTTATATATCCCATTCCATCTTGTACAAGTAAAAATGGTTCTTTTTGACTCTACAGCCTATGGGTCGTATTACGGGAGTTATTTAATTTAATTATGGGAGTTATTTAATTTAATTTTTCTCAAATAACTCTTGTAATACGACCCTATGTCTAGCGAGGCAGTAAAATTTCCAAATGTGTGAAAAAATGTTATAAGGTATAAAGTAAATTGGAAATATATCATTCATTCATTCACTCGTTCGTTCGCTCTTTCGTTCCTTCGTTCGTTCATTCATTCAAATGATGAATAAAACTGTCGTTTTTTCACAAGTAAACAATAAATAATCGAAATAATGCATGAAGATATAAATATGCGACGATTGTTTGTCAGAGCTTGAATATTTGGAGATCCATTCTCTCTGTTTACTTTGTCATAGACTCGTCGACATGGTATGTACGAATTATTGCGTTGAGAATGTCAATTTGACGACATGTTGAGAGCCGTGTCTATGTTATATTCATACCCGTCGACAACCAAAGAGAAAGTTTGAAAACCTGTATGAAAACGAAGCATCTTCGCGGCTCTAGGCGATGGGTTCATAAACATCTATTAATTTTGCTTGCCAAGGTCCAATTCACCATCAGCGATTTACCAAATTCTGCGGCGTACGTATGTCTAAATGTCAGCGACGCTGGACTCGCAGGAAATAACGAGTCGAAACATTTGACAGTTCAAGGATTCTTGAGTTATGTGAAACTCACCCAACAACATCGATTTATTAATACGAGTCGCTTCTAAAAAATTAACATTGCTTTTACTTCATTATCTCTGACACGAAAATGTTTTAAATATCATCAACTTAATGTAATGTTATATAAATAACAAATGAAACATTTTACGAATGTCGATTTGTTATTTATTTTATTTAAAAAATATATATAATCAATAATCATTGACATTTATAAAAAATCATACATTCAAAAAATTCAATTACATTTATAGTTTTGTCATATTTTTTGATAGTATATTAATTCAAGCAATAATCTAGTAGAAGAATTATGTCGAACTTTAATATCCTTTACATGACCACATATTCTGAATTTGACTGTCCATCATCAATTTCATTGATTGAGTTTCATATACCTAACAGATTTTCGAGGCACTCATCAATATTTCATTTCGATATAATGAGGACCGAAGCCCATAGACATTCTCCATTTCCCAGAATCCATCGTTTGGGATATGAGTAGATATGCCTCTGTTACTGACGTTTTCAATGTCAGCTTGTACAATTACAAAATTGAACTGAGATCAGGGGGGTAAGTCTGGTCAACCGGCGAAATCAAAATCATCCATGTTTACCCATGGATATAATTATCTTATGGAGATCTATAAAACATGGATGGGTAAACATAGATTCTTGATTCCGTCTGTTGACAAGATTTGCTCCCCAGTATTGTTTTCGTAGCCTATTTCAATTGTGTTTTATCTATTTTTGAATTGTTTCTTATTATATTTCATTTTTTATTTCTATTATACATATTAAATAAATATATTATATATGTTTCTTATATTCTTTACATCTTTACAAAATAAATAAATAAATAATCTAACCAAGTATTCATTAAACATGCATCCAATGACAAGCTGGCACACTTTGGGGTTCGAAATTCTGTATTTCTACGTTGAAAACACGATTATAATTTCGAAGAAATTAAAATAAAATAGTAAACGTTTACAAATTCTAAGTGCTGGTAGAAAGCGGGTTATGCGCATAAATATTGCCTCGAACGATATCATTCACCCATAATAATACTAATTATTATAATAAAAGGGGATTTAATATAGCGCCGTTTGACGATTCAAGATCATTCCAAGGACGCTAATAGTTTAGTTATGTGCTGCTCTACAAAGCTGTTTTCAGTCCTTTAGTGAAAGTGGTCTTGAATATAAGTAGGTAGGGACAATAAGCAATTTCGTTCACAAATCTAACTTTTTTCTCTTAGTTCGTTCATTTCCGTGTCCAGACCATCTGTATGCACCCTCTCCAATAATTGCAGCCGTCACAGCTTTCTCGCTAAGAGATCCTCTTCATTGCAAGGCTCCCCCATGAGTGGGCACACCAGGACGTGCGCTGTGTTTTGTTCCTCTCCAAAATCGCACTTCACATCCAGCTCGCCTTCCAGCTCTTCCCATATCTGCATGTTCTCTTAGTAAATGGAATGTATCGGAATTTATATATAATTCATTCAACTAGAAATGAAATGCGCATTCTTAAAAAACATAACTAAATTTTACCAGGATGCAAAATTAGTTGACGTACATTATAGTAAAATAAAATGATATACAAATTATCAAATCTTATTTTAATTAAAAATACCAAAATATCTATGAGAAGTCTAAAAAGTAATTGCGAAAAGATTTATAATTTTTTTTCGCAATACCTTTGAAATTTTAAATAGTTTATTTTAACATCTTTATTCTTTTGCCTGAGTTTTTTGAAATCAGAATTTGTTTATTACTTTTTTGTAAATTTTGTTTTGGTGAAACCCTTTTTTACTGTAAGTTATTAAAAACAACCTTCGTGGTTCAGTTGGAGAGGTATCTGACTTCTGATACAAGGGTCCCGGGTTCGATTCCCGGAGGAGACACAGTTTTTATTGTGCTTTCAGTCTGGATCTGGAGACGGTTTATATCGTAAGTCTCCAGAATGTGGCAAGTTGTTAATGGGTGCATGTTAAATTAATATTTGACAAAATATCTGTAAGTTGCCCGATAAGAGAAACATAAGTAAATTAAAACAGAATAGATGGGTTGATAGCAGAGCGGTTAGCGTGCTGGACTAGTAATCTAGTGGTCGCGAGTTCGAATCCTGCCTTGACCGATTTCGTTCGCCTGTAGCACAAACATTTATGCTTATTTTAGGGAACGTAGGAATATGTATATGTATTTGTTTAACAAGGACATATTCATTAAAAAAAATAAAAGGTTATGAGATATATTTTTACTTAAATCGAAAGAGAATATGAAAATCTACCGGCTGAATTTAAATATTTTAATAACTATTCTTGCTATTTAAAAAAAATTAATATTTTATAATAATATTTTATATATAATATTTATTATATATAATATTATTATGTATAATATTTTTCTTGTTTCATACATTATTTGTGTGCATCCGTATGCCCAAGGTATACAAGGGCCTTATCTATTACATTTTGTGAAAACTCGAGTATTTCAATGTTACCGTTTCCGTTGGTACCTACAATTCATATTTCCATTACACTATTTCGATGTACTCTTTGAAGCGAAACATTCAAATACCAACGACGACGGTAGTCATCGATAACATACCACAATAACCTGACATTTGAACAAAGCATGGAAGATACAGTGATTGGCCATCATTACAAGTGGCCATGAAATTTCCCGAGTGAATTGAACTCAATGCTGTACCTAAAGAAAACCAAAGTTTCTTCTGCAATCGTATAGGGAAAAAACCAGGTTCATAACCTTGTTTTTTTATTTTATACACGTACAGGTGTCTATTATTTTTTGATCTATTTAATATTACTTAAAATTCTTTCGGAAAAATCACATTAATTGATTACATATGTAAATATTTATTTTACATTTACAATCTTCGATTTAATGATTTATGATATGATGTTATCGTTTCATCAGAAACGAGTGGGTTGGGGCCATCGCTATACTCCTCACTACCAAGTTGCTCCACAAAGTATTCAATTTTTTAGCATTTCTTTGTATTGTGTTTGTTAAATTAATTTTGATTTAAATACTTAATGATGAAAACTTCACAATTCTTCAATGCCCTTTTATGAAAGTGATGAGCCTTTTTAGGAACTTGAAAATAAAAATATCAAATGTGAAGTTCCTGAATTTGGAGTCACTTTGAAATATTTGACAGTTATAAATATCCTTCAAAATCTAATGGGGTCTAATCGAGTATTAGATACCTATACAAATTTGCTAAATGAAAAATAATCGAATGAGTACTTTAGTCTATAATCTATTAAGTAGAATAAACACTGTGTACATAGTATATAGCACATAGTACACAGATACATTGTGATAAAACTTTCAGAATACAATGTCAGCATGATACTAGTTGATAATCTGCAATAAAAAAATACCCTTAAAAATTGCGAAATGCTAACTCTCCACTATATCTCCTTGGGTAAGTGAGGAGTAAAAATGGCAATATATTTATGTACATAAGCCATGTCTCACTTTTTCGTGTTGATACAATATAATATAAACAACAGGTAATTTTACACAACTTGTTACAAAAACGTTGAGTGGACAGTGTTTTTTTTTTTTATAAATGTGCGTCGTTAAATTACATAATAATTTACTATATACCTACTTACTCAAACTAAATTCATTCACATTTATATTATAAGGTGAAAAAACACACTGCTAGTTAAAATTACAAAAAACATCAATTAAACTGATGCATATACGGGAGTTTATTCTAGGATTTATTGGCTCAGAAATCAGTTATCTTATTAGACGCAAAGTATAGTCACAAAACCTACCTTTTATTCCATATTATTATATTGTTTATTTAATAGTAAAAAAATCAGGTCCATAACAATAAGTATATATAATTTGATGAAGTCAAGATCATTATAAAATTATGTAGAAAAACATATTTAAATATAAATTATACGCATATAAGTGACACCTGATGCATATGTGATTAGAAAAGTGATATTGTACTTGTCTCCTAACATCCACTTGTTGGCACTAAGCAGGTCTAATGTATGATGAAAAGTGATATTGTACTTGTCTCCTAACATCCACTTGTTGGCACTAAGCAGGTCTAATGTATGATGAAAAGTGATATTGTACTTGTCTCCTAACATCCACTTGTTGGCACTAAGCAGGTCTAATGTATGATGAAAAGTGATATTGTACTTGTCTCCTAACATCCACTTGTTGGCACTAAGCAGGTCTAATGTATGATGAAAAGTGATATTGTACTTGTCTCCTAACATCCACTTGTTGGCACTAAGCAGGTCTAATGTATGATGAAAAGTGATATTGTACTTGTCTCCTAACATCCACTTGTTGGCACTAAGCAGGTCTAATGTATGATGAAAAGTGATATTGTACTTGTCTCCTAACATCCACTTGTTGGCACTAAGCAGGTCTAATGTATGATGAAATGTGATATTGTACTTGTCTCCTAACATCCACTTGTTGGCACTAAGCAGGTCTAATGTATGATGAAAAGTGATATTGTACTTGTCTCCTAACATCCACTTGTTGGCACTAAGCAGGTCTAATGTATGATGAAAAGTGATATTGTACTTGTCTCCTAACATCCACTTGTTGGCACTAAGCAGGTCTAATGTATGATGAAAAGTGATATTGTACATGTCTCCTAACATCCACTTGTTGGCACTAAGCAGGTCTAATGTATGATGAAAAGTGATATTGTACTTGTCTCCTAACATCCACTTGTTGGCACTAAGCAGGTCTAATGTATGATGAAATGTGATATTGTACTTGTCTCCTAACATCCACTTGTTGGCACTAAGCAGGTCTAATGTATGATGAAAAGTGATATTGTACTTGTCTCCTAACATCCACTTGTTGGCACTAAGCAGGTCTAATGTATGATGAAAAGTGATATTGTACTTGTCTCCTAACATCCACTTGTTGGCACTAAGCAGGTCTAATGTATGATGAAAAGTGATATTGTACTTGTCTCCTAACATCCACTTGTTGGCACTAAGCAGGTCTAATGTATGATGAAAAGTGATATTGTACTTGTCTCCTAACATCCACTTGTTGGCACTAAGCAGGTCTAATGTATGATGAAAAGTGATATTGTACTTGTCTCCTAACATCCACTTGTTGGCACTAAGCAGGTCTAATGTATGATGAAAAGTGATATTGTACTTGTCTCCTAACATCCACTTGTTGGCACTAAGCAGGTCTAATGTATGATGAAAAGTGATATTGTACTTGTCTCCTAACATCCACTTGTTGGCACTAAGCAGGTCTAATGTATGATGAAATGTGATATTGTACTTGTCTCCTAACATCCACTTGTTGGCACTAAGCAGGTCTAATGTATGATGAAATGTGATATTGTACTTGTCTCCTAACATCCACTTGTTGGCACTAAGCAGGTCTAATGTATGATGAAATGTGATATTGTACTTGTCTCCTAACATCCACTTGTTGGCACTAAGCAGGTCTAATGTATGATGAAATGTGATATTGTACTTGTCTCCTAACATCCACTTGTTGGCACTAAGCAGGTCTAATGTATGATGAAATGTGATATTGTACTTGTCTCCTAACATCCACTTGTTGGCACTAAGCAGGTCTAATGTATGATGAAATGTGATATTGTACTTGTCTCCTAACATCCACTTGTTGGCACTAAGCAGGTCTAATGTATGATGAAAAGTGATATTGTACTTGTCTCCTAACATCCACTTGTTGGCACTAAGCAGGTCTAATGTATGATGAAATGTGATATTGTACTTGTCTCCTAACATCCACTTGTTGGCACTAAGCAGGTCTAATGTATGATGAAATGTGATATTGTACTTGTCTCCTAACATCCACTTGTTGGCACTAAGCAGGTCTAATGTATGATGAAATGTGATATTGTACTTGTCTCCTAACATCCACTTGTTGGCACTAAGCAGGTCTAATGTATGATGAAATGTGATATTGTACTTGTCTCCTAACATCCACTTGTTGGCACTAAGCAGGTCTAATGTATGATGAAATGTGATATTGTACTTGTCTCCTAACATCCACTTGTTGGCACTAAGCAGGTCTAATGTATGATGAAATGTGATATTGTACTTGTCTCCTAACATCCACTTGTTGGCACTAAGCAGGTCTAATGTATGATGAAAAGTGATATTGTACTTGTCTCCTAACATCCACTTGTTGGCACTAAGCAGGTCTAATGTATGATGAAATGTGATATTGTACTTGTCTCCTAACATCCACTTGTTGGCACTAAGCAGGTCTAATGTATGATGAAAAGTGATATTGTACTTGTCTCCTAACATCCACTTGTTGGCACTAAGCAGGTCTAATGTATGATGAAATGTGATATTGTACTTGTCTCCTAACATCCACTTGTTGGCACTAAGCAGGTCTAATGTATGATGAAATGTATATTATTATTAATCCTATTAATTACTCTGAAACACACACCTATTCCTATATACGGAGAAAGTTTAATAGTGTGTACTTGTGTATATTGTTAGATACTAACACATAATATGTACCTACATATGTACGAGGTATTCTCAAGTGTTGTTGTGAATTTATAATAAACCTGCAGATATATCGAGTGACTGTTGATGCTGGAGACGGTCCATACACGGATCTTCTCCGGTGACACCATTCATGTTTGATTATGAGAAAATGACTAAGCGTCTTGTTGGCTTAACATTTAAACCTCACATCATCTCATATTTAAAATATGAGGGTTTAATTGCATATATTTTTTTATTTTTCTCAATCCTTTATTTACACGACTATTATTTTCGATGTATTTTTTCCAATCGATTAACTTAACGTAAAATATTTCACATCAATATTCATTATTGTACGCACTTTTCAATCTTTCGATTGTGACGGCTTCTGATTTGTAGAATTCCATTTTGATAATGATGAATATGAACACATATATAATTCCACAATTTATTTATTTTACTCCCGACGACCGTTTCGGCTTATTAGGCTATAATCAACTGGTGTTGAGTACACAGTTCAAATGTTTTTTGTGAAAAGGTGAACTGTGTACTCAACACCAGTTGATTATGGCCTTATAAGCCGAAACGGTCGTCGGGAGTAAAATAAATAAATTGTGGAATTATATATGTGTTCATATTTATCATTATTCATTATTGCTTCAAAAATTTTACTATCAATATATTTCCTATCAGCAGACTTCTAATTGGCTGTTAAATTATTATATTAAATGTAACACTGATATATAGCAGTTATTCTTCAAAAAAATTACAAATAAAATAAAATATTTTCATTCCTCTTCTTCTCCATCATATTCTCCATATTTACATTATTATCACACCTTATACGTCATTAAAATATATATAACTGCTGCCCCACTAGGTTTTCTGGTTTTAGAGCTAGCAATGTACATATTACTTTAATATTTCACAGGAGAAAGAGACATATAGGTTGCAATTACATTTTAACAAATAACCAAATCTGTGCTATATAATATTTTTCGTGAAGAAATGGTGAAATTTTGAGTTATTTTTTAATGGCAAAAGTAGTAATTATAAAATTAAAATAGTAAATAACTCAGTCGGTAGATTTTCATATTCTCTTTCAATTGAAATAAAAATCTACTTTATAGATAGGCCTTGTAGTTTTTTTAGTTAGGGTATTATTAAATTTATAAAAATATCGCAAGACAAGTATTAAACAAATTTTAATTTCAAAAAAATTCACGCAATAGAAAAAAGATATAAAAATAAACGTTCTCTATTTCAAAGCGATATATTTTGAGGGTACTGGGGAAAAGATTTTTAAAATTTACTATTTAGCCTACTATAAACTCATATGGGCGATTCTCGAGAAGTGAAATAGGAAGGTAAGTAAAATTATCAGTGAAATTTACCGTTTTTTATCAATCTCAAATTAAAACCATTTTATGCCTTAATATTTTCTCGTAAATTATGTTTTTAGAATGCCAATAATCTAAACTATATCTTCCCTATGTTATATTTGCTATTTATAAATTAAGTTACTTTATATATTTTCGCTATCTATATAATTAATACTCAAATATTTAAATTATACCATTATCATATCTAATAAGGATTATTTTTGGTCTATTTAACTTAGAAATTTGACCGTGGGAACATTGTATATCGAAATGTTTGTATTTTTTATTTTACAATGACACATGGTGAGTTTATATTCATTATGAGCTTATAATGGAAATATATGGGCATAATAGGCTGGTACTTAATGTACAATAGCGAATTATAATGACCCAAATTGCTTTGATATCTTATACGAAGTACTATCACCAAGTCTAATGTGGTAAAAAGTTCATAATTTATTGCGTACTTGAGACGAAATTTTTGTATAACTAAAAACTAATATTTAATTAACAATATGAATCAGTAGTGAATGAATAGGGAAAACGTATTTGCATGTCTCGATGTTCGTATTTAGTGTTCTTTATTTACTCAATTAAATGCGTAGGTTAAAAACATAAACATTATTTGTAGAAGCATTATATTGTAGTGAAAGCTACATAAATATATACGTAACTCTTCCATTCATTTCAATTATCTTGTCTTGCTTATAATAAAATTTGAGAAGGGATTCGTCATTTTAACGCAGTCATCATTAAAAATATGTTATTATAGAAAACACGTAGATTTAATAAACGATTCTTGTTCAGGTTTTTCAGGGATAAATTCATATTTAAGTAAGATTAAGGAAAACTTGTTGAAAATTTTCTAACAAGGAATTTTGTTTTTTTACAATTTTTTTTTCATTTCTTCAAACTCACTAGTATTTTCATACGAGAGACGTAAAAATTCGTTTTTTAATATATTTGTTTTTATATTTTAAAGTTTATTATTTTATATTTTAAAGGTATAAATAATGTTTTATTAAAATCCACGAAAATATAAAATATTCGTCAGCATTTTGATGTACCTACATTTGTTTGTTCAAACCATTGCACTATCTTTCACCATTTTATAAGAGATTATTTTTTTGTATATAAATATTTAGGTAACCCATCCTAAAAGGAGGACGAATGTGTGTATAAGTGAATATCTCTTAAAGATTTATTTGATTGAAATTAATGAATTTTGATATGCATACGTGAACTTTAGATGAACTTTGAGAGAGAAGATTTAATATATTGACAGGCAGAGAGACACGCAGCTTGGAATAAAAGTCGAATTTTTCGTGTATTGGACACTCCATGAAAACGGTTCCAGTTTATTTATTCTAACAATATTGAATCTTCGCAGTTTCTTATACGCTGATATTATTAGCGCTAATTTGTTTCAAAACATCTTTCGGATTCTTATTATAGTCAAACTAGAAAAACTAACTTCTTCGATAAACGATTGTTTAATTTGTGGTAACATTTTAAATTTACAATATAAAATAAAAATAACTTTGTTTAAACCACTTGTTTTATTCAAAAAACGAATGAATAACACCTCTACATGTTTCTAGTAAATTAATTGATAGCCTTTTAAACAAAAAAAATAAGAAAAAATATTACATTATTACATAGCATACTTATACCCACATCAAAAGGAAAACAATAAAAAATGGAGAAAAATATTATTTTGCAACAGAAAAATTTCAAACAGTATATCAAAAAACATTCCAAATAATATTCAACCCGCGTTTTATACAAATAACAAATTAAAAAATTATATTGTGAACAATAAAGATAAGGATAATCAAATAAAAAAGTCGGGAATTTATAAATTAAATTGTAAAGATTGCTCATCTTTTTATATAGGAAAAACAAGTAGAAATATAGAAACTAGAATCAAGGAGCATTTGCGATGTATGAATAGTAATAATTACTCCGAATTTGCAAACCATCTACTTGAAAATAACCACACATTCGACATTAATCTAGGTTTAAAAATACTCCACAATAATTTAAGCAATAGACAGTTAGATAGTTTGGAAGTATTAGAAATAAGAAAGAATGTCAATCAGAAAAATAATATTGTAAATAGCCAAATACTTTTCCCCAACAATCCAATATTAAATATATTCACAATCAATAGCGAAAAAACCCACTCCTGAATAAACCAATCATTTTATTGCAAACCCCCCACCCTTTACCCTTTACCCCGCCTATACTCCACCCACCTTGTTAGTTTAAGTCTATATTGTTCATTATGTCATTAGTATACTTTGTATCCTCCAGAGGAAGGGAACGTGGTTCCCGAAACATGTAGAGGTGTTATTCATTTTTTGAATAAAACAAGTGGTTTAAACAAAGTAATTTTTATTTTTTAATTGTAAATAGAAAAACTAACGCTATTATACCTGTCTAATTAAACTCTTAATGAACACTCCTTCTTTATCCACTATCACATCCCACAACCTATTTCTCCATCATTTCTTTGTTGCTGTGGTTTTACATTTATAATGTTACGTTTTTTTTTATTCGCTACTTCCACCACCAACTGTTCTGCATATGGGGATTGTAAACGGCCCCTTCACAGATAGCTAAGTGAACGACAAGAAAAAAGAACATAGCACGAAAAGTAGCTCATGGAGCCCTCTAGATTAGCAATCTGGGCACCACAGTGCAAAAGAACAATCGACGAATGTGAATGGAAGATTCACACTAGTGGATTTCAGATCTTTATAATTAAGAAACATCAGGGGTATGACAAAGATCTCTGTAAAATAAATAAATAAATAAATAAAATATTAACCTATTGGGAATCTAACAATAGTAAGGCGTCATGTCATAACTATGTATGACAAAAATAAAAACTGTTTTTTGTTTTAAATTTAATGAACCTATCACTACACTGTGGCCCCACGTTGCTTTGATTGGTTGGAAGAAATTGCCTTATGGTAATAAAACTGCTATTTTACACATAATAATGTACAAAGTAAAAAATAAATAAAATCATGCACTTTCGTTTCTTCGTCTTTGTTTTTTGACGTGAACTTTAAACAAAAAATGATAATGCATTATCATGAAATTAATTCGCTACCTTCAAATATCGACCTACATTCTTCAATACCTCTTTTACCAAGAGTTGAATGATCTTTTTTTATTATTTATGTCTTTTTCATACACCACTTATGACGAATACCACTTTCACATAATATAATGATTTACTTACTACTTGAGAATTTTTTTTGGTCGGCACATTATTGTAGTGTAGAGATGTATCTAATGAAAGTTTGATGAGCACGTTTGACCTTTTGATGCTTATTCTTTAGGTAGGTACGTTTGTTAATACTTTCATAGATAACGCATATGGACAAACCAGTCAGTCACCTGCGCAATCGAAGCTGTCAAATAATCTTTTTATTTCATTCTGAGTATCATTATATCAAAATGAGTAATTATTTTTGATTAAAAACACAGTAAACAGATTGGACTTATGGATATAAAGCTGCACGTATTTTGAAAAAAGGTCGATAAATAAGTAGGTATATAACCTACATATACTTTAAAGATATTTTTTCTCCTGTTAAAAATACATCATTTTTAAAAAAATATTTTTTCTCATTGAAATTTTAAGTTCATACTTCGTAGAAAACATTTTATCTATAATATTTTATAAAAGATATATAATATTTTCAAAAAGTTCTTTGATAAACAGTTTAATTCTATCAAGAAATTTCGACTATTAATCTGAAATGATTTAAATCACATTTTATTTACCTTTTATCACACCATATTTATAATGACAACAATAAGTAGATTACTGCTGCCCAACTAGGAAATCCTGTTATAGGGCTAGCAGTTTACAATTATTATTTTACAATTATATGCAATTATGAACCAGGTGATTGTTCCTGTTCCACACTAAATAGGTATGTACACAATCTCAACTTTCTGCACTCACAATCATTACCTCAACAAACATATGGTTTCACACAAAACAGATCAACCAGGTCCCAATGTCCGCCATAATGCCTGTCATAAATCCAATCTCTGACGCGATTTTTATTTCAGAGCCATAGAAAGAGACTAGTTAACTATGTTGGTGTAATTAATTTGAATCACATGCTTCCCAAATCAAAATATTTTTATGTGTTACTTAAAGAGCATCGCAAACATAATACGGCATAGTTACAAATGTTGTTAATAATTTTAATTTTAAATTATTTAAGTAGTTATTGTTGAATACTAAGTATTTGTGTTTTTATTGTCTTCCCATAATTTATGATGTATTATTTTTTTTATTTCCATAACACATCAAATAAATACAATATAACTTAACTTAAATATTACAAAGAAAAATAAAGAGATCGATTAACGCCTTCGGCCACACTGATTCTTAACTTTTTATGAGTAAATAGAATCACTAAGTTCATTAAGATTATTTCATGTCGAACCTACGTAAAAATTAAAATAGCCTATCAATATTTTTGATTTTATTTGTTCCTACACCATAATGAATTATTAATTATTTAAATGAACGTAATGAAATGCTTCCATAAAATCCAAGGTCGTTCTGCTCAGCCATTGTCAAGGTATTTGCTATGTATATACCAATGAAGTCTTCAATATTGCCTATCCGGGTATAGATAACTATCTTTTTAAGCTATAATACGCATGGAAATATTTATTGCGTTATAAAACGCATGGAAACTTACATTTAAATATTTAGCCTACGCAAGGAAAGTCGTATTATCTCGCGAAATACTAAGGTCCTTATATATAAAACTCTTCTCCAACCAGTCCTAACATACGGAGCAGAATGTTGGGCACTGACTAAAAAGAGCGAAAATATGTTATTGGTGTTTTAAAGGAAGATATTTAGGAAAATCTTTGGCTCAACTAACGATGGAGGGGCCTGGAGAATACGGTATTATATGAGCTAGAGGCGATGTACAACGAAACAAATGAAATCCAATTTATTAAAATTCAGCGCCTACGTTGGCTTGGACATGTTTACCGGATGGATGATGACTGTATATCTTAAAAGGTATTAGACACCTGTCCCGAAGGGAGAAAAAGTCGAGGCAAACTTAGGTTGAGATGGCTGGACGTGCTGTGCGATATAAGAGAAATGGAACTAATAAATTGAGATTTCTGGAGGATTCCAGGGTCCGTAGCGGACTAAAGTGCCAGTGATGATGACGGTGAACGAAAGCCATTTTAACAAAGAATTTTATGGAATTAACTAGAATATTTTTTTACACACACTTTTGTATCTATTTCCGTAGACTCATATTATTTTCCTTTAGACAAGAAAAAGTATTGAAGTGGGATTTAATTAAGAGTCCATAGAATCACTAATCCAGCACATTCAGAACCCTTACACCGTACCATATGTAGAGTTTTTATTACACAATAATTACCAATGCATATTTGATTCGAAACAATATTTATCTTGAACGTTTGTAAAATTGGGCAGGCGGGTGTGGTGCTGCCCTAAACGACACAATGTTTCGCAATATTTCAAAAATTAGCATGACTGTTGCGCGGTCGAACGAGTCGTTGCAGAGTTAAAAACACTGTTGGCCAACAACCAGTCGATATATATTCAAAACTGTGTCTGAGATAATATTCTCAGACAAAGCCACTACGACGTGTCTCGCTGGCGAAATTGAAGTCAGTCGAAACCATGGTTGGGAAGCCAGTTACATACGGAACCAGTATTTGACCAGAAACTAAGAAGTTTCAAGAGTGAGTGGGTTTCATTCTCTGCCCACATCTTGTGGATTTAATCAACATACAATTGCGTGCGATGCAAGTTCCTTGCTACCTTAAGTATATTATCCTTTAAACAGCACCATAACCTCGCGTAACGTACAAGCTATAAGAAATTAGGGTTATTAAACTCATTTCTTAATAAAATATATCCTGAAATTCAATGCACGATATAGACATTTGCTGCGACAGACACATACACAAACTACTTTTTCCTAAAAACACTATATATTATATATTATTGGTAGATTCATTCGTCATTGTATTGGTAGATTCAGACGTTTAATGTAATGACAATGACGTACATATTTCATAGAAATTGATCTATGATAAATTGCTTATTTTTATCCTTTAAAATATGCTGAGCTAAAATCTATTTTTTTTGTCTCAGTTCAATTATTCCTTCTTTTTTTGTTTTATCTTATTAGTTCAACATTTGTTTTCTTTTTGTTTTCCTACATATATGTATATGTGTATTTTAAACTTTCCTTTTAACTGTGCAAAGTAATGTCTTTTTTATAACTTGAATGGTCAGGAGACGTTGATTGTACCTACCTAACTATGCACAATAGCCATGCGGGAGATACCTGTTATTGGAGCACTGGAGATTCTATTTTTTTGTTTCATGTTTTTTTTTGTTTGTATTGTTCAGTGTTCTGTTGGTGTCTCTGTATATTAAATAAATAAATATTACAGACTTATAATTGGCTGTTTAATTATTATCTTAAATGTAAAACTGTAATGTATAGCTGTTAGTCTCCCAAAAAAATGTAAATAAAATTAAATAAATAATACAGTTGTATATTTTATTACAAACATTTTCTTTACATTCAGTGTAAGAAACGAGTAAATTCTTCCAATTAACCAGAAGAATTGGAACTTTTGAAGTATTTTCCAAGTATTCGAACCAAATCTTAAAATAAATTTTACTTAATTTTTAATTATTTTTTTAAAGTATGAGTTTTTTTTTTATGTAAAAATATGGTTTGTTTAGCATTGCACCACTCCTGGGGGTAAGTCTGGTCCAAACGGCGAAACCAAAACCCTCACGATTACCCATATCATGGATATAATTATTATAATATATGGAGTTATATAATATCTTTTTATTTTTAACCAATACTAACTTATTTTGTAATAAAAAAATGAATTCTATGATTCTATAGTTTTTTTTTATATACAAAGGAGTATTTCTTCATTTTTCTTTTGTAAATACCATTTGAATAGTTTTGCAACCACGTTCGGTTCCAAATTCAATTTATTGTCAAACGTCAGTAGTATTCATTGGTGTTCTTTTTTCAAATCGTTCGAATCGATACATTTTACGTGTCTGCTTAAGTAGGTTCCTTCAATGAAGAGGGAATAAAGGTAACAGCTGCATTTTATATTTGAATATTTTTATTTTGTCGTTCGAAATTTCGATAAAAAGAACATTCCACCATTGCCGGCATTAATAACCTTTGTACATATCCTGGGGCGCAACTTTCACTACGTCTTTTCGCGTGCACAGCACTGCGGGATACATACACCGCGACAAGAAATTGATCAAAACCGTAGCGACAGAGGTTGAAAAAAAAAATGCGAGTGTGGTTTTATTTTTTTTGTGAAAAGTTAATGACATTCAATTCGTAATGGAAAATTACGAAACGTCGTTTCAATTAGAAATTAAACATTCGGTTGATGTGAATGATTAACTAGGTGCTTAACAAGTAGGTAGGTATATGACAATCGTTTATGTTTAGTTGATTCATGAACTTGTTCTAAAAAAATGAAACGATAAAACGCGTAATAAAACAATAAATATATTCGACAATTAAAATATTTGTAATAGAATTGATTATTTGTCCCTGAAACACATGTTGTGTTCGTATACATCTAAAATTTTGAGTAATCAGTTATTCTAAAATAAATTATCATGAAATAACCAACTAACATACGTATTGAAGAAATTGCACACTTTTTTGTAAAAAAAATAATTAAAAAATTGTATACATAACATCATGTATACGTACCAATTGTTTGTAATATGCACGTCTTGTCCATAGAAATTAATTTATTTATTTTCATTTTGCAGGTCTCACCTTCATGCGGAACATGGTTCTAGAAGGAGATACGATTGTTCACTGAACATACTCTAGCGAAGAATGTGAAAAGCTACAATGTGACAACATTCCATCAAGAAAGCGGGAAAAGTAATTAAACTAACATCTTTCGAACGAACAAATATAGCTTGAAATCAATTCAAATTTTAAAAAGCGAAATAATTTTTAATGAGTGTTATTTTGACTTTTGTGTCCGTATATACATAGTTTCTAATTTGGATTCAACAGTGACATTTTGTTTTTTATACATTTTTCGAATCAGTTCGAACTCGGACGATGCTACAGCCGCGAGTAAAAATGTCGTGTTTTATATGTGACATTTAAACGACAATATTTTAACATTATTAAGTGATTGTGTGTGCATTTTTAATCGGACAACCATAGATTATCAACATTTCAAAATGGCGTCTACGGAGCGAAGGAATTATTCCTTCATAGCTGCTATTGTAGCAGTCTTTTTACTGACAGAATTAGCAAATTGTCAAGGTAAGACTTTTCAATAATAATTAATGCATTCATATTAATATGTCAGTCTGGCCGGTTTTTATAGATTGCAGAAAATCAGCGGCATAAAGTTCCTAATTTGAATATTTTGTAATATTATTTGCTTGTTGACGACATCTATTAGATGAAAAGATTTATACAACACCATTTTATGACCATTGTTTAAATATCCAATTTATTGAAAATCTATTTTCAACTTGATGTGCGTCTAACATTTATGTTAGGAAGAAAAAGCAACAAAACTTATAAAATAGCTTATAAATAAGAAGAATATTTATGTGTGTTTTTTCACATCATACTGATTTTTCGGTAATATTGGGCTGAATCACGTGGTCATAAAATGAGTTTATTCGTTTCCTACGCCTGTTAATCATTAAAAACTTAATTTCTGAAACACACTCATTCCATATGGTGTAAAATATATGACAATATGTCTAAAATATACTTATTGAAAACATCAAATCATCATCATCATCTTCATAAGCTCAACAGCCCTGGGTGAGGAGTCTCCTCGATTCCCGTCTATCCGTTGCCTTAGTTCTCCAGTTTCTAATATTAATTGTGGAAGCATTGGCATCGACACTGTCCATCCATCGAATCCTTGGTCTTCCTGGTCTCCTTCGACCTTGTGGCACAGAAAGTGTGAGGCGTTTTGTGGGGTTGTCGTCGTCCATTCGGATTATGTGACCAGCCCATCTTAAGCGCCCTATCTTGATGGAACTGATCACATCGTGCTCTTCATCTCGTCTCGTATAGTTCCCTGTTATATCGACGACGCCAACCATTATTCTCTTTTATTGACCCGTAGATCGTTCGAAACGCTAAATTAGCAAAAAACATTAAATTGAGAAAACATTAACACTTCCTTGCGCAGGGTGCAAGGAAGTGTTCATTATTTTTTTTTTTAATTAGCTTGCCTAATATTTATTTTAAATATTTTAGTTAAAAATTTATGCGTCAAATTTATACAATCCACGGTCATTTGTCATAGAGACATTGATGTATGAATAGAAAATATACTATTTAAACATATGAAAGGTAATTTGTGTCGTTGAAGTTTACATAAACATACAAATACAGATAAAATCAAACTTATACATACATTATTATCACAAATAAAAAATCTCATGACCTATAGTTGGTTCGCGCCTACATTTTAATGCTTAGCAGCGACAAAACGTTGTAGAAAAACTAGTTTTTTACGAATAAAATTTACATCGACAGTTATTGTTGAAGAAATTCTGTTGTCAATATGAAGAAATTTACGGTTGAAAAGAGTACAGTAAGTAGGTAGATATATTATATACATTTCCAACGCATTCGAGATGAACAATGTACAATCCATTTAGTATTTTCAATGACCCCCCGTGGCCTTAAGGTTATTGGATATTTTCATAACAAACATTACACAAAGAGCAAGCACACTTAAAGAATTGTAGAAATAACTTAACGCTAAATTAAACAAAAATTAAGAATTTCTTTTCAGAAACATTTTTGTACATTTTTACTCCTCATTAACCCAAAGGGATACAGTGGGGAGTTATGATTTCGCAATTTTTAAGGCTATTATTTTATTGGAGATTATCTAGTATTATGCTGAGATTGTTTTCTAAATTTTTCATCACAATGTATCTGTGTGTGTGTGTGTGTGTGCTGTGTACTATGTGCTATATGCTGTGTGCTATGTACGGTGTTTATTTTACTTTATTTTTAATTTGTATATCTAATACTCACCAGGAAAACCTGTTTTGAGGTGGGAAATACGACATAAGTATTAGGACAGGGACAGATTTTCTCACCGTTTTCTTGTGTGTCATCTGTAATACTACCCTTATAAAGTTCAATATTATGTACGAAGTTTGAACCTTCACATCCACTCAACTAAATTTTTGTCAGTTTATTGTATGTAGGTGCTGCTCAATGAATTGGAGATGTCCCTTTAATTTTTTTGTAGTAGATTATGTTGTGTTGTTTTGCGTTGTATTATATCTATTGTAAAACAATATTGTGAGTTGGTAGTATACTAAATATAAAAAAGAAACCTCATATATTTTATAATATTTCCCAACTTTTTCGAGCTTCCGCTCATTTTTAATGAAAACTCATTAGTACCTAGTAATACGAGTTTGAACCTTAGTATTTTTATATTACTAGTTGCATGTAACACACGAGATCCAACTGTCGATAGCGATAGTATGTTATGTTGAAGAATAAGAATCAAACTATAAACCCATAAATCCATATTATTGAAAATTCATTCAGAGAATTGAATTCTCATGAACGAATCGACAGTTGGATCATTAAAAATAACCAAGTACGTAAAATTTTGACGCAGCGTTCTGCGACTTTAAAAAATACGTAACATAGGCACCAAAAATTAACGATCGTTGGCGTGTTTATCTGTATATCCATCTGAAACATAAAAATCGATCAAATTTTTAATTTTTAAGTACATAGGTACACCACGTGCTTGTCATTATTGCATAAATGTGTGTTTATGACATTTTTTTTTATCACACCATATTTATAATGACAACAATAAGTAGATCACTGCTGCCCAACTAGGAAATCCTGTTCTAGGGCTAGCAGTTTACAATTTTTATTGACAATTATATGCAATTATGAACCAGGACTTTTTAAAGAAAAAAATTGAGGGTTGCGAGAAAAATGAAAGAAAGAATAATATCGTACTCTTCGGTATTTGTGAGACGGAAAACTCACAGACGAAACTAATCGAAATGACAGTCGGAAAATTAAATCGTGACTAACATTTAATGATGACAAATCGGGATATAGACAACATTTTTCGTCTGGGTAGAAAAGTAGAAGGTAACAAGCCCAGGCCCATAGTAATCAGGCTCATAAATAGCTGGCAGAAGTATGAAATAATAAGGAATAAAAAGAATATCACAGACGCATACATCACGGAAGACTACACGAGGGAGGTGTTGGCTACGAGAAAACTGCTACAAAAAAAACTAATAGAAGAAAGGAAGAAAGGAAACTATGCTATAATAAAATACGATAAATTAATAATAAGAGAAGGAAAAAAAGAGAAACGAAAGAGAGATGTGTCAGAATCACCAGAGGCTGTGATACAGAGCCGCAAACAAGGTAACTTCATAGACAACACCACCATCGGACAAAACCGTATTAACGCTTTTGATCTTATGAGACGAAGATCGAATTCTTTATCACGTAACTCATTGACATCAGAAGAAATAACATAGGAAACAGTCATCGGCCACCGCAATAGAAATAAAAAAAAAAACCTGTAACTAACTATAACGCAATCAAAACATTCCCCAACCCGAGTGGTCGTCGTGGGGAATTAGACCAATACCCTCCAACGATGGAATATAAATATAAATGTAAGAAAAATAACAATCTTAAAATATGTACCTATAATGGAGGAGGCCTTTACCCAAGAGGGATCCGTTTCATGAAAAATACATATACATATATACATACAAATAAGAAAGTAGAAATAAGTTTAAACACTGTACATTAATTTAACTAACTACTAATTTAAAAAAATACTTAATTAAATAAAACTTGTATATTATGCTTAAAAAATATTGTAAAAGAAATGGAAAATAAAAGGCTTAATTATTATTATTATTATTATGAACCAGGTAATTGTTACCAGGAGACTTAATGTCGACTTTAAAATAAATTGCGTTTCATAACAACAAAATGTCACTTAAAGTTCACTTTAATTTAAAGTCCAGTGTCTTCGTACTTTAGTCACTAAAGTCTTCTTTAAGAGCAGTTCATTTTTTTGCCACCAGAGTGTGCTGCAATATGACATAATGTTCAAGTCAGTTCTTGTTGATGTCAATATTGTCAATTTAATGTTGACGATCATGTGCATATTACTTACTAATATTCAATAGTTTTGTTATTATTTAAACATTTTTTTATAAATAATATAAAAAAATGATGTTTTCAAAATGAGCTAATTAGAAGATGCGTACTGTGATACAGTAGTGAAAAGTATATAGGGAAAAAATCGACCATATGGAAAAGTAGAATTAAGGAGAATTTTTTGATAGATTTTGTTCCATAAACATGTCCTATACATCAATGATCAATTCAATGACAGAAATAACATATTACATATATGGTAGTAAACAGAAAGATTTACCTATGCTATGAGCTATGTTTCCATAGATTTTGATAGCAATATTGCCAACTTTCAGGTATTTTGGTGACATTTCTGCCTTTTACTAAAGTACGCGGCATTATTATTTATGAAACGCAACGACTTAAAGGCGACTTTAAATTTTTAAAGAACCTTTAACTAAAGGGTCCTTTTGCTGCTTTTTATGAAACTGGCTGTAAATAATTTCATATTAGTATGTCTGCACCGTATATTTTTATTATAATATACTAGATGGAGTACTCCGTGCAAAAAGTGAGTCATGGAATATCGCGCGTTTGACGTTTTGGTTGGCAACATATTTCAGTTTTCCTTACATTTCAACACATCCTAGATAACTGTTCTCTAAATCTTTAAAAACAAAATGTTTTTCTCGACAAACAAATCCGAATAGTCGGATTAGTCGTTATTCTCTATAGAAAAACGGTGTGGTCTACCAAGCAAAACGTCAAAAATCCCGTGGAAAAATGCCTCACTTCGATTCATACAAAATTTGCTAACTACGACATCTAGTATATTATAATAAAAATCTATGGTCGGCACTTATGCAACGACTATTATTTAACATTTGACATTTGCATGTTTCCAAATTTAATTAGACAAGTACCTACTTGGTTATCTCATCTCAAAACGACAGTAATTAATTAGCTCGTAAAATTTGCTAGTAAATTTCATGCCTTACAACTATTCCTCGTTAATTTTGTGTAAGACGTTGTATGTAATAAATATATTTACAAAAATTAATAACCATATTTTTAATGATTTCGTGTTAGCAATACACTAAATAATCCTGGTATTTTTAATGACTTTCCCAAAGGGTCATATTTTTTTGTACCATATGTAAAAACTGAAAAATTGATAGCGATTCGGTCATTTTTGTTAAAAAATAAATATTTAATTTGTATTTGTATTGGTTTATCCTCCATAGGCTCCCAAACAGAGCACTCGGAGTCGTCATAGATTAAAATTAAACAAATAAATTTTATAACAACATTGTTATATTTTTTTGTATGTTATTCACGTTTTTTTTATTCCGATATACTCCACCTTCACACACGTGTATCCTCTGGTAATTTTTCATACATTTTATAACATATATACATACTTACAAACGTACCATCACGCCATATCCCTTACAGGGTAAGCAGAGAGAACCGAGCGCCATTCTTCTCTATTTTTGCACACATTACTAGCTTCCTTACATCATTGCATCGTCTCATACATGCCCGTCAATTTTTCAAGCTTCTCATATTTCCTTCTTTCAAAATATCATGCACATGGTCATGCCATCCCTTTCTAGGGCGGTCCCTGCTATTCACTCCATCTCTTACAACCATGTATTTTTTGGTCAGTCGTTCATCATTCATTCTTTCAATATGTCCAAACATCCTCAAGGAATTCACTTTCATTTTAATTATAATATTCTTGTTTATCTTGCATTCTCTCCTTATGTCCTCATTTTTCATTCTATCATTATAAAAATACGAATATATATTTTTATTTGCATATACGCAAACATTGGATTTTGTTTCTCTGTCGAGAGTCAAATGATATTTTTTTGACAAACTTTTTAATATCTCAATAGGGACGAAGTTAGAATATTATAGAATAACCAGGAACTTAAGGCACGTACAGGGCTTACGACCTCTCATCAGCTGGTTTACTTAATCACTTTATGCGCTTGCCGATGATAGGTCGTAAGCCCTGTCACTACCAGCACTGTCAAACCAGCCGATGACAGGTCGTAAGCCCTGCAGGTACCTTGAGTTCCTAGTTCTTCTATAATATTCCAACTTCGTCTCTATTGAGATGTTAAAAAGTTTGACAAAAAAATATATGAATATGTTTTTATAATACATTTCATAATTTTCTATTATTTTATTTGTCTATGTGCCTACATATCATGTTTATTGTAAAAAAATAATGACAGTAAATAGACCATAATTTATCTAGGTCAGTTAAATCGTATGTCACAATAAATAATATAAATATACATATTTATTATTTAATAATCATTTTCTTTATATTTTATTATGGTTATGTTTTCAATTACACTAAAAAAAGTTTAATTAAAATTCTCCCATTCAATTAGACGCTTTTATGGTTGTTAGTAAGTTTCTGGGCCAAGAGCTTCCGTCATAGTACCTACCAAGAGTCGCCCGTTGCGACTTCGTCAAAAATCGGTCATCATCGGTCGGCAATCTTCGACCGCAGTCGTAACTCTTCGGCTCTGGCCCGAAGGTTCCGTTTGACACACATCCCTCCACCTCGCGCCTTCGTTTGACTGCAGATCCGCGACGACATTCCTTTGTTGCGACTGAAAAGGAAAAAAAGAAGCGTATCAGTGTAGTATATAATTCACAACATTAATGAAAAGGAACAAACTATTTGTAAGAAAAATATAAAAGTATACGCTGTATTCGATTATATTTTTTAATGCCGTCGCTTTCAGCTGGTGTATTTTTTACAGGTTTCGATTCTGTTCGAATGAAACAGTTCGTTTCTAATTAAATCGAAGACAAAAAGCAAAAAATGTCGTAGCATTTGTAAGAATTTCTGAAATGGGAGTGAATTTTTTGTACGTCGTGGTCACTCTACTGGAAAAAGTCAAGCATCAATTCAAATTCAAATATACTGAGGAAAATAGAATACAGCGCAGATATGTAACGAATCCGTATCAAAACAGGTGTTCGATACAAAAAAGTTGAAGAATCTGTAGGAAACACTTGCTGAAGTACGTACAATCGAAAGGTTGTTTTATAAAGTGGCATGTACTTCTTTTTTGATTTCTCACGAATGTTTGACCCAAAGAAGCTTGCAAGTAAAAGTTAAATGTTGGATTTTAATTTGAGAGTATTTCGTGTATTTCAAGTTAAATAAAGAAAAAAAAAACAACTGTTTTATTATTTGCTAACATATTTAAATTTTTCTATTTATAAACAAAGCATTAAAAAGTAACTGAGTTTAATTTCGAAATGATTGTATTATGTTAACATTTTGGTTATTTTTATACTTAAATGTTCATTCATTCATAACATCAAGGCTTATCCCACAATTTGAGGTAGTCAGCGACAGGTTTATGGGTGTGCAATACCTTATAAAAGCATGTACGACACATGCGTGTATGTCCACACACTAATCTAATCTCACCTAAAAAGGCAAAATAATGAAAATAATTTAGACAATATACAATATTACCTAATCATTAATAAAATCTTTTAATAAGCCTTTGTCCGGATATTGCGTCGTCTAACTCACTTTGTATTTCCAAGAAAAAACTAAAGAAGTAATATTTATCCCTGAACACCTGATCCCGCTTTCCTCTCCTTGTCCTTACCCTATCCTTTTTTTGCTATGATTTTTTTTTGTTATAATAGTATCTTAGTGTTATATATATTTTATTTGTTTTCTTTTTCTCATATTATTTTTTTGTTGTACATACACAATTTTGTCATACTTTGTAATCTGCTTGGTTGAAAGAAATTGTCTAATGGCAATAAGCCCGCCAGTATACAATATATTTTTTTTATATTATGTACAGAAAGATGAATAAATAAATAATTTAATTAATTAAAGATATATGTAGTGTGTTAAAATTCAAAAAGGAACCATTGAAGCTCTTTTGCTTAGGTGTATGTTCTTGAAGCTAACATGGCCTAAGGTTATGCAAAACGCCTATATATGATTACGTAATTTTACAAAAAAAACGATTCTTTGCAATATTAAGATAATTAGTAGGATTTAACATTACTTTCTTTTTTAATAAAATTATTTTAATATCTCGATATGAATAAAGATATATTGAATTATGATTTATCAATATGGCAACATTAATAGTATAACAAATTCGAATTTGGAACTGTCATTATTAAGATAAGAGATATTTATCATTTTCTCTATGGCAGATCGTGTGCGGTAGGCGGGACAAATAACTATCAACTGTGAACCACGCCTAAATGCTTGAATTTCTCTGCAAACTGTTAGTGTGGATATGACACACATTCCACAAATAAATTTAATGTATAAGTGAAGGATATTTTTAAATTCTTATATAAAATATATTTATATATACAAACCTGTTTCTTAAATTATTTTTGTCTGTGTATTTTATGACATCACCTGCTGTGTTTGAGGCAAGTAGTTTTTTTCTTTTCTTACTATGGAATATTAGGTAGTGTAAATATTTACAGTTTGAAACATATTTTACGCCCTTTTCTTTAACTTCTCTTGTATGTCTGTCTGCACCATATTTACTCCTCCAAGGTCTGCACTGAAATTTTGCAATTGATATTTAACTAACTTCCCGATCAGTTCTCTGAAACTTTCAGAATTTTTATATTCCCGATAACAATGCACGTTTTTTAAGCATGATTAATTTAATAAAATTGAAAAAATATGTACTTCATCCAAAGTAAACAATTACTTGTGAACTAAATTAAAATTAAGAAAAAATATTGAGTAGGTACCTAATTTAATATATGGTAGTGAAAAATCGAATACAAATGTGAAGATTGAATATGTGAAGAATAAATTGAATAGGGTATCCTTATTGTTTTTATTAACTTGTTAATTATCACTGTTACCCCCAAAGGGATGTACCTAATTAAAGGCTATTTTTTATGTTGATTTCTTAAAAGATATCGCGTTGTGAAGAGTGTAACTGTGAGTTTCGTGGAAATGATTTCGAGTGCTTGGCATAATGCGGTGTATAACGTAGATACTATAAAATTGTGTGTCTTATGTACAACTCAAACTACCTGTTTAATCAACATTATACCTACTGATTTATTATAAAAGTTATTATATTGCCAATCGCCGTGGCACAGTTGATAAGGCGTTTGTCTTTTGTGAGGGCGTCCTCGGTTCGATCTGTAGCAGAGGAGGAATTTATTAAAATTTATTTCTCATGCTATTATTGCTTCTCTGGGCTGGAAACACTGGTTAGTTGGAAGAAATTGTCATTTGGCAATAAACTCGCCACTTGCGCAGGGTGCAAGGAAGTGTTCATTTATGTCTTAAATTTATCCAAGTATCTATTAACAAAATGTTACATACTGAACTTAAATAATTGAAAAATGAACTTTATACAATGCGTAATAAAACAGATAAAATATAATATAAGACTCGAAAGTTAATAGGTAGGAGTGTAGCATACGATTCTCTCTGCCAACTCCGATAAATTAAGCAACTTTAATGATTTTAATTTTAACTATGTTTATTTATTTTTTGTTGTAGTGTAGGCACTCATGTGATTACTTAATGAACATCGACTTTGGGCAAATGTAATTCACCTGTTTATATAATCACGGCCTAACGCTTCGATCTGCTAAACGTACTACATTAACTTATCCCAATTCACAACACTTAATATTTCAGCTCTTCCTTTGAAGTACGTTCAGCAAGACTCTAGAATTATTTGAGTCTTGATATAACTTCGTCAAACTCGCTTTCCATTTTCAAGAAAAGACTAAAGCTGGGATCCGAAAATACCTGATCCCTTCCTTCCTTCCCTTTGCTACGTTATATTTACTAAAGAAGGAATATTTATCCCTAAACACCTGATCTCGATTTCCTCTTCTTGTTCTTTCCCAATCCTTTTTTTCTATGATGTTTTTTTTTGTTTTTTTAATTTATCTTGGTGTTATGTATATTTATTTTTTAGCTTTCATTTTTTGTTGATTTACATATATAATTCTGTCACTCTGTAATCTGATTGGTTGGAAGAAATTGCCTAATGGCAATAAGTCCGCCAGTGTGCATTTTATTTGTTTATATTATGAACAAAAATTTAAATAAATAAACAAAATAATTGGTCTGTCTTTTGTTCATTTCACAGTGTATTTTTCTGTTTAAATAAATAAATCAATAAATTCATATGGTGGTATGTAAGTATGTTGTCTATTTTGAATACGTCATGTTCAATAATAAAATCATTACTGTCAGTTATATATGGTTATAAGGAGAGTACGAAATATGACTATCGTATCATTTCCGGACTGTCGAAAAATCGCTGAAGTTGTTTGATATTAAAACCGCTATGTTCAGCCCCGCACAAAAAATATTTGGACTAAGTCTATTGCTAAATAACCATCAACGTTAACACGAAATCATTAATCATGAAGTTCGGTAGCTGGGGGCATGGATCTCGAGCAGATGGCCACAAATGAACGGGTTTAGGTTCGACAAAAATTTAATAACAGATTATGTCCATAGATTTGTATTATGAAGACCTACTTTGGCCATTATAATGATAGCTATGATTATAATGTTATGAATTACATTTTTATTATATGTATATTGATACATATAACATACATTTTTGAGGTTATATTTAAGGTGACTCGTTTCACATTTAACCCGCAAGATATTAAAAAAAACTTGAGCAGTCTCAATCCATGCGATATATTTTTTCAGAAAAGCTTCAAACCCCACTATGACCATGTACGATTAAATCCTTGATCGTCAATTTTCTCTATGGTTAATCGGAGTTTGGGGTTATTTCATGTACAAAATCAACTCGATCGTCAAGTCCGAACTGCCAATATTAGATTTGCCATTTTTGGACTTTTAAACTTGTTTTTCGTCAATCTATCGTAGTCTTCAAGCTGTCATATGTCTTATTTCAATAAAAACAAGTTTATTTTAATCGTGTTGTGTTCTAATTTTAGATTCATATCTGAGTTTATATTATGTTATCGATTTTTTCAAATATTTTTATTTTTTTTGGCTCTTCACCAAAATATTAATTTACTAAATATTAAATAATATTATTTAAATATTATTTTTGCAAATATTAATTTTCTTATGTGACCAGGGACCTTCGGATCAGCAGTCAGATACCTAACCAACTGAGCCACGACGGCTGACACAAATGACCCCTTTTCAAAATTTAAAACGCTTTGTAGTGTGAGTTATCAAAAATATTTTTTGACAACTCACAAATAATTAACTACGTATAAATTAAAATGTTTTTTTTCCTTTGTAATATTTATACTGTTGGAAATATATTATTCATTCATTCATTCATACATGATTTCTAATAAATACACCCTATAATGTAAATGACAAATTATAAAATAACATTGATCTATACAAGATCATATTGTAACTTCAGAAAAACGGTAATTGTTTTGATGAATGAGATAAATGTAAATAAAATATACGAAATGAAGACAATTTTAAATAATTTGTTATTTTTTTATATATGAATGAATGTACATTGGTTCATGTTTATACGAATTGATAAAACTTTTCATTTGTGATAATGATACAATAAAAAATCTATTAAAACACTTTGCGAACTCTGAAAGTTAACAGCGATACTCACGGGGCAATGATGATATATATTTATATATATATATATATATATATATATATATATATATATATATATATATATATATATATATATATATATATATATATATATATATATATATATATATATATATATATATATATATATATATATATATATATATATATATATATATATATATATATATATATATATATATATATATATATATATATATATATATATATATATATATATATATATATATATATATATATATATATATATATATATATATATATATATATATATATATATATATATATATATATATATATATATATATATATGTTATATTTGATGTTTTCACGGGTGAAATATGTTATAATATTTTTATCTCGGTTTTCCCGTGTCAGTAGGTCTTGACTAAGACCATTTGTCTTCCGACGTTTCGCCTGAATATCACCAGGCATTTTCAAGGACTTAACGAAAAGCACGCGCGCGACACACGTCTACTCACACTGAAAGCTCACCGTCAAGGTGAGCTTTCGGTGAGCTTTCAGTGTGAGTAGACGTGTGTCGCGCGCGTGCTTTTCGTTAAGTCCTTGAAAATGCCTGGTGATATTCAGGCGAAACGTCGGAAGACAAATGGTCTTAGTCAAGATCTACTGACACGGGAAAACCGAGATAAAAATATTATAACATATATATATATATATATATATATATATATATATATATATATATATATATATATATATATATATATATATATATATATATATATATATATATATATATATATATATATATATATATATATATATATATATATATATATATAGGCCCAGTATTTCAGTCGGCCCTTAGGAGTTTAACTCAAGTTTTACAAAAATATTGCGTATTTCAGTACCAAATCTTCCCTCAAATACGTCACTAAACCACAAATATTTAACTCAACGTTTCTGGCGGATTGCGTGTCTTAATCTTGAGTTAAGTATTGTTTCTAGTCTTTTTCGCCAGGTGGCGTACTAATCGCCGCACGCTTTAATGTTTTATTTCATTTTATACTACAAATAACTATGCATAATAATTATAATCATGATTTATTTTTGATGTTAAAATAAAAGACTTGATATAGAAGTGGTTCATGTATTTAATATTTATTTTCTTTTTTACATAATTATATTGTATTGCCTGACAACAAACGAAATAAACTGTCAGCCATAATGAAACGTCAGGCACGCAACTTTATTTTTGCGATGTTTTTTCATCCCACTTTTTAAATTGATCCATCCTGTTTCTATATATATAATGTGTATTCTTAAATTTTCTACATAAGACACTATTTTACCATTATCACTTAGTTCCATATCTATCTGTAAAATGTACATACATTTTGCATTGAAGTACTACGTACGTAGTACATATTCTTCAATCACATTTTTTCACTACAATGTTTGATTTTAATTAAAAAAAACATCGATCTGTATAATAAATTGAAAAAGTAACATGCTGTGTAATGAAACAAATAAAATAATGTGTTGTTATAACAATAAAATAATATTAGTCACAGCTTCGCGTCACGTATCATTTAAGGTTATTACAATTTGACTTGAATTTGACAGATGCGTTATAGACAATAACCATAGAAAACGTAAAATATATCTATAGTTGAAGATTACGTAACTGACGTTTCATTTTGCACTGAAATACGCGAATGAAATTTAATCTTCCCTAAACTTTTAACTTGGATTACTAAATCCAACGATTTAAGGGCCAACTGATATCTCGGGCCATAGTGACTGTATTACGCGGTCCAAAACCATAGATCTACGATTACTTGATTTTGTCAGAATTGTGTATTGAAATAATCAAATTTCCAGATTAGCGATTACGAACCCAATCCACGATTACTATATTAACAATTGAAAATGGAGCTATTTTGATTCTGTGTGGAAATAACCACCCTTAGTATAAAATTAGTCTTAAGTCAAAATAAAAAGATTTATTAAAGAGATCGTGATAATGAATAGTTGACGTATAATTATTATATAGCGATGTACATAGGTAACGAATGCCTAATTCAATAAATAAAGCACAATATTGTAGAAATTGTAGAAATCCTATCAAAATATCAAATTTAACATTAGTAAAATACATCAACGAGTAGTTAAGAACGAAACCTCAAAAATGAAAATGCTTCTTCAGTTAGTTAAGATGATAAATATCTTAAACAAATTGTAAGGTGAACACTTTTTCCCCTCATCGTTTTTATGTTTAAAAAAATCATCAAATGTCATACAGCTTTATTTGTTCCCTTTTTTTTGTAGGTTAGTTATTCACGAAATTGCCATAAGGCATTCAACTCGCCACTTGCACAGGGTGCAAGTTCATTATTATTTATTTCATTTCAAATATTACTGAAATACATTGGTTCCCAGATACATCGCATTTGTAAGAACCCCATATATTATGACGTGTTTACCTCAAACATCAAAAAGTTTATTCGATCATCGAGAGAGTTAGCTGATTTGACGTGGCTTAAAACGTTGATAATACTATATGTATAAACTCAACATCGACCAAAATAGAATATCACTTAAGTAAGTCAAATAACCTTTTAAAGTATCCATATACTGATACATTTTCTTGGTAAATACATAATAAGAGTTTACGTAATTTTTGCTATATTTTCTGTGCATAATAAATAGCATGAGCTACATAATATTATATGTAAGAATGAAAAATATATAGCGACATATGGCCCTATGTGTACACACGTAGGTAAGTAAAATGTTATTATGCAAGAACATTGTACGCAAGATTAATCTCTTTGGCATTATCTGGTCCAGTAATTCGTGTGTTGGTTTATGAAATTAATTATATTGTATGTACCATGTCGAAAAAAACAATGAGAAGGACCGATTTCAGGACAACAACGAATGATGTTATTGCACCTATATCATTTTTTTTCAGAATTAAATATATAAAGAATAACTGTAAAATCACACGTGTTAGATAATTTAATAAAGATTTTATTAAAATTATAGTAGGTGCACATTTTAATCACTTGAATTCACTATATTTAATTCGCAAATAAGCAATTTGTAATCGGTCGTAATTCGTAACTCATTGATATTTAGAAAATCGAATTTATAAAATGTATAGCGCCGTTTTACATCAACAAATCCATTGCATAAGATCAAAGCATTCATTGTCAATTACATCGCCATATTTATTGGTGTATAAAATAAAAATTATCCATGTGGCTTCCCAAATTTACCTACTTATTTTCGATACAGACTATTTTTTACCCAGACTTATCATCATCATCATCATCCTCAGCGTTACAACCCTTGATGGGTCCTAGCTGCCTCCAAGAATCTTCTCCAAACTGCTCTATTGTTGGCTGCCACTTTATTTTTTACCCAGACTTATCAACGCACCTTATTTATTGAGATAAGTGATCACTCAGATAGATGAATAATTGTAGATTAACTGATTAATTATGATACTAATAGTTAACATAACTACATTAATTTATAATAATAAGAATATACGTATCTTCTTCCTATGAAAAGTGGATTAAAAATTCGTAGTTAATGAATCTAGTTTGATTTACCTATATAGAATAGAATAGATCATAACAGTCATAACAATACAGAATATTATAATATAACAGAACTGAATAGAATATAACATAATAGTACAGAATATAACACAATAGAACAGAAGGTAAGAGAATTGGACACAATAGAACAGAATGGATCAAAATGGAATAGAATGCAGTAGAAAAGAATCCAATTGGATCGAATGGAATGGAATAATTCTTAAGTTCTACTATATAAATTATTAGTCGCTTAAATAACAGTTTAAGAATGAATTACTTTTTAAGAATACTTTACGTTTATCTTTATATCCATATTGATGATATTCAAATAAAACTTTCCCATTTCATTCATCTTACATACATACATACCGAATTCAATGTCAAATACACAAACGACAAACTCTTATAGTCAACATTTTAATCCTCGCTTAATCACACACGCGATAATATTAATAAATTGAGAATTATGTATTAAGTTTATCAACAGTCGAAATGAATTAAGCCGATTATCTGAACCAATCGACAACACTTCAACATACCAGAACAGATAACTTTCTCCATCTTCTACTTAGTTATACTGAATCACGATTTAGGACTTAACAATAAATTATATTATTATCTTTTATTGTTACCACTTTAGGCTTTTTCCTTACGTCATTGTTGTAGTTGGGGAAATTACCTACATACATACTGTATAAATGGATGAAATTACTATAATGGGCCTTTTCGATTAGACGGCAGATCAGATGTTAAGACCATTTTGAAACGGATATAGAAAATAATTGATAAAGACAAATGTTTAAAAATATATATATTTTATTTGAATATAATTTCTACGCAATGAATTCGGTAAAAAAAGAAGAGAATATTGATCTTTTGAATCCTCTTTACTGCATACGGAGAAATTTTTCTCTGAAATAATTGAAACATGCACTTCATTTGCTCTAAATTCATATTGTCATTGAATGATGTTAATATTTATTTAAGTATTACTAAATTTTTGAAAATGAACAAGATAGTCCTTTGAAAAAATTGTTCGCAAGTCTCCAAAATTTTATATATGTAATTTTTAAAAACTAGTTACATGTAACACATGGGATCCAACTGTCGATAGCGATCTTCAACTATACATACATACAATCGCCATCGACAGTTGGACCTCGTGTGTTGCATGCAACTAGTTGATATATTGAAATGTTTTTTTTTTAATTATGAATAGTTCACTATATCACAACTTCACATATGTACACGTAGCTATTTCAGAACATATTTTATTTTCTAGTGTAGGTATATAGCAGCTATCTTTTACTTTCAAAATATACGTATTTCGACTCAAAAAAATAATAATAACAATATGTAGATAGTTGGTATACCTTTATAGTTGATTATAGCTTTGTACGTGTGTACTTTCCAAGTTCCATTTCGAAGATAACAATCAAGTGCAGAGGCCCGATTAAGTATGTATTTGTTGACCGTTGATCTTGCACGCGAGGTCCCCTCGGACAGCGCGCCGTGCCCCGCTAGCACTTTCCAATTCGTTGGGGGAACATTTTGTAGGTCACACCAGCGGTCGTGTTGTGCCACTAGGCGGCCCAACTTAGGGAAACCTTTCGGTCTATCGGACTGGATTCTAAGTTTAAAACGTTATTTTACATAAATAAAAATTATATGCTTAATTATCTTTTACGATATTTAAAAAAAGGGTTGTAATAAACACTAAATTCTCCATTACACATCACAATATCACAAAATGCTTTTATATGGTTTAATATTAATAAATAAATGGTGACGATAATATTCGTACGAAACGATAATATTCGAACTTAATGCGATTTTAAAAAGTACACAACGAGAAGACACTAACCGAAAACTGATTTATATGCAAATATTACAGTACATAAAGAAAATCAGTATCGTAAAAGTCGGCCATATTGGAAATTATATCCCTGCCCTATATATTATTGCGGCATGATTTAACAGAAAAGCAGCAAATCCAGAGAGGCCGGTACAGAGTATTTAGATTGTGTGCCAACCTAATGTATCAATATCAATATGAAACTTATTATAGTTTGAGCTTTACAGAGAACACAAACTACGCCATACATAATAAGTAATACAAAAAAAACTCACTTTGAAACTCATAGGTATGCATGTTATTTTTTGAGAAATCGATCTAAAAATACGTTCAAAAATTGTGAAATCACAATACTTCGCTATTCCATAGTATTTAGTGTAGAGTGAAAAATCGTTTAATTTTTCACACAATTATTTGTCTACAAAACATAATTATACTATTATCATCACTAGCCCGTGTTTGTCTTATTACTACTAAACGAATCATTTTGAAAAAAAATGAGTTAGATATTTTGGATATTGATAAAGAAAAATATTCCTTAAATTTTTAATTATATTCTGTATATATTCTTGTAGAAAAATAATAAGCATACCCCGATTTTTGACATTTATCTTATATTTATAAAAAAAAACTATAAGGGCGTAGAGCAATATATAACATATATTTTTTTCTTAGTTAAAGAAGACATAAATATCTGGAAAATATTTCGTGACATTATTTGCATTAATGCTTCAGGTTTAGTAAAGAAACCAAAATAAAAATTGTTTGCCGACCGCCGCGCCGTGGCACAGTTGGTAAGCCGTTCGGTTTCTGTGCGGGCGTCCTGGGTTCGATTCCCAGCTGAGGATAAATTTATTTCTCACGCAAATATTGCTTCTCTGGGATGGAAACACTGGTAAGTTGGAATAAATTGCCATACGGCAATAAACTCGCCACTTGAGCAAGGTGAAAGGAAGTGTTTATTATTTTATTATTTATTATTATTTCGCAACGCGCTGAATGGAAAATAAATGATTTTTAGGTTTCTTTACTAAACCTGGAGCATTAATGCAAATGTCACGACATATTTTTACATATATTTTTGTCTTCTTCAATAAAAATATGTCGCTCTACGCCTTATAGTTTATTTAAAATTTAAGATAATCTTTGATAATCGGGTTGTGCCATTATTATTTTACAATAATTTATACAGAACATCATCAAAAAGTTAAGGAATATTTTTCTTTGTTTATACCCAAACTATCTATGTAAGTAATTTTTTTAAAGGATTTTATTGGTTATAATGATGGTATATCAAATTGAAAAATAGGTACGGTGTCAGCAGGCGCCGTCTGGATGACCAACATTATCCTATCCATTTTTATATCCATATTTATTTATATACTAAGCAAATATACTTATGCTGCAGAATAACGTTAGCTTGTGAATCGATCTTCCTACACTTTAACTCAATAAACCGAACCATCTTGAAACATTGATAAAATTATAGAGACCCATTAGATGTTATACCACACAAAGTTGTTTATTGAGCAAGTCGTGATGTTATTAAATGCTCATGTTCAACTCCCATAAACTAGTATCTTTTCGAATAAGTATTTCAGTACATACATAAGTTCGTTAGAACATCTGACACCTGCACTCACTCGCAACTGAGCGTATATTCACAGTCAAAAACTACGCGAGGACTACATACTATTTTCATATTAAAACAAGTGTTATTTCACAACATGTCACTGATGTCATTCGATATCACTATTGATCAATAGAAAATAAATTTTATTTATCACCTTCATCCGAACACAGTAATTTCTAAATAATTGTTTTTAATTATACACAGTTAGTTGGATTAAAAATTACATATGGGTAAAATATGCCTTAATAATATATCGTAGGTAATCATAGCCTTTTCAGTGAGCGATTATGTTTACTTTAATAAATTCGGAACTCTTTTAATAAACATACCATTTTTTGTCTTATCAGGCAGAGAGTACCATCGCCACACGTTTCGATCCTAACAATATTCATTTATATTCCTTTTTGTGCAAACTCTCTAGTTGCTCGAATATTATTATGAATGCAAATAGAAAACATTGGTATTTTCTGTTCGGGAGTCAAAGATATTATATTCTCAACCTATGTAAATTTGCAATGTAGCATAGTATACAGGGTTACAGGGTAGGTCGTACTGAATATTAAAGGACGTTATTATTCAGGTCATTTCTGATGGATTTGATACTATAATATGATGTCCGAAACTTAACCGTTATGGAGATATTGAATTTTAAAGATTTAAAAAAAATTTTTTGGCTATTTTATCAATTTTTTACGGATTAGAGGTCTTAGAGTCCTGTTTTTTATGTATCTAGTTAGAGGTAATGTCGATTAATAAAAATGATTTACATAAACTGAAACTTCTACTAACAGCTTAAAAAGACAGCTCGACAACGGTTAGAATTAAAGAATTATCACAAAGTGTTTTTAACTTTGAAACGCTTTTTTTGAAAAAAAATTATGGAACTTCTTCTGCAAATAGTTGTAGAAACTTTTACGTCTCTTTTGCTATTCAAAAAGGTATAACACTTGCTATTAAATAGGCAAACCATTGATCAAATAACAGTTAAGGTAGTAGGTGGTACATTTTAGTTTGAGGAAAAAGTAGCTAAAATACGTAAACAAAACAAAAAAAACAGAGCAATATTTTTATAATTCATGTTTGCTATTTCTTACACAAATTGTTATTCTTTTTCTTAAATTACTATTAAACATGAATTATAAAAAATACGACTTACCCTGTAACCCTGTATAGAATTTTCCAAATTTGGAAAACAAAAAAGGCATACACTGAAAAAAATTATTATGACCACCAAACTGGCTACCTACGATTTTAGCCAAACCTTTGTTATTAGTAGTAAAAAAAATATGTTTATGACTGTATTGTTTGGTTAAACACACAAAATATTTAGTAGCACAAAACGAACTGTTTTGTAGTCACTATAGTTCGGTTAATTTTAACATAGCTTTTTTTCAGTGTAATTGATGTACGTTGCGCAAGAGCTTAAAGTGATCACGTAAACCAGCTGATGTCAGGTTGCAAGCCCTATAAGTGGCTTATTTCCCGGTTCCGGTCCCGGCCAATTTCTCTATAGAGATTTAAAAAATTGGTTAAAAAAATCGTCCTGTTGCTTAAGATCTTATTTTAAGATAATCTGTTTCAAGATGTTCATCTCATATTTTCTGCTGTCAATCATTATTCACCTGGTTTTTTGCACAAAGACGAGTTTGTTGCCTTTAGGAAATCTCTCCAAAACAACCCAAGTTACGAGAAGCCTCAAACAAATTCTCAACAACAGTACAAGTTCCTTTTTAAAACAGCAGCAAGTCAATTGAAATAAAAATCGACTTTAATACCCACTGATTAATGCAATAAGTAAATGAAAGCGGGAATTTAAAAACCCAGAAGGAATAGATATTATCAGGATTTTTTTAGTTTTAACTTAAATACACAGATTGTTTCGAAGTTTAGCTGATTGCACTTCTTCTATCGTGTCAGCAACGCATTCAGATTCTGTCAGTGCCTAGCGACGTCAATAGTACAACCAGTGTTCACTAAAAGGTTGTGCATGATGCACATGACCGGACTTGTGGGGCAGCTGCACAGTAGTGGGGTGGTTTGCTGCCCTCCACAGTGACATGTCGTTGGTATTCCCTGTTACAGAAAGTCCCCATGTATACAGGTTGCCCAGTGCTCTCCCAACGCCCGCCATCAGTCAGTTCAGTGACTTCCACGTATGCCAATCCACGTTGGTGGCTCAGGGGAATACTATCCTTAGGGAGGAAAATTTACGGGGGCTTCTTGTAACCATAAATGAAGCGTTTTCTGCTCAGGCTGAGATGGGAGTAGCTGCGATGATGATATGGTACCTTTAAACAAGATTGTACTTGAAAATAAGAGTTTTGTACTTCTGCAACGTGAATAGGAACAGCGAAGGTTCAGCAGATCTGTTTCTTAGATGTTTTTGTGTATTAGAAATTTTATACAAAAATGGAATTCTTCTTCTACTTCTCGTGTCATGTCAGGTCCTTCCGACATTGACTACTACCATAGAGAAAGCCTCCGTGTCCTGGGCAGTGCGAAACAGCTACTCAACAGTTCTCATACCGGTCCTCTCCCGGATGTTTCGTAGCCAGAAAATTTGCCTTCTTGCGACCCTTCTACGACCCTCGATCTTCCCCTTCATAACAAGCTAAAGGATGGTACAGTTTTTCACCTCTCCTAATATGGCCAAAGTACAACACATTACGTAGCTTAACATTGGTGAATAATTATCTGTAGTACCTCATTGTTACTGACCATGTCAGTCCATGATAGCATTCTGCGGTGGATCCACATTTCAAATGCTTCAAGTCGGCTTATAATATTAACTTTTGAGAGTCCACGCCTCCACCCCATAAAGCAGCACTGACCATCACATAACACTTGATCTTTCCTTGTCTCAGCTTTGAATTTATATTGTCTTCGAGGAGATAATTTTTAATTTTTATATATGCTGATCATGTCGTTTCTATTCTGCAATAATTAATAAATAAAATTTTATAAACCGCTTAGAAATCAAAACCTAAATTGACACCTTTCATTAATGTTTGGTCGCTTGTGGTATTTGTGAAATTCAATGATGAACACTTCACATCACGAATTAGGACGAAGAAACTGAATGAAAGTACCTACTCCAAGTACTGGAGTATTAATTCCATCAATCATCTCAAATATCACGAAGATGGTAAAAGTGATTCTGCGGTTCTGTAAATATATATGTATCTATTTAACACTTGTCTGTAAGAAGTGTAATATAATTTGCAAGGTGGTAATATGATATTGGATAAATATAATTTGCAATATAGAGGTTTACTCTATCTATCTGAGGTTGAAATGTTAATCTACCAATAAAGGATATATCATAATATTATACAGATGAAATATATAATTATGTGTATAGTTAAATTCTGTAAATAAACTACGAGTTCTTCAACATCATTCAGAATAGTTGAAAACAATGTTGACGAAAAATATTTATAGGAAATGAAACTTGTATCATAAAATTATATATAGGGCTACTGGACTAGTAGTAAAAGCGAATGCAAAATACATACCAGAAGCGAACCGGGTGTATTTAGAAAAAAATATAAGTGTAGCTAATTTCACGTTTTTTTGATACTATACTGAGCAACAAATATAACCCATAGCAAGAAGAGAAGCTCATAAACCTTTCTAGGTTATCAATCTCGGCGGCTCGGTGCAAATATATATTCAAGCAAGTGATAAAGACCTCTGCTCCCTGTCATTTAGCTAAAGAAAAGAAATAAGCTAAATGACACGTTGTCTAGGGGGGCTGGAATCAACAAATGCAATGAGAATGATCTAAAAATATCGCACCGCATCTATGACAAAATAGTTTAAAAGCTTTTTGATTGTTCTTTGAAATCATTATCAATGGGACCATGAAGAGCCTCAGCAACGTGAAGCTCCGATCTGTAAGATGACACAATTGGGTGTAAACACTCCCACAGGAGGTGATTTGATGTATGTATATTCAAAAGATAAACTGATTTAAAATCTACAATTCAAAAAAGATTGTCTGTATGTTCATCCATAAAGATATGTTATTCGTGTAATGTTTTGCCAAGTGCCATTTATGTAGATATGTACCTACTAACTGATGTTGATGCCTATCTTAGCCTCAGCTAAGTGTCATGGACGCTTGACGGAGCGCGAAATTTTCTCTTGTTTAGCATCTCGTTAACTGGCCAACTACTGGAAAAGTGGACAAGAGTCATTTGCAAATAAAAAATAAATTAATGTCGGTAACTTATTATAGAAATGATCAAGATAGTACAAAATGATAGTGTCTGGATAAATTAGGAAAGTTTTGCCATGATATGTTTGACTCGACACTTTATTGCCCGTGCTGATCGACCAATTTTTGTTATCAAAAATTTATATTAACTGTATAATTGTTTTACAAATATACTGGTACCTACAGTGTTTCCAGAGGAAAAATTTTTTATAAAAAGGCGAAAGTCTTTATTCATATAATCTATGTGGTCAAACCCTCCTAGTGTCTATAGTTTTTTTTCTGTTCGTTTTATTATTCTTTAAATTACAACCATCCTTTGTATTTTCATTCCATATTCTGTCATAAATCATTTTTTTAATGATAGTCTTATGGACGACGTCATTTCCTTGGTATTAATTCTACTTCTATGCTTCTTCTGACAATTTCGTGTCTTACTTGTACATGTCGAAGTCTTTTTATCAACACTTTTGTACCTGGATCAGAAAAATATTCACGTATTTAAAAACGAGTGGGTTGTGGCCAACTCCTCGCTACCAAAATTTTCAACATTTTCATTAAATGAGTTTGTTAAATTATTTTTAATTTAAATATTTTATTATGAAAACTTGGTTAGCCTTCATTGCCATTTTGTGAAATTGGTGTGTGTGTGTGTGTGTGTGCCTTTTTAGCAATTTGAAATTAAAAATATCAAATTTTAATTTTTCTGAGCTTGGGGTCACTTTGAAACACTGTCACTTTTTTGAGCGAGTATTAGATACGCAAATCAAATTTTCTAAAAATAAAATAATCGAATGATTACTTTAGTCTAGATAACTGAAAAAGCAGAATAAACACGCCGTACATTGCATATACATACATAGTACACGGCATACACACAGATACATTGTAATATTACTTTCAGAATACTATCTCAGCATGATACTAATTGATAATCTGCAAAAAAAACATATGATACCCTTAGGGTAAAGAGGAGTTAAAACAGGCGTAATTATTTAAAAAACAAAAATAATTTCAAAACAAATATAAATTAATAATATTTTTTAGTCTTAATGATCCTATATTTTATTTTCATATTCCGCTCTTAATTTGATTAGTTATCTAGAGTAAATCTTTGTATATATCTCAGATTAAAACCTAGGTATACATGCCCAAATAAATATCCGCTCACGTTTAGTTCACACGCTTCATCTTAGCCTTAATTATACACCCAATTAGTAATATGGCCGACAAATCAAAACTATTTAGGACGTCACTAATCTAATTAGTCCCGAGTTATCATTACAATTGCTTTTTTCTATCACCTCAACGTTATATTATTTGCGTTGAACTTTTTCTTTTCTGTATTACTTGAGTTTCGTTTGAACTCTCTTCCTTGGTTTCGCTACCAAAAATACTCCAATATTATTGATTATATTTTTGATATTCAGTCCGTTAAAAAACTTTATTCTTGATTTTCCAAACAAAATTCTGGCATTTATTTTGTTGATTTTTCTCTTCATAATCAGTCATGAGTTATCTATTTTTGCACACAGGCCTCATTTCTTGGCTTCTACGACTCTCTTTTCTTCACCACTCCTTCACTGTCATCAGACAGAGAGAGTTGTGGTTGAAATAATGTTAAAATTTAACATAAAAATAATTTTAAAAAAGTGTGGGTTGTGGCTAACGCTGAACTCCTCACTAACAAGTCATTCTTTAAAGTATTCATATTTTGTATGGAAAATATTCAGCATTTTTATTATGAAAACTTGCTAATTCTTCATTGCCATTTTATGAAAGTGATGTGTCTTTTTACCAATTAGAAAATAAAAATTTCAGATTTTAAGTTTACTTAGCTTGGGGTTACATTGAAATATTTGATAGTTAAAAAAATTGAGAAGTACTATTCAGATATCGTTCAAAATCTAATGGGGTCTAAGTGAGTATCAGATTATACAAATATGCAAAATTTGAAAAGAATCGAATGAGTACTTTAGTCTATAATAGATTAAGTAAAATAAACACGCCGCCGTACACACAGCACGCAGCACACAGCACATAGCACACACACAGATACATTATGATGAAACTTTTTGAATACAATCTCAGCACGATACTAGTTGATAATCTGCAATAAAAAAAATACCCTTAGAAATTGCGAAATCATAACTCCCCACTATATCCTTGGGTTAGTGAGGACTAAAAATAAACCTAGATCACGAATTTGATTGACTTTCTGTATTCAACTTTGAGATAAATATTGCCTTAATCTAAACTTCAAAATGTCTCAATAAAAAAAATCCATACGCTTGTGTTATTTATGCTACAAACATTAAAATATTTCATAAACATATTGCATACGTTTGTAAATACTGTTTATGTAAGCTCATATTAAGAATAATATTGCGAATATAACGCGAATCCTGTTAGTCTGTATGATTTGGTCATAGCTGTCACACAGTATTTAAAATCCGTTAAATTGGCACTTCGGCTCAGCTAATATTATTATCGTTTTCGTTGAGAGATTTGGAAAATGGGACATGTAAATAAAACTGATGGGTAATTTAATATTACTACTTTAAGAGTCGAACATACAGATATTTTTGTCTGATTTTTTATCCACGTATGAATACCAATCACTATTCTTCGACGTTATCTTTCATTTAGTAGATATTTATATTGTGAATATTCTTCTTATATTAACGCTAAAGACGATTATCTAAGGTTAATATTACAAAAGTTTTCTTAAAAAATACAATACAATCCTGTTCTTTTCCATACACTTATAAGTACAAAGCATTATAAAATAGTTTCATATCCTGTAACATTCCACTTTACTTTTTCCATCTGTCACATGTCATGTCAAGTGAATTTTTGGTTAAAAAAATTAAATTAAGTGAAACGATAACTAGGTTCTTCTAATTTCATAATATTCTTTACTTTTAATCCTTTTCGAATATAATTTGTCCTTTGGATTCTCAAATTCGTGTGAGTGTATCTAAATTATATATTTTTTTAATCTTTCTAAGAATTTTCAATGCAGAGACATAGTTTCCTAAAAAATCTATGTTAGAAGTTCTATAAAGGGATACATTGCATGAAAGAAGAAATTAAAACAGGGGGGGTAAGTCTGGTCAAACGGTGAAATCAAAACCATCGTGATTACCTCATGCATACAATTATCATATGGAGTTCTTTAACATCTTAAGATATTATAGATCTCTATATATTAAGTATTTCCATGATATGGGTAATCGTGAAGGTTTTAATATCGCCGGTTGACAAGACTTGCCCCCCTGGTATCTCGTCTTTGCTGCAATATTGATATTTATATTGATTAAAAAACCAGAATTCCTTTAAATAATCTTTACAATCGAAATTTTACACCGAATCACAGTTTTCAAATAGTTATTTTCATCAGCGTGGTGAAGCCAGATAGTTTCAAAATTATTAATCGTACCAGACTGGTTAGTTCCATTATGAAAATTAATAAAAAAAATCAATATGATAGAATAGAGATTTAAGATGGCCGTTCTACCAGATTTATAACTTCCAGTTTATTATAATTACAGCTGATAACGTATAATTTTAAATTTCAATGTATTATTTTCTATTTTAAACAAATGGTTGGTGTTGTCCGTTTTAAAATATCTCAAAACTGGTCACGATATCGGACGTTTTCTTTTTCTTTTTTTGTATAATATATTTTTAACGATGCAACACAAATAATCGTGTCGTCTTGATTGACTTTAGGGGTCATGGTTGAAGGTCTACCCGTTAATGTAAAATAATATCTTGTATTTAGACGTTTTAAGATGCATTTTGGAATTTGAAATTATCAATAACTGGTGTTAAATTCAAATTAATCGACGGAGAGAGTTGTAATACCGGATGGAAATGGAATTTTTGATGAAGTGATCATTTTTGACACGCGTTTTAAGAGACTGTTGACATTTACGATATCAGTAAAGTTTAGAAATCAATAAAGATATACATATTTTAACGATATTAAATCGCTTCATATCTATGACGTATTATTAAACTTCAAACTACACTTAGGACTATGAGAGGTCTGTCAATAATGTTAAAATACTAGTTTCATTTCTATGACAAATTGATGGATTTTGATGATTCTAGAGTTTTTGTGTTAACACAGTGTAAATCCATTTTAAAATTAATAAATAAATAAATTAGTATTTTTCACTATATTTTTTTATAATAACGACCGAAATTTTTCGCCAAGGTTACTTGGCAATACAATCTGGCCATATACTGTTAAATATCCTAACATAATTCACTATTCTCTGCCTTCTTAACCTGAAAATCTCTACCATGGCTTGGAACCATTAATCATTTCCATTACAATTTTATGGGTTCAAATAACTGAGAGTTCACTGTGTATTTTTCTGTTTTATTTATATTTTTTAATGATTTCTGTTTATTCATTTGCATTTAATAACATGTAACTTTAGACCAAATATAAGTACTGCTTCAGAACAGACTCATCTAGTGAGGCAGTATATTTCCAAATAGTAACAATTGTACGTAGTATGTTTTTTATGTCTTTTTTTTAATATGGTTACTTTTTAGCTATTGTAATATGTAAAAATAATAGAAAATAAATTATTTCATTTTACAAATAAATATTGTCGAGAAATGAATATTTTATAAGAAGTACAATACTTTTGGTTATTTCATAGAAATGTAGTGCATAAAATCATGTATTACCTTCTGATAATTATCTGATATCAAAATAGGTACTGTATCTGGGTACACTTTTATTGAATCTTTGTTCAATCCATTTGTTTCGTCTATTTTGAGATCAATTTTCTCATAATACTTACTCAATATGAATTTATTTCAATTATTTTGTTTGCTTATTAAAATTATTATTAAGAAAGACGTATTCTTTAGTAATATTTAAATATAGGGCACAAGAAACTAACTTGTTTTCATTGTTTACAGTTTTATAATCTCACTTATTTGTATAGAACCTAGATCTTGGAATAAATCAATCGATTTGCATTTGAATTGGAGAATATTAAATTTGATTATTGGTGTGTATAACATTGGTCTCCAACGTAGCTTTTCGCTATAGTTATAATAATGAAATTGCACGGCTTAGTATATTATATTAGCATTATTACAATAGAGCTGATGAAGACCAACTGTATATCGCCTACTCTTTGCTGCTTCTCACCGTTAGTCGATACTCAAATATTATCGTTATGTGGCCAACACGATATATTCAATTTGGTCATCGGGCTCAGTGGTGAGTCAAGAGTGGATATAATTGAGGAATTGCTTAGAGCTATATCTCAAAAATACGTCAATGAGGACAGTCCGTATGGGTACTAGTAAATCACGTACCTAAATAAATGATTATGATAGGAACAATGTTTACTATAAATGAGTTTTGAATAAAAACACATTTTTTTGTTTTTAAAGCGTAAAGTGGTTCGGGATTCGGCGTTAATAATTATGTTGGCGCTAGATCGGAATGAGTTTGGTGTGATGGTCGCCAACCGCTTAGTTTGTGTTTATCGAACAAAGATTAAAGTAAAAATATCGTAAAATACTTACGATTTCATGAAATTTTTCAAAACTTTTGGTTGTTTCATTGAAATCGAATGCCGTTTAACGACGCAATTTTGAACAATTTTATGAAATCAAAGTATTTTAACTACACGATTCCTGATACTTTTGTTGAAACAACCCTGCCTTAGGAGCGGCATAAGAAGATGAGTTGTTGAAAATAGCGTTTATAATATCTTAAACGTTTGCCAAATTTTAAAACTTAGCTTAAAATTTTAACAAGATTTTCAAACTATCCTCGTTACGACATCGCAATAAAAAATGATAATTCATGTGCTGTTTCAAAAATGTACCTACTAAAAATTTTAAAATCAATAATTTGGAATCAATTAAATCAATTTTAATTGGTAAATTAATACAGTTTCTAAAAACCTAACGTCATAAATAAATAAAATTATAAAGGTATTTGTTAAATAATTTCATTATTTGCTTGATTAAGTAATTTTCTTATTCATTTAGTAGACCTAGTTGGTCTGTTCTTCAGAAACTATGCCTCCTGGGATGTCGAAGTCCAACTATCCTTCCATCCCTTGGGTGGTCTTATGGGCAGGCGGCGGCCAGAGGGGATTTCATACCCCGCTATATAAGCAAATCTATCACTGTCTATCCTGGCTACGTGGTCCCTCCAATGTCTTCTATCTATCTACTCCACCGAACGATGTCCTTTATTCCACGTGTTTTCCTTATTTGAACATTGCGAACACGATCTCTGAGAGTTTTTCCAGTGATTGACCATAGAACCATAATTTCCGTTGTCCTTGAGAGCCTCTTGGGTCGTACATATTAATTTTTGTGCTTTTATTAATCTTGTGAGTTGGCTGTACAAGTTTTAATAATATTTTAATTCCAATTAAAGTTTTCAACGTACTATGGCCGTACCTGTGTTTTCGTTACTCGGACCGATCCAAATCAATACAAGAAACTTTACTTGTCGAACGAATTTATAAATACCGTTATAATTATGATTGTTATAGAATAGTCTATCGTCGACATCAATAATTATTATATTTTCATTGCATTATTCATTTTAGCCGATAAATTATTATTATCTCATATTGAACTTCACCTGTTTGAACCGTTTCGATTGTTAATTTATGTATTTAAACACACGTGAACTTGTCTTGTACCAATATATTATAAATAATGAAATTTATCGAATACTGATTGTTTGATTTCGCTGCTGTGAATTTTTTATACGATGCAGGTCAGATTTAATGGTTTTATGTCCCAATTTTCTATACTCCGCAATTATTACTTGCGTACAACAGACTTTTAATCAGGGTCAGGAGACATTTTGTGTTGGTAAGAATATTTTTGAAATCTGAATGATCATCAACAAAAGCCAATTCTACATTTGACAGAGTTATTCTATATATACCAATTTGTCTGAACCAATAAGACTCTCTGCAGTTATCGTCAAAGAGCCCTGCCTTCAATTACAAACTTTAATAATGATTAAGTGCAATTTTTTGAATTTCTTGTTACGAAAAACGGTTAAATAGGAAAAAAAACATTTTCAACAACATACATGACACTTCCAAAGGACGCAAGAAAGTATTGAGTATTATTCAAATCATGAAAGAGTTCAATACATCAAAATAAGAAACCTTCAGTATAACAAAATTATGATTTTTATCCAACTATCATATAATCATCTGAGGAAAAGGTATTAGAAATATACATTGATCATTAGAAATCATCATCTAAAGTCTCAATCCTGTGGATTGGTTTGCAGAAGAAGTCTACATCTCGCTTTCCATTTCTCTCTATCCTGTGCAGCCCTCTTCAGCTCAACATATGTGGCGCAGTTCATGTCCTCGCACACCTGGGCCAAATACTCCCGTCGGGGAAATATACATTAGAAATATACTATTCAATACTCATCTCATCTCATAGCCGCGAAATTTAATAACGAGTGGGTTGTGGCCAACGCTATACTCTTCACTACCAAGTCACTCCACAAAATATTCAAAATTTTCAGCATTTTCATGAAATGAGTTTGATAGATTATTTTTGATTTAAATATGTTATTATGAAAATTTGATAATTCTTCAATGCCATTTTATGAAAGTGATGTACCTTTTTAGCAATTTGAAAATAAAAATATCAATTTTTAAATTTACTTTTGTTTGGGTTTCATAAAAATATTTGACAGTTAAAAAAATTAGAAGCACTATTCAGGGGAGCAAGTCTGGTCCGACCGACGAAATCAAAACCCTAGTGATTACCCATATCATGGATATAATTATCATATCGAGTTAGGAGTGAGGAGTAAAAAGAATAGACATAAATAAACTGGATAGTAAATACTTTGATTGGAGATGTCACAAAAAGAATGGCATTTTTTGACATTGATAAGGCGTTCTGCATATTGGTAGATTATAGTCTCCACTCGTGAAGGTGGTGGGAATTTGTGCAGAAAAATATCAACATACCTTGTTAATATACAAATCAGTATTCATTTCACATTATGTGTTAACGCTTAACGCTTTCCGTTTATTTTCTTGGCCGGATCTTCTTCCCGCGTCATCTATGAACACTTGTCTGAATGCTGGTCTTTTACAAGTTTGAACTATATACAAGTGATTCACAAGCGGTGTATAATTGGCTAAATAATATGGTCGAGTTAAGTACCTGGTTGCTTTGAAAAACTAGTTTAGTCGGTGTAGTACACTTTGATATTATCTGAAATAGTGTTATGGACGTGCTTGTAGGAAGCTGTACATCACTTGTAGGTCATTTTTTCGTTGTAGTCTGGTCTGTCGATATGATGGATGATTCAAGAAATATTGATCTAGATTCGAGAGATTTAGGAACTGACTGTTTTTTTTTGTACATTTTAAGGCCGGTCATTTATAACCGCAACGCGTGGGTACCTACTTTTCAGTTAATAAAAGAGTTTAGTGTCTCGGTTCATGGTACCTACCTACAGATAATTTCGTGATTTCGCACTAATAAACTTTCAATTTTATTGTGCAAGCCACATTCAATTGATTTTGTCGAATGGATGATTTTTTTTGTAAAAATAATATCTATTTAGTTGGTTTTATGTTGGATCGAATTTTCAGGCAAAATAAAGAAAAACATATTTGAATTTCTTAAAAAATTTTATTCATTTTTGCTTATGAATGAACTCCTAAAATTTATTTTCTTTTATTTAAATATACATAAAGAATTTATAAATACATACAATATTAAATGTTGTCAAAATAATTAGTGTTTCCTTTCCTAATTTAAACTAGAAGCTTGTGTTTAGGAAAGCAGCATCTCATTGCTCATATAATAAAAATACTTTTCAAATAACCTATAGAATAAAACACATAAATCATTAAACAAATTGATTAATAATGATAAATAAAACACAGTTTAAATAGCAACATAAAAATAATAAAAAAATATACATTTCAAATCAAGAAATAAACAATGTTTTACTGGAATATTTAAAAGCATTAAAAATATTTTAATAAATAAGATGAGTCGATGGCTAGTAATCCAGTGGTCGCGAGTTCGAATCCTGCCTCGACCGATTTCGTTCACCTACAGCACAAGCGTTTATGCTTATTTTAGGGAATATATGAAGATGTGTATGTACTTCTTTAACAAGGACATATTTTAATATTTTATTTATTTATTCATTTAAGGGATAAATGCAGTCTTATAAAATAAACAGAAAAAATACACTATGAAATGAAAAAAGATAGACCAATTACTTTAAAATAAATTTGAAATGGCATTCCATCAAGAACTATCGGTCGAAATTTTTTATTTAATCATTAGGTCAATACATGTAGGTGTACGGATACCACAGAAATTTCTGTTCGTATTAATAATTTTGTGAATCACCATTGCACAGTGATATACCAGTAGCGGAATTGCTTATGGAAGCCGAAAATCTTGGCTTACCTATGAATATTAGATATATTAAGAAATTCAAGACCTAATATTTTTTTGTCTGTTTTATAGAAACCATACTACAGATTAAAAATTGATCCATTTGTAGATGCGTCGCTCGACAGGGCCACAAATGGAAATATTATTGTGGAATGTGATTTTAAAATTTTAAAATATTTTCATGGCCACTCAAATGAGCAAAGAAGCTAAAAAAAAACATTAAATTTTCGACATTTCCCAATTTTATTTCAGGGTTTGCCTAGTCCGAAAGTTCTAGGCACGTCCCTGTGATATACTATAGTTATATCACAGGAGATATGAGAGATAAAAGCATTCACAATTTGGAAAAAAAATGGATTTACTAAAACTCTTGGGGAACCAAAACGTTCACCATTGCTTTTCCTAGACGCAGTCGAAGACTTCAGAAGCAACTTCCACTTACTTTTTGAAAATGACTGAATTACCTACTCCCATATCCTAAACTATAGTATTAGTATATTATTCGGTTTTACACTCATGGTGCGACATTATTTATTCTTCGGATTCAACAAATATTAAATCAGGAATATTCTATGATATTAATTTATTGAAGAATGTAAATTAAATATTATATAGGTACTTTTTCCTGTGTTTTTGTTGGTCGCTTGTTCAAGTGAAACTTTATAGGTAATGTATATTGATTTGAACTTGATTGATCTCTCCGTCAATTTTCAAATTTAACATTTGTATTAAATATATTTTATAATTTGGCTGTGAAACAATATTGATAAACTAGTTGCATGTAACACATGAGATCCAACTGTCGACAGCGATAGTATGTATAGTTGAAGAATAAGTACCAAACCCATAAATACAAATTATTTATTATTTTATGATATTTAGTTTTCTATACAACACATACCTAGGTAGTCAAGATAGGATAGTATGGAGGTCAGTCTTTTTTTCCTACCCGGAATATGAAAACAGCATGATGGTATATGTATATTGTATGTTTAGAGATGAAGTATCAAACTATTAAGTCTTCTTTGATATTGTGTATAGGTGACTACCATACAAATTGTATGAAGCGATGTCGTCACTAAATTCAATTTTTATAAAAATTGTTAAAAAAAATTTGAGATGTACTGCTACAATGTTAATATTTTTTATATAAAATTAAATTATCTAGTTGGGGTGTTTCGGCTTTTTTCGATATTTAAAAAAAAAATGGAAATATAGGCTGTTAAACTCATAAATTTATCATAAAAAAAATACTTTTCTTAATAAAAAATGTTTGAGAAACCCTGGAATTTTTTTGAAAAAACTAATTTGAGATTTTGTATTTGTCTATGTTTATACCAATTTTCAGCGTTCTAGCTTTTATGGTTTCTGAGATATAGGGAAAAATAAAATAAAAATTCAAAAGTTGATAACCCCTGACTGAAACAAAAATTCAAAATTCCGAGTATAAAGGTTTTGTATGCCTGTAACTGTTTATATATTCTGAAATTTTAGGCTCTGTAAATTGAGCGGATCAAAAGTTATAAGGGGGGGACGGACACACACACACAGACATACACACACACACAGACACACACACACACACACACACACACACACAGACACACGAAATGTTCTACTCCGAATTCTGAGTAAATCCGTGTATGGAACATATATGCTGCGAAGCCTCTAAGTTGGTGTTTTTTGACTTCAAAGTTGGAAAAGCCGTGAAAAAAGTAGACCTCTCCATACAATTCTCGCGTATTCTGGCTTGATACATTGTCGATATGTTAAGAGAACAAAGTTCTCCTGAACAAATCGACAGTTGGAAAAGAACATGAACATCAATATAAGAAACAAGAAAAACATTTTTGCATTAACAAAATGTAAAATAAAGCATAAAAGCCTCAACAAAATATATTTCATTTAAACTAGTTGCATGTAACACATGAGATCCAACTGTCGATAGCGATAGTATGTATAGTTGAAGAATATGTACCAAACTATAAACCCATAGATACAAATTATTGAATATTTTCAGATATTTTGTTTTCTATACAACATATGTAGGTACGTATGTCAAGATAGGATAGTATGGAGGAAGATCCTTTTTCCTACCCAGAATATGCAAATAGCATGATGGTATGTATGTATGTTTGGAGTCGAAGTATCAAACTATTAAGTCTTCTTACATATTGTGTATAGGCGACTGCCATACAAAATGTATGAAGCGATGTCGTCACTAAATTCAATATTTAAAAAAATGTTAAAAAAAAATTGAGATCTTCTACTACATTGCTGATATTTTTTATAGAAAATTAAATTATCTAGTTGGGGTGTTTCGGCTTTTTTCGATAATTGTAAAAGTTTTGGAAATATAGGCAGTTAAACTCATAAATTTATCATAAAAAAAATATTTTTCTTAATAAAAAATGTTTGAGAAACCCTGGAATTTTTTTGAAAAAACTAATTTGAGATTTTGTATTTGTCTATGTTTGTACCAATTTTCAGCGTTCTAGCGTTTATGGTTTCTGAGATATATGGAAAAATAAAATAAAAATTCAAAAGTTGATAACCCCTGACTGAAACAAAAATTCAAAATTCCGAGTATAAAAGTTTTGTAGGCCTGTAACTGTTTATATATTCTGAAATTTTAGGCTCTGTTTATTGATCGGATCAAAAGTTATAAGGGGGGGACGGACACACAGACACACACACACACAGACACACACACACACAGACACACACACAGACACACACACACACAGACACACGAAATGTTCTACTCCGAATTCTGAGTAAATCCGTGTATGGAACATATATGCTGCGAAGCCTCTAAGTTGGTGTTTTTTGACTTCAAAGTTGGAAAAGCCGTGAAAAAAGTAGACCTCTCCATACAATTCTCGCGTATTCTGGCTTGATACATTGTCGATATGTTAAGAGAACAAAGTTCTCCTGAACAAATCGACAGTTGGATTATAGCAAGTCTCTCTCTGTAAGACAATCTACAGTCAGCTACAAGTAAACATTTTTTTTATTGTATATATTTTATTTAGATGTAAAAAAAAATACAATTTCTTACATCTAGTATAAACGAAAATAAAAACAAACAAATCAACATCGGATGACTAAATAAACACACAAAAAAGACACGTATCTATCAATAACAATAAAACACAAAGTAAAAAAAAAGGAAAGCACACTACCACAATAGAAGACATCAAAGAACATGAAAAAAAAATAATATAGTATCAAAACAGGCAAAACAGATATTATAGTCTTAGAACATAATATATAAACAATATAAATACACGATTTTTAAAAAACTTTTGTTTTATGTATTCAGCACCTAAGCGTCGAAAAGCGGCAAGACTAGACGCCTCCTTTACACATTCAGGCAAATCATTATAAAGTTGTAAGCCTTTGTAGTACACACTATTTTGTGTACCTGCCAGGTTTGCTGACTAACTAAATAACAAATGTATAAAAAACACACTTAAATTGGTCCTCAAACAACATAAAGAGTGTGAAAGATTGTGGAAATAAGACAGATGTGCAAATAAATTTGCGGATGAACAGGGATACTAGTTCAGAGTGGCACAGTATTGATTAGATTGATTGGTTAGATTCAGTATGGATAAAAAAACGTACATCTGTGCTCTTAATGGAGTCACCATATACTTTAGTCACTATTGCCTATGTTGGTATGCAACAGTTAGCATTATAGTTGACTGTATGAATTAACTGGTTACACACATTAACAGTTACAGTTTCGCATTTTCTGTTATTGCAAACACTACTGAGAAACTCAATGTGGAAACCTAGATTGAGACCCAGGCATTACAGGTTGAGACTATATCACACTTGGATTCTATACAAATATTCTATCTATTACACGTTTACTTAACCTCTCTGTTTTATTGGAGTCATTACAGTAACTAGCGTAGCTAAGTGGAAAATTAAATAGAACATCCAAGACTATCGTATCTTCGCAGTCATTCTACTAAGCAAGTCTACCTGACATGGCATTTTTTGTGTATTTGTAATTATAAATAGGTATTTTCAATAAAATGCGATTTTTTTTAAAGAATGAATATATCCTTGAAACAAGTACAGGATTCGAAGTCGCGACTGCTGGATTACTAATCCAGCGCGCTGACCGCTCTGCCACCACCCGTCTAATGTTTCTACACAAAAAAACAATAAAAGTACGTATTTTTGAGCATATCCCAACATTGTTTTTCTGTAGTCTATCTATCTGTCTGTGGCTCTAACCCAGGTCGGGGCTTATAGCCTTCTGCAGAGAATCATATTTTTTTTATTTCAGCAAAGATTTTAATGAAGTTGATTTTTTTTATAGGCAACTTACAATAAGAAAATATTTAACAAAAAATAAATAATAAAAAAAATAACATACATAATTGAAACTTAATCAGCCCACCTTTGATTTCATGTTACATGTACTCACTGCTGGTAACAAAACAATGAATTATTCCTCTGATCTTTTCCAAATTATTATATGTGGTAAGGCATTGGTACATTGCCGAATTCTGAACGGTGTTAGTGTTGTTTTATCTAAAAAGAACGTTGAGGTGTGCCTTGTTCGTCTGTTTGGTATGTTGACATTAACAATTGAAGAGCTGATATCTAAAACGACACATGTCAGTCTTTTCTCAAATTTGACTCTTTAATGTCATTCGTTCACAAATTATATTAGTGAACGAATGACATTAAAAAGTCAAATTTGAGAAAAGACTTACATATGTCGTTTTTATATCAGCTCTTCAATTTTCAGAGGATTTGTACAGTTAATATTGAATTTTATTATGTCATAAAAGTACATTAAGTCTGAGGGCCTTCGTCTTGTCTGTAAAGTCTCCAATTCATGTTTGTAGTTATTACCATTGTTCTATACTGCTAATATAAAATAATAATTGATATCTTATAATTGTAGTATCTGAAGTCATATTAAAATAAATAAATTGCTAAGAATATAAAGCAGTAGGTACGAAACGTTCAGTTATTAAAAAAAAATTCAGAAATATAATAAATGTAACTATAATACTGTTTGTGAGATTTTTATGATGAATCACAAATTGTCGAAGATATTTTTGATGGTGTTCAAGACAGAGTATTCAATTATTTCAATTTTATTTAAGAAAATAACTATTTTAATCGTAAAGAAACAACTCTTATTGATTTGTTTGTACGTCGATGATTGCGAAGATGTATCAATAGTATAATTATGTACATATTTATATAAAATTATGCCACGCTCTCAAGATATTCGCATAACAATTTGATAACTAGTTTTATCGCAAATTACATATATGTTAAATTTAATGTGCAGTTTATAATATTAGATATATGTATGTGTTATGGACATTGGTCGAAAATAAAATTAGCAAATTCTTATGATGGGAGTGTTAAATTTACGTACAACAGGTTTCTGATGATTGTTTCATCGTTCGAGTGACACAGTCTTATCGAAGAAGTGAAACCAAATAATATTATCGTAAGTATTTCATAGTCGGGGGTGGGTATTTAAATCAAACAAATGATTTGGTCTACATATATATTTTTTCCTGAGTCCAGGACGACCGTTTCAGCTTATTAGGCCCTTATCAACTGGTTCTAATTCTATTAACTGGTCAATAAGCTGAAACGGTCGTCCTGGACTCAGGAAAAAATATATATGTAGACCAAATCATTTGTTTGATTTAAAATACCCATTATGGAATTCTACATATTCAACACCGTCAGCATTGACAAAATTAAAAAATCTATTTCATAGTCGTTATAGTGACCGAAGAACCAATTTGAATAATGACAATCGCTGCGCAGAAACACATTTTGGGGTTTTTAAACACCAAAATTGAGTTCTACGATAAAAATGTTTTGTGTGAGCTATACCTCCTAGGATGTTCGTAGAGGTGGTGGTTGTGAGTGCAGAATACTGTGATTATCTACCTATTTAATGTGGAACAGGAACTATCACCTGGTTCATAATTGCATATCATCATCATCAGCTCCACATCCCAAGGTGGAACCTGGCTTCCAAAAGAAGTCTTCGCCATTCCAATCTGTCAGCGGCTCCTTGTCTCCAATTGACCACGTCCAAAGAGTCCAGGTCCCTCTGGACGCAGTCCATCCATCTCAACTTGGGTCTCGCCCTACGCCTCACACCCTCTGGTCTATGGTGAAGGACTCTTCTGGCGGGCAGCTGCTCACTCATAATTGCTTATATTAACACTAAAAATTGTTAACTGCTAGCCCTAGAACAGAATTTATTAGTTGGGCAGCAGTAATATACTTCTATATATAAAATTTTACTTTAACTATCATTTCTATTGTATTACTTATTAACTCTGACATTTAATTACAGCGATCGAAAATAATCACGTTGAAAACAAATCCATTTTTAATTCAGATATTGAACTCTGAAGAATTTTTGAATTGTTCACCGCGAAACTCAAAATAGTCTGCAGTTTCAATACAAAAATTTCGTTTACATCAATTGCATATTGTATATAGCAGTCAAACTGCCGCTACAACTAAAAAAAATAAGGACTCATTTATTAAAAAAATTAAGATTAATGAAGAAACAATGCTATTCGAAAAGAACCCAGATATGATAGTAAAACATATAAACCATTATTTTGCAAATTGTGGAGAAGAAACTGCAAAAAAAATCAAAACACATAAACCACAAAACCAAATCGACAGGATGGTAACAACAGACACAAACTCCGAAATTCGCTCTAAATTTGAATTAAAGGAAATTAAAATTACGGACATAGAAAAAACTATTTCATCACTGAAAACAAACAGTGCACCTGAGAAAGATAATATTTCATCAAAAACACTCAAAATACTACAGCAAGAACTATGTGAACCACTAACACACCTTATAAACTTATCAATAAAAAAGGAGAATTTCCAAACATACTTAAACAAGGAACAATATTACCGATTCACAAAAATGGTAGTAAGGAAGAAATAAATAATTACAGACCAATAAGTTTACTAAATTAAATGTCAAAAATTTTGGAAAAGGTAATAAAGAAGCAACTGATGAACTATTTAAACAAATATGACATCCTCTCTAAAAACCAATACGGTTTCAGAGAAAATAAAAGTACCTCAGATGCAATTTCGTATGTCACTGACCATATAAAAGAATTAATGGATAAAGGCAACAAGTGTCTTGCAGTTTTTATTGACCTAACCAAAGCTTTTGATACCATTAACCACAATTTGCTCTTCAAAAAGCTTGAAAACATTGGTGTAAAAGATACTTCCCTAAAAATTCTCAAAAATTACATGACATGCAGAAAGCAATGTGTAAAAGTGGGAAAGCACATAAGCGAAAACCTAACAATTAACTGTGGTGTGCCTCAGGGAAGTGTATTAGGGCCTATCCTGTTTCTTATATATATGAATGACCTATTCAATATTCCCACAAAAGGACATATCATCAGTTATGCTGATGACACAGTTTTCATCTATTACGAAAAAACTTGGAAAAAAGTATACAAAATGGCTGAAACGGAATTGACAGAAGTAAAAAAATGGCTTGACAGGAACTCTCTGGCACTAAATACAAACAAAACAAAATACATTGCATACAGCATAACCTCCCGAAATAAACCTAGTGACGAACATAAACTAAGAATTCATGATTACTGTACCGAAAACTTAAGTAATCAACCAACATGTAACTGCCCGATCATTGAACGAACAGAGAGCATAAAATATCTAGGAATTATATTTGATGAAAACTTGAGATGGGACTATCACATTGACTGCGTGACATCTAAAATGAATAGATTAATATACTTCTTTAAATCAATCAGAAATGTTATTGACCTAAAACATTTGAAAAATATATACATACTATGCTCTTTGTCATTCAATAATGGAATATGGAATTATTGGATGGGGAAGTGCAACGCCAACAATAATAAAGAAAATAGACATAGCCCAAAAAGCCATTATAAAAGTTATACTTAAGGTACCTATTCGAACGAATACTGAAGAGATTTTTACTAAATTCAAAGTTCCAACAATTACAAAAATATATGCAAAAAATCTGCTAATATACAAGCTAAAAGGAGAAGACCAATATACTAGCTCACAACAATATAAACACACTAGATTAAGTACAACAAATACCTTAAATATACCATATATTAAAACAACTTTTGGACAACGTAGTGTACGATATTTTTCAACAAAACTTTTCAATAGTTTACCAACAAATATTAAAAACATCAGTAATGCAAAAGAATTTAAAAAACTATCACTAAGATGGGTTTATGAAATAGATGAAAAAATCCTTAAGGAAATAATTCTTCCAAATAAAATGTAAATGCACTATTACAAACAACAGAATAGACAATTGAAAAAAAGTGAAACAAATAATTTATTTCCACAATTTTTGGTTGTGTGTGCATGACTCAAAATGAAATATTGTATTTAGAAGGAAAGATGCATACGTTTTGAATGCGTAGCGTATATATGTACATGTACTTATATTATATGTAAATGTATCTATAAATAAACAACGTAATAGACAATAACATAAAACTAGCTCACCTTAGCACAGGCTATGCCTAGTGAGGGGGCTAGTAACAAAGATACAAACAAAAAGATATGGCTTAAACTATGTAAGCACCAGTGAAGTGGTAAATTGATATTTATTGAAATGAGATAACTTATATTTACATTGTATGTTAACTATGTATGAATAAGCTTATATTATCTTAAGATATTTTGTATCTCATATATACTGTATATTTTTGGATAGAAAAAAATAAAATAAATAAATAAACTCCATATAGCAACTGAATAAACGCTAGCAGCTTAGTGTTGCAGTTGAACCGACTGCTTCAAGCAGCTGTTCACAGCTGCTCCAAACAGTCCGTGTACAGTTATCGCCAAATAACTTGAACTTTTAGCCGAGAAGGGGTGCGATTTGCACGTAAACCAACGAAGCAAAAAACACAAATTTGCGCTCTGCGCAAGCGTAAGCTCGTTCAAGATTTTTGGCAAAATTATATCTCGGGTCTAAATATTTTTAACAATAGACGCTGTTTCAAATGAACAGGAAGGCAAGTATGCAAATTTTAAGGTTAATCACACGATGACATAACGTCAATATTTTTTTCAGCATATTACATATTATATTCCACTCCTGTCTGTGTCACTCGGAGGCAGTGCAGGTATTTCGATTTGGATATTTTTTAATACCAAGTCCGTGAACAACGAACGCATGGTCAGTGTATAATAGAGAAACTCGAGTCCTTGGCATTTACATAGTGAATCATTCGTGTGACTCAAATACTAAGTTTCCCTCTCTATTCAGCCTCTACTCGACCAAACTACTCAATTAATTGTTGAGGCCGATACATCCAATGCAGAAAATATTTTCCTCGTCAAGCCATGGAAATTATTCAATATTTAAACAAACAATAAATCAGTCTTTATTTTGCAATACCAATTATCTTAATTAATCATAAATGAATATCGCCATACTGTTTTTTATTTACCTATGATTTTTGAAGAATGTCTCACCATTGCATTTCTTTATTATTTCAATTTACTAGTCTAATTTGTAGGTACTGCCGAAACAAATACAAGATTTCTTTTTTTATAAAATAATACTCATTTTTTCATTTCTTTCTCAATCTAAATTAGATTAATCTATAAATAATTTGTAATGAAATCAGTTGATCCAACATTCGACTATTTAATTTATTGGCTGAATCTGATCTCAAATCCTGCTTCACAAATGATTGGTAAGCAGACTGTTTAAGCAGAAATCCAGTGATAGAACCATATGAAAATCAGGAAGAAAATTTAAGAATCGTTAACTTGATAAAACTAGGGGATATACAAAATGATCAGAAAAATAATGAAGATTTGAAAAATACTTAAAATAAACTAAAATTGAAAGATGAAATATACTACAAAAAAAACGAAAACGGAAATCGATTAAACAGAAAAAAATTGGATGAATTAAAAATTGGACCATATAAAATTTTAGAATAAAATTTCAAACTCAATATACAGAATAGTTACAGGTCACAATAAATCAGAATCAAACCTATTGTTGTCATTATCTGTGGGATATCTCAGCAGAAGCTGGTGGTTACATCAAGACGCGGGCTATCGCCAAGCATTTTGATTATTTGTTGAAGTTCTATTGTATTGTGATTTAAAAACCGTCTGACTATTGAACATGTGTCGAGTATTACTGATTTTTGGAGATGGGTGAATGTGTTTTTATTGATATTAAGTAATTTAAGTGATGTGTGTAATGATTTTGGGATTATTCCGATTGAGGATATTATTATTGGTACTATTGTCACTGTGTTTTGGTGCCACATCTCCTTGATCTCGTCGGCAACAGGGATATATTTTTGAATCTTTTCGTTATGTTTCTTCTGTAAGTTTTCTGTGTTGGGTACCGATATGTCTATTAGGTAGGTGGTTTTTGTATTCTTAACGGTGAGAGTAATGTCTGGTTTGTTACTTAGTATAGTTTTGTCTGTTATAATGTCACGGTTCCAGTCGTTACTTAGTATAGTTTTGTCTGTTTTAATGTTATTTATTATATTTGTTATCATTATTATTTATTTATGTTATTATTACTTTTATTGTACTTTATAATTATTTAAATAATAAATTTCTCTTTTTACAGAGCAACAATTAATTTGCTTTCTTCATTAACTCACTCCATTATATATATAGAACCTTCAAAAATTACATTGATAAGGGAACTCAATAAATGCGTAACTGGTGAACGTTGCGCAAGCGCATAAATTGATCACGTAAACCAGCCAATGCCAGATCGTAAGCCCTGTAGGTGCCTCGAGTTCCTGGTTCTTCTATAATATCCCAACTTTGTCTCTATTGAGATGTGTTATTGTCAATAAAAATATCATTTGACTCCCGACAGGGAAAAAATATATTTTTTAATTAACTTCTCCCCCTGTAGAGAATCGAACCCCACGAAGCTAAACAGCTTACCATGTCACAGAAGTGGACTAGTTTATAAAATTACAATAGGTTTTTAATTCAATTTTCTCACTGTTTTATTTTTGAGACATTATTATATTACATATGTCTTCTTCTTCTCCCTAGCTACATGCAAATTCTTTGTCTGTGCCGACTGCTGGGGTCAGTTCTTCCCGTCCTTAAATTATAGGTCCTCCTGTCCTGTATTATGTCACCTAGGCCATGTCTCTGCAATTGCCAATTGGTTACATTATTGTGCTATCCAGGAATATTTTGGTCTTCCTCTGGATGTAAGTCGATGAAGATCAACGGAGATTGCTTATATTACATATGTATAATTAATATTTTTTAATAATGATTTTTTGCTTCATGGTCTATATGAGATCGACTGAGAAAAACTAATACAAGAGTACATACCTTTAGTTAACGATCAATTGTCAAATTATGTGATGCGTGTCTTCGTACAATGTAAAGTTACATTAGCAGTTTAGCGAAAAAGGTGTATTACACTGAGTATGGAATTAATTTGTGTTAATTTCACGATTGGTCTGACGTATACACAAGGCGCCGCCTAGCGGAAAATCTGTTCCGCCATGTTTAGTTTGATTTGCATTTTAATTTAATTATTAACGCAGAGATGATATGTAATTAACAGTCGGATTGTTAACATTGTAAAAAACGTCCAAGACATTAGACGCAGTTTGTTTTATTTTATTGGATGATTGATGACTTGATACATATAGCTAGTTCGAAAATGTATCAATTGCATATCAGACAAAGATGCAAATTAGAGTGGAATGATTATTGGCGCAACTGTTATTTTTTTTTTCAAATTGGTGCTAATTTATTTTTTTAACAATGTAAGCAAAAAAAATGCATATTATATACCTACATATAAGTTTACAAATAATAGGTATATATGTATGTTTTGAGTTTTTTGCATATTTTTATTAGAAAGTAGTAAAATAACAGGTATGAACCAATATACAATGTACAAATATAAAATAATGAAAAAATCTTTTTTAAAAGAAACATTAATTATAGAAAATTGTCTCGTAATGTATACGGTGTATCATGAGGAGTGGATCAACCGAAGCAGGGAGGTAGGACACCTCAATACTAATCGATTTAACCCTCCATTCAAAAAGTTCAAAAGTTATGTACACTTTTTACACTTTTGTGAAATTTTAATAATAATCGGATTTCAGACTAAACTATATCTTCTTCTTCTTTGGCTGGTCCTCTTCCCAGTTCATCTGGGGTCGGCCCTCCTGGTACGCAGTCTCCACGTCTTTCTGTCATGTGACATCTCACTGGTCAGCTGGTCCTTCCTCAGATCTCTCTCAATACTCGTCCACCAGGTGGCCTGTGGACGGCCTCTAGCTCTGGGTGGTGTGGGAATATTTAGGGCCACCCTGACCACGTGATCGTCTCCCCTTCTATTCACATGACCATACCACCGGAGTCTGGTTTCTTTCATTTTCTCCGGGATGGGCGCGACCCCAAAGCTACCACGAATATATTCGTTTTTAATTTTGTCCATTATAGTGACACCCGTATATGACAAACTATATCACTGTAGCTAAACTATTAGGTCTACAATCATGATTTTTTTCTGGGAATAGTTCAATAGTGATGCTTATGGAAAACAATCCCGTTGTGAGTCAGTTCCCAATAACTTAAAAAAAAAATCTTATAAATTTTTGCAAGCATCAATTTTCCTCTAACTTTTCAAGGGCTCTTGGAACAAAAATTTCACACAACTTTTTTTCCACAAGTTATCTTTAAAACTACTACCATTCAAAGAGAGCTAGCCTTGCAAATTTCATTCTCTTTGTATTAGAGAATCATGTTGAAAAGTTCACTTAAATTGTACGAGTGCCAAAAATCATCTCATGATACACCGTATATATAAAATTCTATACAAAAAAGGTCAACAATTCTGCGTGTAAGCTCGAAGCTCTACTACAAAAGTTCTGCTAAATACCTAATTCTTCTTAAAATACTAAATACAGCTAAAAACTACTGAAATTTTATTTCTCTAAATTGACACCCCTTCTCATGTCTCATGTCTCTCCTCCCACAATCTCTATCTCCTTCTTTTCTTTATTGCTGTGATGTATCTACCACTAGACTACGCATGGCCTCATGTTGCTTTGGTCGATCGAAAGAAATTGCCTTATGGCAATAAACCCGCCATTGTATTAAAAAAATCTGTCGATGAAATAAATAAATTCTATTAAATATATTTTATTTTTTTTATGTAGCTTCTTCACGCACCCTATAACAAGTTGTCACATTCTGGAGACTTACGGTATTTATCGTCTCACACATTCAGACTGAAAACACAATTTTAAAAACTGTGTCTCCACCGGGAATCGAACCCGGGACCCTTGGATCAGCAGTCAGATACCTAACCAACTTAACCACGAAGGTCGGCAATAGAAATAGATGTCGTATGCAAATATTTGATGATCAGATTTATATAGTGTTGGTATGTAATTAGTATATAAAGTACTTATATCTATGTATAATTGTAGTCGCTTTTCTAAAATATATATTATTATTTAATCAAACAGAAAGTAGATATATTTTCTCTTTCTGCCTACAAATTAGTGACTTCGCCATAATGTATAGTGTCAATACATCATAATAATAGATTGATAACATATTTGTCAGTTTATTTGCTGTGCATACATATCTATGTAAGTATTGTGTACATGTGTATGTTAGTGTCGGTGTAATAAAATCTGACTTCGTTTTGATTGCAAAATAATATAGTCGCTTATGTCACTATTACAGGCTGGACAATATCGTTTTCGTACGTAAGTCTAGCAATATAAGACATAATGATCTCACATAGTGCAGGGTTCGCATGATTTTTTATATATATATATTAAAGTCTCTCTACGCAATGAATGAAAACTCAACATTAATGGTTGTCTACTCCAAAAGATAAATTGCCAAAAATAAACATTTGCATACGGAATAAACTAATCATTGTAAATGAAATAACATGACGTATTTAAAGTAAGTAATATTACAAAATGATTTTAAAAATTATTTGAGAATCCCACATTTAAAATATTACTACAAAATGTATCCATGAGCGAACTTTTCACATAGAATAATGAATTGTGAATTGTACTTTTTACTCATTTTGTTGAATGGACTTTTTTAATATTCATTTTAAAATTAAGATTTAATCAAATAGAAATTTTCAATTTCATTTAGTATTTTCTAGGTCAACAAGAAATAGGCATAAAATTCACTTACGTTAATAAATTGATAATTTCATAACTTTTTAATTTTTTTTTGTGACATCCCTGTTAACAATGACTCTTTCTCTAAGTGTACCAAGAATAATGACACATTTTATTCACGTTAGTAAAATTACCCCCATTTCGAAATTTTAATTTGACACTGGCAAAATTATACACGACAAATAACTTAATATCCAATTACCTATTATTGTTGCAATATAGATTCAGACGTATGAGACACAACATATGTACATACATATAATAATACAAAACTATTAATAAACTGTTTCACATTGACCCAAATTTTGTATAAAAGACTATTTGTTAGCACGAAATACTCAGAGTTCTTGCTTAATCCGCGAAGGATTATTGCTAATTTGAAAAAGCGGATTCCATCTTTGATAGCTTTTGAGGCATATAGAAACAAAGACGGCAGTGTCCACTTTCTTCAATTATTGGCAATCAAGAAAAAACGTTTTATTCGTTCTTTATTCAATAAATTGTGGGAAAAATGGTATATTATTGAGTAAAATAGGTTTAAGATTAATATTTTAAACTTTACATGCATCCAAATGATGTAGTTTTACTAAAAAACGATTTTAATCAATGGATACTGCCGTTTTTGTTACAAACCTTTGGACACTTCCGCTTTTGTTTCACAAACAGTTGGACACTGCCGGTTTTGATGCACACACATTACAATGGCTGGTTAGGAAATGTCGCAGTCAATGGAATAAAACAGGAGATTTTTTTTTAAATTTGAAATAAAATCATAATAACAGTTAAAATTAATATTCTCAAATATTGAATTATTAACTTTGTGGCACATTATAACAAATTCTATTAACTATATTTTATTATTTTCTATAAACCACATTATTGAAATTAAAATGTTTAAAATCGTAATTTGTAATTTGTCTCCTTTTTGTTTTTTTCGTAATGTATTTTTTTTGTTGTATACTTTATAAAACTTTATTTGTCCCTTAAATAAATAAATAAATGTCTAATTCAAGTACTGGACGATTAGTATTCACAATGACACTATTTGACATTTGCCAGCAACAAACAAAAACTTTCCTCTTTTTCTTGGCAATATTTGACTTCCTTTTGTCAGGTTGTTTCGCACGTTTCCTTGTTGATTCTTGTGGTAAAATGTCCGGAAAACTCTCAATTTTTATAATAAGTATAGATAAACTAAATCAGATAGACGTAGTAACTCAAAAAATCACTTATTAATGCATGATTCACTTAGCACAACTGCACAAGTTTGTATGAAATATTCAATAGCCGCCATTACATTTGGAGCGCCCTGATTGGTCAATTGAAAAACTGCCGCATTTGTTTCAGAAAGAGATGGACACTGCCGTTTTTGTTGCAACATCAAAATTTAAAATTATAAATAAGATGTATTAATGCCGTTTTTGTAACAAACAGATAATCTATGGTGAAAATATACAACTTTCCGAACAAAACTGCATACTCAACTCACTTTCGACTATATATGGACACTGCCGTCTTTGTTTCTATATGCCTCTTTTGTATGATTAATTTCATAGGGAACAAAATTTAATATTATGTTGTACATGCGCGTATGGGTAAAGTTATTACAAGAAAGTCTTTAAATATCATTAATTCATTCAAACCATCACGGTATATCCCACAATGTGGGTTAACCAACGACAGGTGTGCATTACCTTATAAAAGGGAGCACAAGTAATGCGTGTATACCCACACATTAGTCTGGTTTAACCTAAAAAGGCACCACGTTCAGAATGGGTGGTGAACCTCATTGCTGAACTATGTGAGATATTGTTGCCTGTTGTATTTTCGATTACCCGGTTATTACGGAAATTAATAAAATAAAAAAAAAAATTAACAAATAAGATATGCTCTACATTTAAAAAAATTATGTCCTATTCTGATTCGTCTTAATTTATCCGTCTGAAATGTCAAAAAGTTGGGTGAATTTACATAAAATAAATTAATTAACTAATATTAAATCAAGAACATATTTAAAACTTTTTCTTTTAGAAAAACGAAAGATTCAATATTTACCTACTGCCTCTACTTGAAATATGATGAATTATGATAATTTTGAATTTAAATCGATTTGTAAATATTTTTCTGAAATATATTATCATAATTAATACACTACGAAACTTAATTTATGTTTTTCTATTGGCTTTGTGCATTTTAAGTCTAGTTATTTTCTATGCGTGCCGAATTACAACCTTTTACGTTAAGAAAAAATACGCCGGCTATCGATTGATCCATATTAAGAGATGAACTCTCTGAATATAAATCACTTAACGTCTTGTTAATTGACGCAATACATCAATAATATAAAAACGGTCAAACATGATGATATTATGTAATGAAGTCGTGATCACTCGGAGCGTATATTTGGACAGTGGTGTTGTAAGTTTCTATGAATATATTGTTGGTTATTTATTTTATATTTAAACTCTCCTTTTCTCTTTAGCATTGATGTTTGTATAGCGTTATTGTCTTCGGGCTCCTTAGACAAGACAGACGCAAACACTAACGCATCTTTCGAGAGAAACTTTCTATTGTTGATTTTTTGTATGGGATTCGAACGGATCATATCAAGGCGTAAATCCCATAGGTACCTACTAAAAATAAATGAACATTGATGTTTATTTTTTATTTTATTTTATTAATTTTTTATATTGCTTCTCAGGCAACTAACAGGTACTATGTCAAATATTATAGATTTAGACAAGATGTTCTGAAGGTGATGCTCAACCAATATCTCTCTACTGTCCTCCTAGTGAGGAGTAAAAATATAAGTGTTCTCCATAGTTTTACATGATGATTATATTTATTTATTAATTTAATTTATGTACATGTGTACAAAGGCAGGTTTATTGCCATAAGGCAATTTCTTCCAACCAACCCGAGCAACGTGAAGTCTCTAAGTTAAATTAGTACAATACTTATTTAGTGAGAAATAAATTGATAATTTAATGTCATACTCTTACTATAATTATTTGTTTCAAAGAGTTTTTTTTTGTTTAAACTAGATTATTATTTTTATATATTTTTTTACATCTAAATAAATTATACTACCACTACTATAAAACGTATTGAACGACATGACGCTGTTGCGTCTTATTTTTACATTATATAACAAACAAATTCGGCCATAAAAGACGAGGAAAGAATCTAAACAAAGGATTATATAAAACATTTAACACAACATAATATTGTACCAACGTTTCACGATCGAGTAATAATACTTATCAGTTAAATTATATTATTTAGTCAATCGGTTAGGTAAGAGAAATGGTCCATGTCTCGCTCGGTACCTAATATTATTATAACAGATGATGCATATTATCACTATTGAAACTAGGCCTCGACTTTGTATAATATGAATACAGATCGTAATTTCCCATGGAGTTTGTCTAGAGGTAAGTAAGTAGGTGGTGCATAGTTGTTACCTATTGTATAATTAACAAACGAGATATGTGAAATTACATATTTTAACTGATAATTCACGAATTGGAAGCTGAACAGTTCATAAGTACCTACAATTTTTATTTTTAAAAATGATCGCGATAAGTATTGGTTGAGTCTACTCTAAATTTCGTTCACTTTGTATAAATTGAAAATAAAATGATACAAAGAAAACTGAACATTTATATGAAACTTAACAGCAAATTTGTGTCAGATGGTACAACGATTAGAATCATTACAATATTTTTTTATGAAATTATATCTAATTCAATTCATATTAATAATGATTTTTTTTTTAAATACTGAACCATAGAGTATGTAATATACTTAATAGAGTATGTATTATATGAGCTGACTACTTAATCTACGACTTTAGGCCATGTGATTGATACACAATGTGAGATGGAACTGGGGTAGGTACCCCAAACACATTTTCACAATCAATGTTTAAATATAAATCGGGTATTAATGACACATTTACATAACAATAAAATTATTAACAAACTTTTTAACGTCTCAATAGAGACGAAGTTAGGATATTATAGAAAAACCAGGAACTCGAGGCACCTACAGGGCTTACGACCTGTTATTGGCTGGTTTACGTGATCACTATATGCACTTGCGCAACGTTCAGCAACTATGCCTTCTTATTGAGTTCCCTTATCAATGTTATTTTTGAAATTTATATATATCTGATATAATGTAAATTACATTTTTATAGAAAATGTAATTTTATAGTTGGAGTGTTTCGGCGCTTTTCGGTAGAGGCTATTAAACATAAATTTCTTATGAAACATAGTTTTTCTCAATAAAAATAGTCCTGTAAATTTTTAATAAAAAATTGTTTGAGATATGTATCCGTCTATGTTTATACAATTTTTCAGCGTTCTAGCTTTTATGCTTTTTGATATAGGTATATGAAAAAATGAAATAAAAATTCAAAGGTTAATAACAAAAATTCGAAGCCTCCTTGCCTTGAAGCCTTGATTTCAAAGTTGGAAAAATCATGCAAAAACTCCACAACTGCATACCTACAATTAGCTCACACGGGACTAAGATTAATTATGTCCATTCATTAAGAGAAATAAATACTCTCAAACGAATCGACAGTTGAGTATGTGTTGCGAATTGTTTCAATTTTCATTCTGAGTCTTTATAACGTATTTTTTTTATTGGTGCAAAAAAATACGTTATATTGATGGTCACCAAATTTTGGTAGCACAGTTCCGCGGTGTGTAACAAAAAAATTTCTTGTCAAGTCAATAGATTATTGGTCTGTACATGGAACCGATTTTCATTATAATTAAAACCTGAATTGAATTCCCCATCAATAAAATAATACATGTACAATAACATCAGATTCACTAAGGAATGATAATCATTAATAATGCATTCTAACTTATTACACCAGACGTGATCATCTTAATATATTGACCAATGTGTATAAACCTTCAAAACAATAATGAATTGTGGAATAACAAACCAGTTTTAAAAATAGATCATTACAAATTAATCTCGATTTGGTATTTTAATCTACCTGTGTCTATCATGAAATTTTATAAAGTTCAATTGATTTATCAATATTATAGTAATTAATTAAACTAAAATGTAACGTGGACTCAGAATAAACAATATAGAGAAGAGATAGGTTGATAGGTATCTAAAATAGGCGTGTAATAAGACTATGGATATTAAATAGAATGTCAGATGAGGGAGCCTGCTACCTGCGTACCTATTTAATCAATTTGATATTCTATCATAAATATAATCATTTCATCGCAATCTTAAAAAAAAAAATTGACGAGAATGCAATTTTGATAATATTGATGTGCGAGTCCTTTCCTTGCAAGACATGCGATTGTTTTGTCAATAAATCAAGATAAGATATCGGTTCTAGGACGTATCGCCTGACACCTTTCTCCGCGGCAACTAGCTGCCGCGGGTGTGGGTGCGGCGATCACTTTCACAGTCTCCTATCGACCGGCCCGGCCGTGAATTTACAATTTGAGGTCACTGACGAAGGCTCCGATCGCGCATACCGGCGTGCACCAACATGCTAATTGCTGTCTCACTCTCTCGAAGATTACACTCTCCTTACCTGGTATCTCTACACTTACCCGTGTACTCTACACTCTTTTTGACAGGTGAAATTCGATTTGATCAATGGAAGTGCAAAAAAAATTCTAACTTCTCATTTTGGACCCATGCCCGTATACAGATAAAGGTATCATTTCGATAGATTCGAATCGACATCTCTTATTATTTGTCTATCAAGTATTTTTAAAGAAACATTGAACGAAGATGCTATAGTAAAATTTGAGTTGTGCGAAATCAAAACCCTCGTGATTACCCATATCATAGATGTAATTATCGTATGGAGTTCTATGACATAAGATGTTATAGAACTCCATATAATAATTATATCGGTAATATGGGTAATCGTGAGGGTATTGATTTCGCCGGGTGAACCAAACTTTCCCCCCAGAATCATTTTTGTTGAGTATGGTACATAAGTACCACTCCAACGACCGAACGAATACATTTTTTATCAGCATATTAAACCGTTTTTTTTTCTTTGTTATTTAAATAATTATTTTAACATACTGTCATTCATTTCATTTACTTATTTTTTATGTTGCATCTCGGCCAACTAACAGGTATTATCTCAAATATTAATTTAACACGCACCCAATACACACCGGGATTTGAATCCGGCACCTTTGAATCAGCAGTCAGATACCTAATCAACTGAGCCATGAAGTAAATAAGTTACATTTTATAAATCGTTTAATTTAATGTACTGAATTGTTTTTTTTTTGCAAAAACAATAACATCAAATATTGAGTATTGTGGTTATAGAGTTTTCTAATATAACATGAGATATTCTTGATCCTTTTTACTTCATAGACATCTATTTGATATTGTTTATGTGTGGTTTGTTTACAAACTACACGAGATGATTATAGTAATAGTAAAAGTGAATGCTGTTTTTATAAAACCATCACTTGACAATAATTTTAGATCATTATATTGTGAGTCTACACATCCGTTGTATTTTTTATTTTATAAAAAGTCCAACAAACCAATTGTACATAATAAAATAATAACAAACGAAAGAGAAATGTCATTTACAGTCCAATGAGAGCGTAGCGTAGTAACTTCACGCGATTCCAAATTTGAAAAACGATTTTAACTTTTTGCCATAGACAAACGTATATTATATACCACTTTCCCGGTAAAAAATTTGAAAAGCGAACGCTGCCTGTTAAAATTTTCTTATTTTTCTATTCGAAGATCAAACTTTTTTGCCATGGATAATAATGTAGATTAGAAATTCATTTTTAAAATGGCGGGAAGAATTTTTATTTGCTTGTGTGTTTTACCTTTTAGTGTTGACTTGACCAAGAATGTGGATTTATTTACAAGAAGTGTGGTCCACTTATACGAAAAATTCACTTTCACTGAATAGGTACATAATTATGAATAATATTTTCTTCAGATGACGAACTTTCGATACTTTTATAATATTTTATGACAGCTGATATCCGTGTTCTAGGCTCATATTTATAATAATCATAAATATACAAATGTAATGTTTTAATAATAATATATTTGTTTTTACAAACTCCTTAGGACAAATCAAGTCTTATTAAATATTAAAAAAAACTCATTATGAAATAAACAAAAAATCGAGAAAAAATTAAATGATCACATAAGTACATTACAACAAAAAATAAATTAAAATATTATTAAAAATTATTGTATGTCTGCCTGTGATGGGAAAGATATGAAAAAAATTTATGGGAAAGATATGATATCTTTCAATGATGTTCTGTGATGGGAAAGATATATCTTTCAATGCTAATAATATGGCGGTAAATAAATATTATAAAATATCTATATATTTTTACAGAAATTTTATCTATATTTCAATTCAATCCCTTTATTTGTCGGTTATTTCGGTAATTTGTATTTAAAAAACGCGGCGATTTGTATTTGTCACGCTTTTAATTTGCCGTCTGGCAATCGGGGTCAAGTGTAATAATGGTTAGGTACCTACCAACTTAAGTTTTTTTCTTCTTCTTTTTTTTCTATTATTTTATGGCTGTAGGTGAAAAACAATTACTTTGACGAGGCGGTGATGGATGTTATATCGAATTAACCAGCATCTATCATCGTGTCAGTTCAAGTCCATTAAATTGATACAAAAAAGTACTTTTTAAGCGTTCTTATTTTGAAATTGTACAATGGAATTAATAGAAAATGTATCTTCTGCAGCCATTTCATTCTTAAAAAACGAACCGTGAAGTTATACCTGGCAATTTTTTGTCTAAATAAATAACTCACTTACCTATTTTTTTTTCTTTATAGCAATACTCTTTAGATTAAATACTTCGTACGTTGGTTGAAATATTGAAATTTTTAATGTGAATTCGAGATTTAAATAAATTGAAGTCATCAATTATAGCTTAAAATTGTTTGTCTTTGAGTTGGTATATAATTATAATGTTAGTTTTTTTAAATTTTGAATGATCAATACCCATAAATGATTCATAATAAACAAAAAAGAACTGTAAATGAACTGTATGCACGGAATATAAGAAACGTATAAAGTATATTAAATAAATGAACTGTATGCACGGAATATAAGAAACGAATAAAGTATATTAAATAAATGAACTGTATGCACGGAATATAAGAAACGAATAAAGTATATTAAATAAATGAACTGTATGCACGGAATATAAGAAACGGATAAAGTATATTAAATAAATGAACTGTATGCACGGAATATAAGAAACGAATAAAGTATATTAAATAAATGAACTGTATGCACGGAATATAAGAAACGAATAAAGTATATTAAATAAATGAACTGTATGCACGGAATATAAGAAACGAATAAAGTATATTAAATAAATGAACTGTATGCACGGAATATAAGAAACGGATAAAGTATATTAAATAAATGAACTGTATGCACGGAATATAAGAAACGAATAAAGTATATTAAATAAATGAACTGTATGCACGGAATATAAGAAACGAATAAAGTATATTAAATAAATGAACTGTATGCACGGAATATAAGAAACGAATAAAGTATATTAAATAAATGAACTGTTTGCACGGAATATAAGAAACGGATAAAGTATATTAAATAAATGAACTGTATGCACGGAATATAAGAAACGAATAAAGTATATTAAATAAATGAACTGTATGCACGGAATATAAGAAACGAATAAAGTATATTAAATAAATGAACTGTATGCACGGAATATAAGAAACGAATAAAGTATATTAAATAAATGAACACTGTATTACACCTAGAGCAAATGGCGAGTTTATTGCCAAATGACAATTTTTCCAATTTACTGATTTAAAATATTTTTTTTCCTGTTGGGAATCGAATTCAGAACGATGGTACAGAAGCCAAACGACTTATCACTGTGCCCCGCTGGTTGGCATATATGTATAATATTCGGTGGTCGGCCTTTTTATATTCTGCTGGAGAATATGCTTGCCCCGTTTGGTAGAAATCAGCGCACGCACAGGAGGTGGATATCTCCCTAAACGAGGCAAATGGATTAATAACGGGATGCCTCAAACCAACACCCTCTAGTAAGCTCTCAGTGGAATTGCCCCGCCAAACATTAGGCGAGAGGTGACAGCACAGGTGGAAAGAAGCAAACAGGTCACAAATCAGCGACACATGCTTTATGGACACCAACGACCACCTGGAACGCCCCAAATCTCGGAGGAGTTTCCTAAATATGACCAAACCCCTAGCAGATACTCCTAAGATTGCTATAGAGTGCACCTGTGGAGGCATACAACGGAGGGCATTTTTAATATAGCAACGGAAGCACTGCCCTCAGGACATGACCAACCGTGGCTAATGTGGAAAACCTTCAACAGGATTAGGACTTTAGGGCTTTAAAGACTTTCTGTCTTAAATTCGGTGCACTATTATCTTCACTATCACTGAGCAGTGAGCCAGTTGTTTCAACATGATTAGCTCTCTTTGGCACATTAAGTGCAGTGTCTGCAAGGTTTTAGAGTTCTCCGGACTCTTCGTATGTTCTTTATGTGTTCTTTCAGAGTTTTGTAAGGGGCCGTTATTAGTCCCCATAAGCAGAACGGGTGGTGGTGGAGGAAGAACAGGATTAGGACTGGGATTAGTTGTACAAGGAAAAACCACCACCTCCTAACATGTCCAATGGCTCCTAACCAGTATGACTGGGAAATTCTTAATGAACGAGCCCACCTAGAAGACGACGCAAAAGAGTTTGTGGCCTTCAGGGAGCGGATGGGAATTTAGGGACATATAATGTGTTGATCAACACGACAAGAAGATGGCATATTTACGTTCACATGCATACCTATCTTTACTCGTAGGAATAATACGAGATACGCGATCTAATAAATACGGTTGACATAAAGTTAAGGTTCAAAAATAAATTCCATCTTCCAACAGGTAAACAGGTGCAGAAGGTCATAGATAACATTGAATTCTATAATTTTTTACGGCTTAAAACCATAGAATTTTTTTATAATATACTAGATGTCGTAGTTAGCAAATTTTGTATGAATCGAAGTGAGGCATTTTTCCGGGGGATTTTTGACGTTTTGTTGGGTAGACCAAATCGTTTTTCTATAGAGAAAAACGATTATTTATTACCACTAATGTGAATTGTTTTCGGATTTATTTGTCGAAAAAATACTTGGTTTATTAAGATTTAGAACAGTAATCTAGGATGTGTTGAAATGTAAGGAAAACTGAAATATGTTGCTAACCAAAACGTCAAACGCGCGATATTCCATGACTCACTTTTTTCACAGAGTACTACATCTAGTATATTATAATAAAAATCTATGCTTGTAACTAATAGAATAGAATAGACTAAATGAATTTGAAGTTACTGCAAATTGAGATCTTTATTTGTTCCGTGAGAGATAATAATATGGTCACAGAAGCCTATTTGGCAGGCACTTGGTATTCCGCGCAAAGCTTAACTTTGCATTCCACAGTCTTGGAAAGTACTCGTATGTTCACACTGACCCGATCCAATGACACAATTGACCATTTTGTCGCATTGTCATTTGTGGTCGCTGGTCACTCGACAGTGCGTGACTCCTCGTTTATGTGCGTTACTCGACAAACAGTTATTTCAATAGCCGGTAAATTATATGTTTTACTTGATGTTGTCATTCGACGGCATTGCCCTGCCATCCTGACTTATTATGTAATAACTCATTTTGCGTCTGCCTTTGAAGAAATGCTTTATTTTGTATTGCTTCTCGGAAAATATTATATTGTCCAATGGTGTGTTTATTTCGTTTTTTATTCTTTATCTCAACGTCGCACCGGGAGTATAAAAATGAAGTATGTGTAAATACGATAGTTTGGAGAAACGGGATTTTAAAGAAAATTGGGTTTAAAAAATTGGGAGTTTCATGGAATATTCTTCTTCTTCTTCTTCATCTTGGTGTAGACCGAGGGTCTATTGGTATAGGATGGTTCTCCTGAGATGTTGAGTTCCAGCTAACTCTCCATCGTTTCGGGGGTCTTCCTGGTTGACGCTGTCCATCTGTGGAATTCTCTTTTGGTTCATCCTCTGCACATGCTGGTACCGGTATCGTCGACGCTGTCTCCCCCATCTGACCACATCTTGGACCTCACATACTTCACGGATTGCCGTGTTTCTAATACGATCACGCAAGGTCCTTCACGAGTTCACCAAACTGTTGGAATACCAAAACATTCACCGGTCATTACTTCTCCTCGACGCAGTTAAAGATTTTAGAAGAAACCTTCTCTTACTTTCTGATAATACTTGGATTACTCCCATATCTTCGCCAGTGTACATTTTATTTGTTTATAATATGCACAAAGAGATAAATACAATAAATTAAATTGTTTTTATGTGCCCTTGTTCTTGTATATTCGCCATTCGGTCGAGTCTTGATCTAGCAAACTCAATATTGATCTTGGTCTCGGTCTACCAAACTCAGTATTGGTCTAGAAAACTCAGATTCATGGTTAAGCAAACTCAGCTACAATTAGCATCTTACTTAAATTCATTGAAAACGGAATCTTTAATTTTCTGCAAAATCAAAGTATAAATTACAATGAAACTATTATTAAGATTATATAGGTGCTCTTTGACGAACATAATCAAATGGGATATTCCTGGTAACACTCATCAATTATTATAAATCTAGTGAATATTGAGAAATTAATCTTTTCATCACACAAAATTCTATATTAGATTATATTTCAAAACCCATAATTTTCATAGAAATAGAAAGAAATCATTTGACATAATAAAAAGATAATAATATAAAATACACTTATATTATACATGTAACACGTTTCACTATTTCTTCATTTTTTGCTTTTGCTATGCATAAATGCAATGCTTGCTGCATTGTACATAAATTATTTTCAATATTTGAACAATTTCATAAATCGAATTTTTTAGTATAAATAATAATGATCAAAATCTACTTTAGTTTATGATCATATAGATGCATATTTTAACTGCAGATCTTTTTCATAGATGGCATCATGACCCCAAAAGATCAGTATTTTATTATGTTTTCATCTTCACTGTGATTCTCTGTTTCGCCCACGAACTGGTTTTTTTTACAGAGACACACGTAATTTCTAAAAATATAAAATTCATAAATTCTTTTGCGTTGTGGCATAACAGTGATGGCCTAATTTAAAAAAATATATTTATAAATACATGCATTTTGTCTATCTGAAAAGTAATTAATTTACTTACATGAGTTGACATTATAATATTATTTATAATTATATGTAATATGTCATTTAAATTCAACCTCAATAGTTATATGTTACAAAAACTATCATCAGAAAAACTGAAGAAATATTTATCTGAAATTCTTACTAGTCTATGGACTGTTAAGTAAAGAAAAAAATAATCCACTTATGTGGAGTGCTAAAAGCATTTATAATTATATTGACTTAATTACAGGAAGAACTATATTATTATTACTTCTCTACATAAGATTATTCTAGACTTCTGGCTACATAGTGGTATAATGGTTATAAAAGCAATATTCATATTGTTTTATCAGCTAAAGTAATGTTGAAATGTCTTGTTCCTGATCAAAACTGGAGCAAAGATTCTTTCTACTCATTCACTTTTTGTTCAATATTATTAAAATATATCAGAAAACACGCTATTTACTAAACAATATGTGTTCGTTCCATTTGATACCAAGTACTATTATTTTAAAAATATCTAGAATTTTCGATCGAAAACCAATTTTTTTCTAAACTTACAAAACTAAAATTTCTAAAAATAAAATAAAATTTCTGAGGAATAATCCCGAATCGACGATGGTATGGAAATTGTATTTTATTTTTATTTTTTTGATTGTTAGTGTTCAAATATCTATTGTTTTTTAATTTTAATAAGGTATAAATCTATACATTATGGAAATTATTAAATTATTAAAAAAAACGTAATTTTGAAATTAAGATTGTTCAAGGCCAGCATTTTCAAGGTCATCTAAAATATTTTTTATGTTAATTTTTTTTTTAATTATTATATTCTTTTGTTACAGGTAAGCAAGCATTCACCTATGTTTTACTTAACTTGAGTTAGTAATTAACGCTACTACATTGAATAAGGTAAGAAAATTTATTAAAAGGTTTTCAGTTAAACAGATATTTATAGAAAACCGTTTTGCAAAAAAATTTATACATACATAGATACGGTAAAATGGGAATCATATGACGATCGCCACCCTCTTAATCTTTATGCCGATTGCTTCGTATAATTTATTTTTAAGGGGACTGCTGCGTTAGCCGGTTCCTAATAATATATAAACTCGTTTTAAGAACGATATTTGCATAACACTGTAAAAAATGTGTTCCACTTTCAAACTCTTGAATTTGACCTGATGTTGTTGTTAGTCAAAATGTATGACTTATCGTAATCGAATTCATTAAACTATTGTCGTAATAAAATTCATTGCAAATGTATCAGAAATTCGGTTACCAAGTCAATTGAAGGTCGTCTGAAACAATTGCTTTATTATTTAAGATAATGTTAAATTATTGCAATTAAATCAACAGGTCACATTTGGAATAAAGAACACATTTCATTAAGTAAAAATATATAGTTAATTATTTTTTAGCAAAATACATATGTACATACAATGCGTTCTTATAAAAGTTATGTAAGTAATCTAATTAGGTATCTATATAAAAAAAACTCGTGTCTAGATGTTCGTACACGCTAATCTCCGAAACCGTCTAACCGATTTCATTGAAATTTTCTAAATCTGTGTTGTTGGTTCCCGATTGAAAGATAGGATAGTGTAGGACCCGATATGTAGGTGGCGCTGGTATCGTAATTTTTTAATATTCACTATAGATTCTTATATCTAAATATATATAACCACAAATTTTGACTTCCCTACACCTCGCAAGATTTTTTATAGGAAAAACGTTTCGCTATTCATTTTAAAGTTGTGTAATATTTCAATAGACGTCGGTGTGAACGAATCTATTGACATTGTATTACGCATCTAGAAAACGAAAAAAAATTGTAAAGTACCTACATAAAATGAGGTCTATATAAAATGCGATCTGTGGCAGAACAACGTCTGGCCGGGCCCACTATTTCT